>OZ018333.1:64831986-65179902 GCA_963969495.1 Ceratothoa steindachneri
TAAAGCACTTCGAATTAATGAAACATCTACGCTAAAACAGAACACTCTCCTCCATCACATTTCATTTGAAAGACATTTCATTTCTCTTTCAAACTTCCATAATACAGCATTACTTCTCTTCATCACAATTTTGTCGCATGTTGCTGATATATATATATATATATATATATATATATATATATATATATATATATATATATATATATATATATATATATATATATATATATATATATATATATATAAAAGAGGGGTTTTCAAAATTTTCGTAGAAAAATCTAATAAAATTTTTAAAAAAGTATATATTATATTCTTCAACTTAAGCTCCATTCACGTGAAATAACTTGCAATCGATGATTCAATCCATTGAAACCAAATTAAAATTAAAGCATGTCAAAACCTCTTTTAATAAACATAAGAAACACGTTTTCCTTCTTATGATATTAAAAAGGCGCTTTTAACTTGATTCAATTCTCAGTTTTATAGAAATGGGTTTATATGAATGGTACCATCGCATGCTAAAGTTATTTCATCTCATTGTAGCTTATGTTGAAAAATGAGATATATACTTTTTGTTTCAATTTTATTATATTTCTCTATGTACATTTTAAAGATCCCTCGTATTTACAAGATACCCTCATTTGCATTGGCGTTAAATATATTTGGTATCAGAGAAATTTCACAGACTGATTTCTAGATACCGTTCCATACCGATACTTCTTGAAAGAAATCAGTTGTACTAGATTCCTGAAGCTTTCGGGAGGTAAATGCAATGAACTCTTGGAATGACATCAATTAGTATACATTTTCTTTAACTTTAAACCTGTCTATACCATTCTCTACCAGACAACGCCATCAAGAGGGCGACCATGCCAATACATAATAAAAATGGACATACGAAGGCCGGTTGTGAGAGCGTCTGCTTTGAGTGCCTGGAACCATAGCTGCGTAAGCAGGCCGTAAGACGCGTACCTCCAGGGGGAAATGGTTATACTGGAGAGGGTTTCTCGAAGATGCACATCATGTATCTTTATCGTACTGTTTTTCCCTCTCAATTTTGCAGCTTTATTTACTCAGCGAAAATTAGTTTCTGCTATATTTTCGTTATTTTGGTAGTGTAGTAGTTCGCCAACTTGCATTTATCCAGGTGGATCCAGACCGGATAATAAAAGAGACATATAGGTCAGTATGAAAATCGCTGGTCGGCCCGATGGCCCCAGGGGCCGGTCCTCTTTGGGGAGAGGTAGGAAGTATTATGTTTTTACACCAAATAGCGTTCAGGTGGAACCTTCGTCGCCCCGGGACAGAGGGACCTTTTAAGTTAATTTAGTGTATACAATTTTGTCAAAAGTAGCTAGATACGAGGGACAATCAATAAGTTTTTCAAATCGGTAGGGCAAAACAGAGGAAGGGGGATGGCTGTTTGTGGGGGTGTTAATACAAGTTATGACAAGTCAGGACCTGCAGCCTCACGATCCTGCCTAGTCTATTTAAGTAGCAGTAGCTGATCGCAGATCGTCAGTCACAAATTTTTCAACAATGGAGAAGGTTGATTAATTTTTTGACCAAGGAAGGCAAGAATGCAAAATAGATCCATGAACGCATAGTTACAGTGTACACCGACACCGCTCCTTCCTATACAACCATTGCTCGCTGTAATATGGAGTTCCGCCATGGCCGTGAGTCCCTTGAAGGTGACCCCCGTCCAGGAAGCTCGTCAGACGTGACCAACGAGGATAATGTGGCCCGTGTGGAGAGGATGATCCTCAAAAATCGACGGGTGAAGGTCGAAGAAATCGAGCGAGAACTTGGAATATCACATGGAAGTGTTATCAACATCATCCACGATAATTTGACCATGACCAGGTCTCTGCTTGTTGGGTCCCTAGACACCTCACGCCCCATGATCGACTTCAACGTCGTCAAAGTCCAAAAGACCAGAGTTGCACAAGCTGCCCTGCGCGAGTGCAGATTTGAGGAGCTCAACCATCCCCCCTACAGTCCATATATGAGCCCCGTCATCTTCAATCGCTGGTGAACTAATGAATACAAAAAGATGCTTAACTTAGGGGCACACAAATTTACAAGCCGGAATGTAATTAGGGGGGGAGGACGTATGGGGAAGCAGCGGCACTTTTGAGTAGAGGAAGTATAAATTTCCTGCTTATCAAGGGATTAGTGTTGAATTGCCCATTGGAAGTATTAAAGTTTGTAATATCTTATATAAGAGCTGATTCAATTAGATGTCTATGTATATAATTGAGAATTATAAATTATTTTTGCATTATCTATGTTAATTGAATAGTTTTCATTTGGCATGCAGAGAAACAAACGGATCCATTTTTAGACAGACTATTTCGGATAGTTTTTCGTATTGAAAAGCAGCGTTGATGTTGTTTACACAATCCAACTTTTTAAAATTAATTAATTAGGGCGAGTATGGGAATGTAATATAATAATTGTTACATACTTTTTCATTAGGATTAGCTGATTAGTAAAATTTTGTTCTGGCTTTATAATGATATTTTTCTATGAAACAAAGGGGATACTGCAGCTCAATGAATGTTTGGATGATCGTGTTGATTTCATCTTGCAGGAAACAAGAATCACATAATATGCGATATGCTCTCAGGAACAGGGAAGAAACTACGGATCTTTTAACTGATTAGTCGTGGCACGAGATATAGTGAATGTAGGCACTAGAGTTAGTTGGTTTCTGGTAAACAGAACAATATGCTTTGTTGATTACTTTAGATCTTTTGACATCCAGAAATGGTGATGGGTTTTTTGTTTCCATTCTATTTTAAATGTAACGGTGGGTATTTATGTATTATTTCCAATTCATTATATATATCCCATATCAAATTTACGTGTTATAAAACAAAAGACTGTTGGTAAAAATTAATTGTGAAGAAATTTAAAAGGATTTCTCTATAAATAGGATTTCTTATACATACGCTAAGCTTCATTGCTCGCCGCACAAAATCGCGAATCGTCAACCACACGGGTAAAAGAGGCATTAATATCAGTAAGCTAGTGAATCTTACCTCCTTACCAACAATATATATATATATATATATATATATATATATATATATATATATATATATATATATATATATATATATATATATATATTCTTATACCTGGCAACGATAATAACAATATTTGGTGACATAAGAATGGAATGTAACCTTTTTTATTATAATATTAACGTAAATTAAGAGTTAAAAATTTTCCTATAACTTTCTTTTGTTTTTATTTCTTCGTTATAGTAAGAATGTCTAAATTGTAAAGTCCCTCGCTTTCTCAAAATATATCTCAGAGTAACTATGTTGATGTTGTCTGGAAGGGAGAGGATGTTAGGCAGTAACGGGCTAATCATTTATATTAGTAGAATACATAGTTTGGGGGGAGCTGATTTATTTTATTAACAAATTATCACCCAACATAATAAACATCCTTCCCGTTCCCTTAATCAATTTAGTTCCTTTGAGAACTATTTTCAGGCTTTTTACCATAAATCAGGTTTTGAACTATTCCACCCAAATTTTGAAAAATTACCACACATCATAGAAGGTTGTATTTATAAAATTCTATGTAAAGATTACCACCAATATTATATCGTTCAAATTACCAAACCATCAAACAAAAGCTTAAGTGTACATAGAGTATGTCTCAAATCTCGAATTCTTTATTTTTAAATTTATCTTACGAATCACAGAATTTATTTGGTTAGGTTAGGTTAGTATATATGTATCTGTGTATGTATGAGTATTTTTATCTATAAATATATCTTTTGACATTTATTAGCAATTAATTTTTGCCACGATCCATTCGTTTCATAAAACTAATAACACGTCAAGAACAGAGCCAGAAGGGATAAAAAGATTAACGAAAAAGGAGATAGCCTAAAGAGTAAGATTAGGAGAGACAAGAGAAGCAAGCAGCTACGTTGGGAGGAAGGGAACAAGGAGAGTGAGGGGAAGAGGGAGAGTAATAAAACAATGTTAATACAAAACAAATGCAATAATTAAATACACAAATTGTATACCCATAACTCTGAATAGGAACATAATTCAAAACTAATTTCTTCAAGAATAAGTTTTTTAATTGCAACATCAATTTTTGAAAAGGCAAAAGAAGAAATGTTAAAGTTATCGGAATGAATTATAAATGAACATCCAACAATATTTATTTAAAAAAAACGCACAATTGTTTTCAACTCTCCGAATATTGTATTTATGCTGATTAATACGGAGAGATAATTGCTTTCCTGTTTGTCCAAAATATATACTTAGTCAACCAGAACATTCGACTGAATAAACTCCACCAATATTATTACAATTATTGTAAACAAGTATATTCTTAATAGTCGACTCGTATTTGAAAGCAGCAGAAATGTTAAAGTTTTTTAAAAGACGGGGAAGGTCAGTGAAGCAATTATAGAAGGGTAAAACCAGAATGTTTTTAGGATTAAAAAAGAGAGTAGCACTGTATTATAGAATATCTCTTTTTGCAGACGAAAGATAATTTAGAAAAAAGGGATAAGGGTAACATAATTTATGGCCAATTTCAGGATATTGAAGAATTCCAAATCCATATATTCAGGGATCACAACTCGTAAAGCCCGTAGAAAAACAGAGGGGGGGGGGGAAACAAGCGTTTAACTTTGGGACTATGCGCCGAGTAAAAATAAATATAAGATTTTGAATTAGTAGGTTTCGATAGATGGATTATTTAAAACCAGTCTGGGTTCTATGAATAAGAAGATCGAAAAAGGAAAGGGTTCAATTATTTTCCAGCTCATGGGTAAATTTAAAAGTCGAAGGGACGAGTGAATTGAGTTTGGTACAAGCAAATAAGAAATCTAGAAGAATTCTACCTCGCGATTGAGGTCGAACTCGACATAGGAAGGTAAGTCATTGCTACCGGATATCAACCGCCTATTTGGCAGAAGAGCCCCTATTATTTTAATGGGGGATCTGAACGCCAGATGCTGAGAATCCAGTCACAGAGCCTTCAACGGTATAGGAAGAAGCCTGGACCTATTGCTGGACAGAAACATTGCCCAGCGAATAGGCCCTGACTTCCCCACCTTTGTCAGAGGAGGAAGCGCCACAAAACCAGACATCTGTCTGGCGAATCGTCAGCTACCATTCAATTACTGCATGAACCAGTCCAGGTACCATGTAGTGACCATATAGGGATCCTCCTCACTATCAACAGGAACCGTATACAAGTTCCAGCTGTAGTCAGAAAGAACTACAGAAGAGAAGATTGGACACGGTACGCGCGCCTTCTCGAGACCTACGATCCGCCCAACTTGGACGAGGCAATTCTCGAGGAGATTTACGAGGCACTCGAAGACCTCAATAACCATCTCATCAACGCAGATAGAGCTTGCATCCATAAATCCGAGTATAGGACCATCTCTACCTACAGATGGACCGAATACATGAAGAATTTATACCGTGAGCTGAAATTATTGTATGAGATCAACATCACGAATGCATCAGTTCACTCAATGCAACGAAGTAAAGAAATCAAAGAACTCAACCAGTTGATCCTCGAACAACAATGGAGACGATGGGATGATGCGATCGTTAGCCTCGATCACGAAGCAACTCCCAAAGAATCTTGGAATAAGATCAAACGTGTTAGAGGATTGACTGGGAAGAAGAAAATCGAACTAAAAAAAGAAGACGGAAACATCGAAACAGAAGAAGGAAGAATTGAAGAGCTATTCCGAAGTTAGTGGGAAAAGAATCTTCAGTATTACTAAGGAGGAAAACGAAGAGTATGGCCTAGAGTTTGAAAGCAACATCATAGACGAGCTTAACGACCAAATACACAAGACGCAGCCTCACCCCTAGGTGGATATACAGCGCGACGGAGACACCGAGATTACCAAAGAAGAACTACTCGGCGCGCTTCACTCATTACGACAAAAAGCCCCAGGACAATCGGGGCTTACAAGTTAAACTTTGAAAAGGCACCAGCCAATATCAACGGAGGGATGATAAGTATATTTAACGCCTGTCTGAACACGGGATACTTTCCAGATGCTTATAAAACGGCTAAAATGATTGTCTTACCTAAGCACGGAAAGGACCCAACGTTGAAGGAGAGCTACCGGCCAATTTCACTTCTAGAATTTGGCGGAAAGCTCTTTGAGAAGATCCTCAACCGAAGAGTGGTGTCTCACCCAGAGGAGAACTCCCTCTTCAACCCATATCAATTCGGGTTTAGGAGGAAGCGAAGTACGGAGATGACGATTAATGTTATAACGGAAAAGCTAGCCCAAGCAAAACGGGAAAGAAGTTACGTGGACATTGTTTGTCGGGATGTATCAAAAGCGGGTGATAAGGTGTGCAACGGGAAACGCAGAACAAGATCTTACGACTGGGCTTAAGTGAAAACTTAAAAAGAACTCTCTGTGATTATATCATGGAGAGAGCGGCGTATATCAGTTTAGGGTGCACGGACGGACCAAAGTTTCCGCTCACTGCACGCCTCCCACAAAGGGGGTGCCTGTCACCCACTCTCTACTTGATTTACACCGCTGATTACCCAGCCCCTGTGAGCCCCACTTGCCTCAACATTCAGTTCGCTGATGATTTCACCAAGATAATCACTTGACCATGGAGGAATGTGCCTTGCTAAGCTCGTATGACAGCAGCAGAAATTGAAAACCTTAACACCTACGAGGCCCGGTGGAAAATCCGCATGAACCAAGAAAAGTTCAAAGTAGTCCCCATAGGCAGGAGATTACTATACAATGGGGGATAGACGCTATCCCTACAACACAGAGTACAATGTACTCAGAATGAAAATTACTTCAACCGCGAAAGAATCCCCAAGGCCACAGCTGCAGTCAGAACTCTATACATGATCAGAAATCTCCGTGAAATCAATAAGAAAAAGATCTACAATGCATTTGTAAGATCGACGTTGCTATATCTCGCTTTCGCCCTCTCGTGTGTCTCGAAGACACAAAAGAGGAAACTACAAGTAGTGCAGAACAAATTGTGTGTACCTAATCACAAGTACATTCAGGCGAAAAAGAAGACCAGGAAGAGTTGCACCGGGAGGCGGGGTTAAGTCCCATTAACGTTGTCATAGAAGAGCGGACAAGGAATATGCAGGAACTGGTTACTCGTGAATTGGACGATGATATCGTCCAAATGATTGACCAGAACAGAAGAGGTATAAGTCGCGCCAGATTTCTGAGCTCAGCTGGGCTTTTAGCTGGCGGAGCAAAAGTGTTGTTCTATGTATGAGAATAAGAATGTTTTTTTACCCAAACCATTGACAAATAAAACCGATCAAGAAAAGTAAACCTAATTACGAAACCTCAACAATTTCTACAAGAATTCACCGAATATCGACATCAAATTCACCGATGAAGTCTTAACTATAACGAAAAAGACATCAAAGAAAAAACAAAAGACACGATTTACATTCACTACAAGATATACAAAAAAAGCAAAGACACTAAGCATAATACTAAAGTAATTAATAAAGTAATTATTACCACAACAGCAAATGCGCATAACATATCCAAGATCATTAATTTTATAGAAGGCAAATGGCTTCAACACCATATTATATAAACTAACTCAAAGACAAAAAAAGAATTACAAAACCAAAAATACTTAAAAGCGATAGGCCTGATCACCAGGCTCTAGCATCTCTTTACACCCTACCACACTTCTTTCTCTTTTCACCTCCTGTCTATTTTCAGCTATCTCTCCACACACCCTTTCTTTATCTCCTACTCACTTACATCGTTCATAGTTCATATATATATATATATATATATATATATATATATATATATATATATATATATATATATATATGCAGATACACCCACAAAGAAAAAGAGAAAAACGATTCCGAGCGCTTTCGTCTTTATTCTTAAAGACCTTTTCAAGGAATGAACAAGAGGCTAGATATACATTTCCTTAAATAGTGGAAGAGGGATTAGACTACCCACCTCTGAACCTTAATTCGGAGGGGGTACAAAATCCTGATGCAACTTTATTTGAGATTTTATGTATGTAGTGATAATGGGGTCTAGCGTGAACAAACCAGGGCTAAGATTGAAATTTGGGAACGCGTTAATAGAGATACATTCTAATATATTTCTCGAAATATAATTACTGCATTTTATGACTGGTTTGGCACTGTTCCAGTTAATGCTATGGTTAAGATTGTACATACGTAGAAAAAGCGCAACTTGTTCACTGTGATTACGTACATTGGCTTGATGTTGCTTAACCCGGACATCTAGTTCTTTCCCGGTTTGTCCATAATAACATTTTTGGCCGTTGTTGCAGCCTATCGAATAAACAATGCCAGGTCGGGGGGAGGTGGGGGGGATTTTTGACAAGGATGCGATAAATTGTAGTCTCGTACTTAAAAATATACATTTATGATCAGAGGCCTAAGTAAACGAGGTAATTTAATGAAAATATGGTTATAGGGTAAAACTAATAGGCTTTTGACCTGAAACTTAGGGATATTAACATTAGTTTGATAATTAATAGGAACGCTTGGACGACTTATAACAATTGTCGAGAAAGTACAGGGAGTAGCACAAATTTATCCCTAATTTATATCTTCTCTCGACTTCTTTGTTTAATTATTCTGGTGAGACAATTCTAAGGGCACGCAAAACATATATATAAATATATATATATATATATATATATATATATATATATATATATATATATATATATATATATATATATATATATATATATATATATATATATATATATATATATATATATACACCGGGTGTCTCAAAATTGAGTGCGTATTTTGATGCACTTGAAAACTTTTATGTGAAAAATTCTTGTTGAATTATGATCATCATGTTCAAATTGTGCTCCTCACAAATTGTAGTGTTTGATGTACAGGGTGTCTCAAAATTTTAATCTGTTTTTCAATCCTTTATATAATCCCTTCTTAATGGATATTAAAAAGAAAAAAAAAGAATTTTATTTTTCCGGCTCAATTATGATCACAAAAAAGGCTTTTTCATAAGCGTTGAAGGCAAGACTCTGTGCAATGTTGTCTCGTGGTCAATCCTTTTCCGTCCTCTTCCTTCCTCATCATGGACGGATCCGGTCCTTTTAAATTTGTTCACAAGTGGACGGATCGCCTTGTCTGTAGGTTCAAGTTTTCTAAACTTTCTTCGGAACTTTTCTCCTACTTCATTAAATTTCGCTCCCCTGATACGAGCTATCACAACAAAAATCCGCTCTTGTGTATTCATTATTTAAGGTTTCTGAAAAGGATTGAAAAAAAAATGAACATTTTGGAACAACCTGTACATGGAACGCTACAATTTTGCGCAGAGCATAATTTGAACATGATGAACATAATTCAACAGGAATTTTTCACATAAAAGTTTTCAAGTGCATCAAAATACGCACTCAATTTTGCGACACCCGGTAAATCAATATAAATCATTGTTGAGGTCGAACGAGTAAAATCGCTTGCTATCTACTGATTTACTTTCCATCTTTCTTTCAATCTGTGGCATATATGTTACACTTTAAATAAACCCATAAAATTCACGCAAGTTATGGGAACCCCCCAAACGCGAGTCTTCATTTTCGATAATAATTTAACATTCACAGACCGTATTTAGCGCGCCTAACAACACGAATCTTCAGTTACCCCACAAACAATGTTTGTTTTTAGAGAGGGTTAATAGTCTCTTATTTTATATATTTTATACCAAAATGTTAAGAATTTAAGGTTAAATATTTTCCTCTATCACATATTTAATTCAAACGCAAGTTTCATTAGTTTAAGGTTAGGTTAGTAAAAAACCTCTCGTCTATCAAGCCTAAGACGGTCAGTTTATCGGTGATATTCTGATCCTTGATGATGGAAAGAGGTTGAAGCCTACTCTCGGTGATAGGTGGAAAGAAGATGAATCAGGCGGAATGACGTAGTTTTGTGGGCGTGGCTTAGGCTGTAACCCAGATCTGTTGCAGAATCTTGCGTTGCTTTGCTGGTGCAAATTTATGTGATACTTAATGAATGTTGATCAATGAAAATGCTACTGCAAGGTGTTACCTGGACCAAATTGAGTCCTCCCAAAACAGGATATCGGGCCCTATTTATAATTGTTAGTACCTGTATTCTAGGCATGAATCGCTAAAGCTTCCTATACCTTGTAACAGCCTAAAAAAAATTATGAGGTAGGCCTTTGCAATCTTTCGTAATTTTTCATAGGATAATATTGATCTTTTAACAAAAATAAATTGGTGCAATCAAGGGCAATTATATTTAGTGTATCTTGATATAGGGGAAGAGGTCTAGGCCAAGATAAAATAGGAATACATAGTAAAAAAAAGCAAGAATATTGAAATGATCTAGGATAAGAAAGCTAGAAATCTGAGTTGGGTCAAAATTATTGACCTTGACACCAATACGAGGATCAACAAAAAGAACCATACTCACCACAATATGAATTCAGTCAATGGGTAACACGTCTGTCTATTCACAAATACAGCTCAATTCGATAACGGAGTCGATCACATACCTGCCGGGGATGGAAAGTTTAGATTAGAAAGAGATTCTTCAAATAGTTAAGACAAGGATCGATAGACTTTGGATTGTACATAAAAGTTTGAGCGGAAACTTGATTTATTTGTTTAAAAAAATAATTATAGCGCAAACTAGCTTTATTTGTTTAAAAAAAAACAGTTCTACTGCAAACTAGCTTTATTTGTCTAGAAAAAAAACATTTCTACTGCAAACTAGCTTTTTTTGTTTACAAAAAAAAAACAGTTCTACTGCAAACTAGCTTTATTTGTTTACAAAAAAACAGTTCTACTGCAAACTAGCTTTATTTGTTTACAAAAAAAACAGTTCTACTGCAAACTAGCTTTATTTGTTTACAAAAACCCAGTTCTACTGCAAACTAGCTTTATTTGTTTAAAAAAAAACAGTTCTACTGCAAACTAGCTTTATTTGTTTACAAAAGAAAACTAGTTCTCCCGAAAACAAGGTTTATTTGTTTACAAAAAGGTTATAGCACAAACTAGCTTCATTTGTTTTAAAAAAATATAGCACAAAGTACCTTTATTAGTTTAAAGAAAAAGAGTTATAGCACAAACTAGCATTATTTATTTTTAAAACATAATTATAGCGCAAGCTACCTTTATTTGTTTAAAAAAAGGTAATAGCGCAAACTAGCTTTATTCGTTTAGAAAAAGAAATACAACGCAAACTGAATTTATTTGTTAAAAAATTAGTTTTAGCACGAACTAGCTTTATTTGTTTAAAAAAAAGTTATAGCAAACAAAAAACTATTTGTTTAAAAAAAAGTACTTATAGCGCAAACTAACTTTATTTGTTAAAAAAGAATTATAGTGAAAATTAGCTTTATTTGTTTACAAAAAACAGTTACACCGCAAACTAGCTTTATTTGTTAAAAAAATGAGTTATAGTCTTACCCCCAATACACTCTTACACATAAATCTTGGGTTCGAGTAGAAAGTTCGCATCAGAGAAAGAAATTCACACCGTACTAAAAGATGTCACTACCACTTAACCAAGGAAATGATTTTCGAATGGCATCAAGTAATAGTTAGCATGATAGCTAAAAATGTTAGTCAAGAAAAGGCGAATATTTTGAACATCTTGCTAATACTGAAGATTAATTACGAGTGGTTTTGTTTAATAAAAGATATTTATAAGACATTGTTTGAAAGAGTCCTGTATTTTTGCGACTTTCAAATGCTTCCTAAGTATTATGTTTGCATTGATCTGACGTGTCTCTGCATACATGACAGTTACCATATAAAATTGTATCTGCAGATATGTCAGTTACCATCTAAAATAGTCTCTGTAGACATGACACCTAACCTCTAAATTTAATGGTCTCCGCGAGCATTACACCATCTACATAAAATAGCCTCTGTAGACATGCCAGCTACCATCTTCATAAAATTCTTTGCAGACAGGCTAGTTACTATGTAATAAAATAGTATATGTAGGCATGACAGCTACTGCATACATAGAATTGTCTACAGGCATGACATTACCAGATAAAATGCTCTCTGCAGACATGACAGTTACCATCTACAATACATGGTTTACAGATATGACAGTTACCTTACAAATTATCATAGACATAGATGAAAGTTACCATCTACATAAAAATGGTATCTGCAAACATGGCATCTACCATCGAAAAGTGACTTCTGTCTACATGACAGTTACCATATAAAATGATCTCTACAAACATGCCAGCTACCATCTAAAATGGCTTAGGCCAAAAGGACAGTTGGCACCTAAAATTGCCTCTGCAGACATTATAGCTGCCATCTAAGACTAGTTTTACAACCAAATGAGAGTTACCATCTCAAACGGTCCCTGCATACATAGCAGGTACCATCTAGAAATTGTTTCTACAAACTTTAAGGTTACATTTTATAAATGGTCTCTTCAGACACGACTAACTTTTGACTAGTTGTGACAGTATTTCATTCTTCAGCATTGCTGGTAAAGGAAAAATTGCTACCACGTAAAACATATTACAATAAAAAGAAGGCTGGTTGATATGATTGTTTTATTGTGCAAAACGACTTGTTACCTGACACTGGTAAAGAGTTGCGAAGGCGAAATTGGAGTGTATGTTTGTATGTGTGTGTGTGTGTGTGTGTGTGTGAGAGAGAGAGAGAGAGAGTGTTATAAGGAAATTTTGTTCATGAAAAGATCTTATGAACGATGAAGAGGAGGTATCGTATTATGTCTTTTCAGATTACTTAAAGCAAGATAAGAGTTTTAAAATTTCAATATGCCTAATATATCGATTGAAAACAAAGATGTCTTAAATCATGAAGAAGAGTTTTCTTAATCTGAGACAACAATGCGGTTTCAGTAAGATGATTCACGCACAAGAAATTATCAAGATTGAAACTTGATAAGAAAAAGGAAGGGGGAAGGCTTGAAAACTGTCCCAGACCGATTATATGTATATAAAGCAGTGGTTTCCAACTGGGGTGCCACGGGAGAGACCAAAAAATCATTTTTAAAATGCCTAAATTGCCCTTAAAAATATGAATTTCTTTTTTTATTAAAAAAAATCTAACAACACTTGAAAGTATTTTGAAGCTTATCTGTTTTGTGCAAAATAAAAAAATAAAATAGAAGGATTGCAGACAGTGAATGAAGAAATGAGAATTACCTCGTCAACTAAACGCCCCAATATTAAAGAATTATGTGATGCGTAAAAGCTTAAACCATTAGACTTTTAAAGGTCAGATTTATCTATTATCAGATAGCAATTAGATAGATAGCTCCTTTAGATAGCAATTAGGGTGCCACTATCATAAAAAAGTTGAACACTTCATTTAAAGCTTACAATATTGAGAGGAAGAATCAGTTCTATTCACATCTGGACTGTCAGAGATCAGAGAGAGAGAGAGAGAACTACAGAACTACAGAAATAAGAACCAGCAAAGACCCTAAAATCCGCTCAAGGCCAGTCCGCTTACACATTCTAACGTTAGTGTATCATGCTTTTTTTTTTCTTTTGCTGTTTTTTTTTTTTATATTTTTTTTTGTTAACTATTTCAACTCTACGGTACACACTTATCTACATGTGTACCCTTGACATGCAGGTTCAGCTATCCCTCAAATACACGAATACGCTTCTTCGAACCAGGGGGACGGGGGATAGAACAGTAATCTCTTCTCCCGCAGGCTTTGCCTGCTAGTGATGAATATAATATACTTATTCAACTACACGGTCGGGAAGGCCATTCCACGTTTGCGTGATTTTAAATGTGAAGTAATTTTGAGCTAGAGTGAAATCACTTGTTCACTAATTTTAAACCATTTTAGAGTGTGTTGGCCCTTTCGTTCATCGTTCATCTCGAACAATAGTCTGTAATCAATATTAGTAAATCCCTTTAAGATTTTAAATATCTCGATCAATTGTATACGTAATCGTCTACTTTCAAGTGATAGTAGGTTTAATGAGTGGAGTCTATCTTCGTACGGTTTGTTTCGGATTCCAGGAACTAGTTTCGTAGCCCAACGTTGCACTTTTTATAACTGCGCTATATCCTTATTTAGGGAGGGACACCAAAATTGGACCGCGTATTCGAGGTGTGGGCACACGAGCGATTTGTATAGTGGCACGATTATATCTTCGATTTTAAAGTAAAATTCAGAGCAATATATCCTAGCAGAGATAGATAGATAGATAGATAGATAGATAGATAGATAGAGAGAGAGAGAAAGAGAGAGAGAGAGAGAGAGAGAGAACAGACACCTGGTCGACCCTTTTGGTCTACGCTAATGGAATTGCGAAATCATGAGACGCTGTGGTGGCCTGAAAGCCCTCCATCGCAGAAAGCCGCGACAAGCTTGAGAGCCCGAAAAGGTCCCATTGGGAGCCGGACAAAGTTTCGCCTTGCTGGCTTAGGAAACTTCCCGCAATCGTGCTAATAGGGAGAGACTACCCTCTCCTGCCGATACGTCGTATCATGGAACCCTCCCTTCGGACGGATGTGGGGGGGGGAGCTCATTCGACCCCTACTATAACTCCCCTGCGCCAGAGTTGGAAGGCAGCATCCACCGCCTGTCCGCCCCTTCAGTATCCGCTGTCTGTCCGCCCCCGTCAGTACCTTCCGTCTGCACTTCCCCGGTCGTACCCGCTATTCGCGTCCCTTAAGACTCTTCATATTTCCTCGCAGAACCCTTAAAGCTCCGGGTATTCTCGTCTAGTTCGCGTGAATCTACCCCGCACTTGTTGTTACCTGTTCGTCGAATGCAACGCACCCAGTCTCCACTCGGTGTTCTAAAACCTATGACAAGATTTAAGTTTATCCCATTAGTAGTCATTGTCAAGAGACTTTTATTTGAACTTCGCGCCAAGGCAAGGATTACTTCATTGGACCAAATCTTCGAGTAACAGCAACGCGCCCCTCTCCCCTCCCCCAGTGTAATCCTCCATAGTCGGCTTCGTGTACGCTCAAGATCATTTGAGAGACCCTTCGGTCAGTAGTATTTGTTTGTGTGTAGGGTGACTGTCCCCGCCAAGTGCCTCCCCTTTAAATCGCTGAGACTCGTGTACGTCTAATGGGTTATATAGATTGTTTCAAAACCTATTTTAACCTTTGTAAAAAGAATATTCATTTTCATATTAGTAAAGTTATTTTTGTATCCGTTTTTCTATTGTCCCGGAACCTTCAAGATAGCCGACTATTTGGCCAACCTAAAATGCGGTTAATTTGTACTCTGTCTGTATTATAAGTCTCCCACGCACACAACCGTCATATCTCTCGGCTGAGGAGCGCAGGATGGGTTGATCTCGACCCTATTCTACGATATGGACCAAACTTCAGAAACACGAGTTCATTAATCGACAATAAAATGGGCACCAATAAAAGGATGAGGCCTCCACTGTGGGATAGGTTAAAAGTAACCCTACTTATCAAAGGAGTATAAGCAGAGAGGGTTTTTTTTACCAAAACACGGAAAGATTGGATCACAGAATAATGGCCAAATGTACTTTGCGCTCAGGAGTCAAAATTCTATTTTTTCAGTACCAGAAGCCATTAAAGTAATCCGAGGGAGAAGAGCTGAAAGAAATTTGTTTAATTGCTACATTCAAAGATGTCACAGGTTGTTTTAGGGGTTGGAATTGTTTTGGAGCCAATTTTACCGTAAATTTAGTAAAAATCGAGGAATTAATGAATGGTGAAAATGTAGTCAAATACTTATTGTAGCGACACTCGTTGCCACCATAGAGAAAGCTTATTATCGCGACACTCGTTGCCACCAAACAAGAAGCTTATTCTAGAGAGACTTGTTGCCGACAAACAAGAAACTTCTTCTAGCGACACTCGTTGCCACCAAACATGAAACATATTTTAACGACACTTCTCACTAAATAAGAAGCATATTCTAGTGAGACTCGTTGCCACCAAACAAGAATCCTATTCTAGCAATATTTGTTGTCACCAAACCAGAATCTTATTATAGCGTCACTGGTTTCCACCAAGCAAGAAGCTTATTCTAGCGACATTCCTTGCGACCAAACAAGAAGCTTATTTTAGCGACATTTGTTGCCACCAAACAAGAAGTTTATTCTACCGAAACTTGTTTCTACCAAGCAAAAAGCTTATTCTAGCGAGACTGTTGTGACCAAACAAGAAGATTATTTTAACGACACTTGTCACCAAAAAAGAAGCTTATCATAGTAACGCTCGTTGGCACCAAACAAGAAGCTTATTCTAGCGACACTAGTTTCCACCAAACTAGAAGCTTATTCTAGCGAAGCTCGTTGCCACCAAACAAGAAGTTTATTCTATTGACAATGTTGCCACCAAACAAGAAACATTCTAGTGATAGTCGTTGCCACCAAACGTGAAGATTATTCTAGCGACATTCGTTGCCAACAAACAAGAAGCGTATTCCAGCGACATTTGTTGCCACCAAACAGGAAACTTATGCCAGCGAGACTTGTTGCCGACAAACAAGAAGCTTAATCCATCGACACTCGTTGCCACCAAACATGAAGCTTATTTTAGTGTCACTTATTGTTATCAAATAAGAAGCTTATTCTACCGACACTTGTTACCACCAAGCAAAAAGCTTATTCTATGGACACTCGTTGCCACCAAACAAGAATCCTATTCTACTGACATTAGTTGTCACCAAGCAAAGCTTATATTAGCGGCACTTGTTGCCACAAACAAGAATCTTATTCTAGCGACACTTCTTGCCAGAAAATGGCTCTTCTTTGTGACGAATATTATATATTATTTGCGTTCTCGCGTGAATATCACTCCTTTATCTGTAGAATAAATGCGCCTCTTACCTAAATGTGATGCTAATCATCATAGACGGTAATGGGTATTTCTTGAATCGGTGCGATCAATCTCTTTTCGCCCCCCTACTTTTTATGACGTCATACCCAAAGATTTAGCAGCGGCAAATAATAATTCGATAGGTCGGAAAATGCTACTTTCAAGTTCCATTAACTTGGAAAATAGTTGTTTTCGCACCTAATAAATAGCAGTAGACAATTCGGATATGCAAATAGAATAGATTTAAGTAAATTTTCTGCAAAAAAACGGTGGGGGCAATTTCGAATAGGATAGGGGAAGTGTTTTTTTGTGTATTTCACTCCCTCCCCCTCCCAAGGAAATCCCCCACTAGTATAGAGAAACTATAACATTTGTTCTAACCAAAATTGAGCAACAAATTGGCTATCAAAAGGGAAAAACATAAAAATAATAAATAATTATAAATAATAATTAATAATAGCAATATCATAATTAATAATTATATATTATTAATCAGGAAATAACAGAAACTCAATCAGAATCTGGAAAACCATCTAGAATTTACATCTTCTCAATGGCATTAAGCAAGAAGCTACGAAGCTCTGTGGCCGCATACTTGATATTTTAGACCCTCTATGTACTATCCACAAGCCACAGGTAACTAGGCCATCTACCAAATCTCTCACTCTAACTAGGCCATCTATCAAATCTCTCAGTAAAACTTTCCTGGTTGGATACCCTTCAGCTTTTATAATTAATTCCCAGCTTCCCACTCACAGCACGGCGTTCCAGTATTTCCTTAATATTCAGAATTAACCGGAAAACTCAGGCAGGCCAAGGTCCAGGATCTTTTAGATGGCAGATGGCTAAGATCAAGACATTGACCAAATACAACGCAATGAGGCTCTTCATGAAACAACATGACGATCATCGTACTTTGGTGAAAAACAAAGGAAGAGCAAGTAACCCTGGAACAAAAAGACGACCATTTGTGTTGGAATTAGACTGCTTGTTCAATATGAGATCTTCAGATGCAATCCAAGAAATACAACAACCTGTTATCCAGAGAGAAAAGATCAAGATATCAGGTTCTACGAAGCCCAAGATACTGAGAGAAATGGTTGGTTTTGACACGATTTTAAGACAAGCTCCCCGCAGTATGCAGTAAGGACTGGAAAACTACAGCATAATTAAAAACAAGGTAAAAATAATTACTAGGAACGCCACAAAATGTTTTATTTTTACTCAGTACCGATATTTAGCATGTAATTAACAATTACTATCTTAACATGTACTATTTTACAGTTGCAGCAAAACAACAGGGCAGTTTCTAATGTGGATGACATTACCTGGGGTTACTCGACTGAGAACGACGCTAACACAGAGGACAAGGATTACATTCAGCCTCGTCCTGGATCTTTTAACCATCACAACACTGAGAGTAGTGCGACTTTGACTTTTTCGAGGGGGGTCATGGAATGTGATGTCAACTACAATAGAGCTGATCGTCCTGGTTTATTAGAATTAAAGTCACTACCATGGTTTTTGAAACTTTGAAAGCTAGAGGGGGCTGATCTGTATAACTTAGTCATTTCAACATCAACAACACGTCACTACAGAGTGCTGTCCAACTACGCTGCTTTACACTGAGATGCAAAATTCATTAAAGATGTCTTAAGCAGTAAACCTGGAAGTACCTCATAGACGTTAGCTATGCTAGTGTCTGGTCCAACTTCATACACTGGAGGAAAAGTTGTTGGGAGTACCTGCCATCGATAATTCTTCTGGCACCGCTCAAGTTAAGGATTCACTGGATTTACTGGCGACATAGGAAGTGACGGATAAAGTTAGTACCATATTTTAATACTTTAACTTTACCCAATAACAATAGACTTCAGTGTTGATTATTTTTAGAGGAACTCCCCCTTGATGTATTCACTGGAGTAGATCAGGCGCCATTTATAAGGCTAGATAGATGGTTAGAAACCTGTACTCCATGAAAATGCTGATGCTTGTAGATCAAATGTATCACAATGAAGACACTACCAAAGCTGGAAAGGCTCAACACTTTCCTTGCACCGTTCTACATTTGTGTATGAATGATGTCAATGTTTGCTGTAGATGCTTTCGTGAATGACCAAAATATAGTCCAGGACATGTGGAGGTACAAGAAAACTGACTCAGCGCTTGCTGATGCAGTCAATACTTAGATGGTAAACTACAAATGCTACCTGAAGTAAGAAGTCTTGCCATTTGCTCTGTTCATCAGTAAATTGAGTGACACATTGAAGCACGCTATTGCTGTCCAGTTACAGCCAAATAAGAATCTAGATAGCTTCTGAATAGGAAACCCTCTATTCCAGAGTGTTACAGCTAAGACCTTTTTGTTTGATCCCATTAGCGCAGAATCCTATTTCCTGCTGGACACATTGAACATTGGATCCGATTGCCTTCTAGAACCTCTCACATCTTGACCACAGACTGAAGACTACAGAAAAGCGTTGGAATATCTTAAAAATCTGAAACCGGTGAATGACATTGCTCAACGTGGTGTCAATATGATGAGCGACTTTTCAAATGTCAACAATAGATACTAAGCAAATGGATATCTCCTTCAAACTGTGAGATTTAACAGACACAGCTTTGACAGCCTTAAGAAACGAGTTCTCAACAACTGACTGTGTAAATGCCATTATGAAATTAATCATCATGCAATGCTTTCGCTTCTAGATTGATTAGACTTGGGACAAAGTGTTAATCTCAAATTTGTGTAAGGAATAAGGAATTAAAAGGAAAGCCGTGAATCCAGATATCAATAAAAAATTAGCGACAGTGTGATAAAAACGAACACTTCTTGTCTGGAAAATGGATTAAGACGAGACAGCTGTCGCCGCGTCAAGTATTATATTATTTATATCAAGAAAGCGTCAATTTTGAGACGCGATGGATCCAAGACCACAGGACAAGGGATTAACGTCGGTCGAGGAAATCCGGCCATGTGGGCAGAACTAGAGACGGCGTGTCCTGGAGGCAGGAAGAGGCCACGCCTTTCTCCTGCCCTACTTATAAAAGAAGAATGGAGAACGCATACTCATTCTTGATTCACTCTGGATCTCAGAGTCGCCCTGTTTATTAATAGCGTAGCGAAGCTCCCGTCTTAACCGCCTAAGTCTTGTTCTCGTTACTCTCGCTTTCCTGACCGTAGTAAGAAATTTCGGATCATATGTAGATTGCGGACCCCTGCCTTGTTTGGGGGCCGTATTCTACATTAAGGGATGTTTGGGGTCCATATTCTCCATATGGCCATTTTAATTAGGTTTTATTGCTTCCCGTTAAATTTCACTATTTGAAAACTTGCTTCACCGAAATAGAATATTATTCTTTTTTTTCTTGGCTCTTTATTCCCCATTGGATTAATTTATTAGATTTTTATACCTTGTTAAATTTCAATTTTTGGAAAGTTGCTTCACCAAAATAAAATATTATTCAATTTTTTTCTAATATTATTTTTTTTTTAGTTTTTTAATTTTCATCTGTCATTTTCAAAAGAATAATTGAAGTAATAATTTCATCCCCTAAAAAATTTATTTATTATTTTGGACAATTTACCCATCATGAATAGATCTATTTTCCAAGATGTCGTGTGCCCTCTAATATCAACTGAAGAGACTTTAATTAGTATTAACTGGATGAAAGAGCAGCGTCTTCTTGTTATTGAAATGAAGTGTTGCAGCTTTCATCAAAATATAGGTGTGCCAAAATTGACCAAATCTTTGCTACAAAATTTTCTCACGTGCCAATACTTGACTAAAACACAATGAAAGGATATAAAATTAAAGATGTTCTTTTTATTCATTCCCTTTATGATGCATAAAAATTACAAGGAAAAGATAGTCATTTTATCTAAAAATATACATTTTATCCTATTATATTAAACAGAATTGAATCTTTATCATTTCAAGAAGAAAACAACAAATCCAAACTAGAGAAAGAAAAATTGTGGACCTTTTCATTTATTTACCATCAATGAGACTTCTGCTGCTGCCTCACTGATAACATAATTTATAAAAGGTTAGACACAATGCGGTTGCTATATAAAATAAATTGGAGATACATTTATTTAGTTTTCTTAAGTTAAGCATTTGGCTTCGCGTGCCGGTAGAAGTCGTTGGCGTGCCACGTTTGGCACGCGTGCCAAAGGTTGCCCACCCCTGAACTAGACTAAACATTCCTCATCTCTAGACAAATTTGTATGGAAATGCTAAATTAGAGACTGCACCAAATACAAAACAAGAATATCAATACGTTCTAAATCTTTTTTTAGTCAATCAAAGCTACCTCCGAAGACATGGATATTCAGCTTGATGTTTCAGAAAAAAACTATCATGGATATATATAGTTTTTTCAAAGATGTGTGTTCTAAATATTTTGAAGATAATCCAGTACAATTTGGTGGTCCGGGAATTATTGTAGAAATAGACGAGTCATGTTTTCACACAAACCCAAGCACTACCGTGGAAGATTTCTGAGCACGCCATTATGGGTTTTTGGTCTTGTTGACACAAGCAACAAACCTGCTGTAGAATATATGGAAATTGTTAAAAAGAGAAATACAGAAACGTTACTACCAATTATACAAAGAATAGTAAAACCTGGAACTGTAATTTACAGGCGTATTCAAAAATATATTGGATTTACTCACAAGTAAGTGAATCATTCGCTTTGTTTTATTTACCCAATTACTCAGGTACACACACAAACTATCGAAAACTATTGGAATAGGCCAAAAAGTTAAATGAATTTAAGAGTAGACTTAAATTCATACTTAGATGAATTTATATGGCGCGAAAGGCACATAAACAATACATTTTTTTCATTTTTGTAATGCCATTAGTTCACAATATTCTTTTAATTAAACTAATATTATATATGACCTTTTATAATAACCTTTTAATTAATCAAAGACAACTTTTTTATATTAGTGTAGTAAAAACAAAAAAACTAACCTAACCATTCAGTTAAATTAAAAAACACATATTAAAGTTTGTTTTATTCATTTTAGTTGAGTTTTGTATTCTTCATTTGGGCAAGAATTGGGTCCGTAATCTACATAAGGCCAAAGTTGGGGTCCGTAATCTACATATGATCCGAAATTTCCCTGACCGTACTCTTTAAACGCGAGCCTCATTTTTATCTTGCTTGTTTGTTTTGTTCGTTTTGGAATTAAACCTTTTTTTTACGTGATTCCTCTCAGTCCTTTCTCGATCACAAGCCTTCGGTAAGCCCAAATAAGCCAATATATTATTTAAGTATCTTTTGGAATCAGATACAAACTTAACGCCACCTATTACTTCACCCTGGGGACAGTAGGGACCTCGCGAAATATTCGCGTCATTTTTAACCATAAATTGGAACTGTTACCTGTGTTCGTCCTTACATCATGCTATAAAAGTAACAGTAACGGTAACGCACCCTTCCTGCCTCAACATTAACTGGAAACCTATACGTCTCTACCAACAAACTGGTAACCGGTGGTCCTTTTCCTTATAAGTATAAAACCCGGGTCCTTCCTATATACTAATCCATACAGTAGCGCCATTTGTAGAGCATCATTTGGGGCTGAGAACAAAAGAAATCCTTAACTTAAATATTCACGGTTGCGCAAAAACTATCACCTTATTTTATTATAAAATATTTCTTAAGATTAGTACATCAATTTTATGTGTATTTGCTGAATTACATAGACATATTTGACATTAATTCAATCACTGACAGCAATAATATAATAGTCTATCTAGAAATTCCTTCTAAGTCTTCTATACTTTACAGAGAAAACGTATTATAAAGGGGATATTAATATATAAGAGGTTTTGTGAATTAAAAACTACCACTAATAATGATAATAATAATTAGGCTCGATTTTATTCCCCGTATTTAAATGGTAAACATATAGGTTCTGTGTAACGAATTCTCTCTTGTAGTTTCGTAGGCTGGGTTATGTGATCAGCGAGCTTCCTTAGGATGAAGGAAAATATTTATATCGCTGGATTCTTTATTCATTGGTAAATAGCTGGAATAAGCCTCGAAATAGCGGACAGTAATGGCAACCTTTCTTCTTGAATAATAATTATAACACTTTCTGTACCGAATTTTCTTACGTCTTACGTCTTGTAAAAGTTAAAAGTATGAGATATTACTGTTTGCTGGGTGACCAGCCATCTCTTGTTTGTTCTTTATTATCAATTTATAATCAATTTATTTTATTTATATTTATTTATTATATTTTTATATTTTTTTATTGTTTTTTAAGGCTCTCGCGCCTCTATTGTTCTTTGTTGTTTTTTATGTTTTATTTTTTTTGTTTTTTTATCAATATTCTACGTAAACATTGGTGTGGGATTGACTCCGACTATCGGTTTTCCGCTCTTAAAATTTCCCCTATTGTTCCTCTGATGATTAATGGGGATCTCCAATTTTATATTTTCTTCTCCGTTTAGAAGTTCTTTGGATTTTTCCCATATTTTCGTAGCCCCTCTGTGAAGAATTGTGTTTATTGGTTCTAAGTTAATTTCTTGGTGTAGATCTTGTTGTAAACGGTGTTCTTTTCGTCTCGTATTTGTAATTAATAATACTCCTTTGTTTTGTACCCTTTGAAGCTTGACGGTGTTTGTCTTATGTAGAGCATTGAGAGGTATTGTTGGATACAATAATACCGATCTGCATAATACATTATAAATTTTAATTTTGTATTTAAATTTCTGAATTGGAACAATTTTGTGAAATTGTTTTTTTGCTAGGTTTATTCTTTCTTTGATATGTTTTATATATCCGTTGGAAGTTATTTTTAGTCCGAGAACCTTGCGCTCTTGTTTGTATCGATATATTTTTTCTTCGATAAGTACTCGCGATGTTTTGCGTCTTCCCATTGGTACGATTATAAACTTATCTGGATTAGTTCTTATTTTCAATTTCAATTTCATAGTTGTTGATATTTACGATTTCTGCTGCAGTTATTCTAGCCATCGTAGGTTGATGCCAATAAAGACTTCCGGTGATTATCGAAATATCATCCGCGAATTGTATATATGTAGTACTTTCAAAAGTATGCTCTGGTAAATCCCTTGTGTATATGCTATATAGTAACAGACTGAGGCATCCCCCTTGAGGGACTCCCTGATATATCTCGAATTTGGGTCCAGGGTGGTCTTCTATTTCGATATGTTTTGCGATCCGTTACGTAATCGCACAAACATTTGGTTATAATTCTGGGAAGTCCTAACCTTTTAATCTTATATTTAAATCCAATCCGCCATACCTTGTCAAATGCTTTGTGTACGTCTCTTAGGACAAGGTCCATGTATCTCTTTTCGTATTTATCTTTTGCGATCGCTTCGACAAGTATTGCCAGTGCTGTTTCGGTTCCTCTTCTTCCTAAACCCGTGTTGGTGTTGTGGGATTGAATTGCTAGCCTAGAAATGTTGGCTGAGTCTCTTTCCAATCATTTGCTCTAAGAGTTTTGCTATGGATTCGAGTAAAGTTTGGGACGGAAGTTTCCGGGTTTATTCGGGGGTTTGCTGGTTTGGGTAGGAATATTATTTTTCCTCTTTTTAAGGCATCAGAGAAATAACCTGCGTTGATTAACGCGTTGAAAATGTCTTCTATTTTTTTCTAGAAAGATATTCGGTACTCTTATTAAATTTCGACGTGAAATCCCGGAATCGCCTGGGCCTATTTGTTTAGTAGCGATTATAGTAGCTTTAAGTTCTTCTAGGGTTATTGGTTCCACTCCTTGCTCTTCTAATATTGTAGGAGAGGCAGTGTGGTTGGGGGTTATTTCTTCTCTGTTACTTTCTAAGTCTTCCACAATAGTGTTCTCATGTTTGTGGTTGAAATCCATATTTTCTTCAGGGAATCTGTTGTAAATTTCACTCCAATGTTCTCTGAATGGCATTTCTATTTTTTGCCGTTCTTGTATGTCTTCTCCGTTGTGGTTAATGGATATCTTTGTTTTCTGTTTTCTATTCCCTCTTAACATGTTGATGTTTGGCCAAAACTTCGTTGGGCTTAATTCCTCGTTTATTTTATCTACTAGATTGTCCCATCTGGCGTCCCTCTCTGCCAAAATTGCCACTGTTAGTTCGTTTTTAATGTTAAGGAGACGTTGCCTATCGCCTCTAAGTGGACCAGTTTGTTCTATTGTATCTCAAGTTTTTATAGTTGTTTTCTAGTTCTGTAATTACTGGAGTACAGACATGGTGTGGTAAGGTTCTAAATGTCGTTATCGGGATATGTAAGGCATCTGCTTCAATTAGTGCCTTCATTAATTTATGGATAGCTTCATCTATTTCTTCAAGAGTAGCTTCGCTTAGATCTGGTTGTTGAAAATTTTCTAGATCTTCGACGTATCGGCGCCAATTTGCATTTTGGTATTTTTCCTGATAGAGCAATTCCTTTGTATAGGATCGGCTGAAATTTTTACGACTACCATTTCATGGTCGCTATTAGATGGTGAGCATCTTTCTATTGGATAGTTATAGCGAAACCTAGGGGACGCGAGAACAATGTCCAGTTTTGTTACTCTTGTTCTTCCAATATATGTCGGAAAGTCCGGACCTATTCTTTCTAATATTCCTCTTTCCATTAGTAAATCCAAATTTTTGCTTGCATTCTTGAAGTTCCCAGTGTACCCTGAGGTTCTAGTGCGTCCATTCAGATCTCCGATGAAGAGAACTTGGTCATTTTGCCAAAATATCTCCATAAAGTTGTGCATGGGTAAATATCCTCTTCTTGGGGGTTGATATCCCGTCATAATGTGTATGTCACTTGTTTCTGTTTTAATTTAATAGCTAGGTATGCTTCATTTAGTTCCTTTAACCTAGTAAATTCTAATCCCTTCTTTACGTCCATAGCTACCCCATCATAGTTTACATTTGTAGTGGTTATATATAATATTGTATAGTGGAATATTTTTATGGGGCTGGTTTCGGGATTGATATTTATTTCGTTCAATATAATAATGTATAGGTCTATCTTTGGATACGAATTACAAAGTGAATGTCTCTTTACATCCCATCTCGCTACGTTATGACATATTATTTTTAGTTTTCGTTGGATTTCGTGATATTCTATTGTTCCAGTGAGTGTCTTCTCTCCGTCTTCTTAAGCTCTCTTTGGCAGGGGGATTTCGTTCTTCCACAACTATTCTTTTGCATTCATTCTTTTTGATTTCGTAACACATTTCTTTAGTAATCTTGAGACCTCCACTTATGATGAATCTATTCATTTCGTTGTCCGAGTATTGAATTGAATTGAATGTAAAAGATGAGAAAAATGTGGTATAGTAGGAGAGGTTATAGAGAGAAAAAAGTGTGATAGACGAAGGAATGTGTGCCAGCTTTCCTGGCATCGTCCTCACGTAGTCTTCCTTATACGTAGGCTTTTACTGATGTTGTTGAAATAGCGTTCAAGCCTTTGTATTTGTGCGGCTTGAAGCGTGTAGCTTAGAGTTTCACTCGTAGGTTATCAACTGCATGTGTTTACGTCTCTGGTTTGTCCACTTCGGATCTTTTGTATTGAGTTGTTTCAAGATTTGTTATTTTTCGAGTTTATTTCATTACTTGTTAAATCTTTGTTAATACTTCTTTGGTTTATGTCCACTACGGATCTTCTTTTTTTTCTTTTCTTTTTTTTCTAAACATGTGAATTATAGTTTCCATTGTCCTTATTCGTTAGCTTAAGGTTGATTTTCCGGTAGGTTCACTTTATCGATATATCGGCAAAACATCCTCCTGCGTACGCAGGCGGCTGCTTCCAAATCCGCGTTTGTAGGGTCGCGCTCGGTTGTCGAAATTTGGTTGTCCTAATTCGTCGTTTGTCCATTCGGTGATCTTGGTCCAAATTCATTTGGCTCTTTCGTGTAGGGTCATATTCAGGGGTTCCACTCCCGTGAGGGCATGGAGTCTTATCGAGGGTATGAAATCCAATTTTGTCACCCCGAGGATGAAGCGGAGCGCTTGATTCTGTACCGCTTGCATCCTCCTTATCTGGGTAGTACTCTCCAGGTGCAGCGGGATAGCGGGATATAGTAAGATGGGTCGCACTAAGGCCAGGTACAGCTTTCTTTTGTTACGGAGGGAGAGTCTCTTGAATCTATACAATTGACTTAGGCGAAGGCGTGCTTGCGCAATTTTTGAGTTTACGTGAGCACTGTACCCAGATGACGTCACCGTCAACCCGAGAACGCGAGCTTCGCGCGAGTACGGGTAGAACTCGTCTCGGACCAGGATTTCGGCCGTCTTTCTGCGCCCAATGGGAAGGACTTTGAATTTTTCCACATTGGTACGTATCTTATTACGCGCCTCGTAGTCATTGAGGAGGTCTATTTCCCCGGCCGTTCTGTTGGCAATATCGATCGGGTTGAGATAATCGCTGGTAATTAATTGCGAGATGTCGTCCGCTAACTGGATGTTTTTCGCGTAGACCTGGGTAGGCTTGGGGAGATCGCCGGTATATATCGTGTATAGGGTCGGACTCAGGCACCCACCTTGAGGCACCCCGGTTTCCATAGGGAATGGCCGACCAATAGTGTTGTTGATACTAATGGTCGCCTCGCGGTCCTCAAGGTAGTCGCAAAGAAGTCTGGTGACATTGGTGGTCATGTTCAGATCGCACAGCTTCTTTTTGAGTCCGGGAACCCACACTTTGTCGAAGCCCGATGACACGTCTCTAAGAACCAAATCGACCCTCCTATTTTCGGCCTTGGCGACGGCGATGTTTTCCGTCAACAGGGCTATGGCCGTTTCGGTTCCCAGGTGCCTCCTGAAACCGTGCTGCTGCGAGTTGTAACCTTCATTTTCCTCCAGGAAGTCTCTTATTCTGTCGTTCATTAGTTTTTCGAGGAGCTTCCCCAAGAACTCCAGGAGCGAGATTGGCCTATAACTCCTAATCTCCCCTTTGGGCTTTCCCGGCTTCAGCAGAAAAATCATCTTAGCCCTCTTCAGTCTGTCGAGGAAATAGCCAGCGTTTAGGCAGGCGTTGAAAAGGCTCAGGATTGCCATTCTGATGTTCATTGGCGCTTCAATCAGGTGAGCTCTGGTAATGCCCGAGATGCCCGGGGCCTTCTGCTTAAAGCTCTTGAGAGCAGCCGCGAATTCGTCGTGGGTAAAAAGTCTACCCTCCCCCTCCGTTTGTCTGGTGAAGTCGACAGAACCGAAGGGAGTCAAGACAGGCCCGCGAGCCTCCAAGTCGGCCAGGATCTCATCCTCGTAATCCTGATTGAAGTCGAGGTTTTCGTACTCCGTGATCGAGAACCTTTTTTGCCAGTGGTCTCGGAAGTGGCGTTCAATCTCCAGGTCGTCCGAGATCTTCTCACCACCGACCCTGATGCTAATATTGGCTTTGGGGGGGATAGAGCCGCTCAGCTTCTTGAGTTGATTCCAGAATTTCCTGGGATCTCCCTCCTCATCAATTTGATCCACAAGCCTGTCCCAGGTCGTGCTTGACTGCTCTGCTATGAGCAGCTTAAGTTCCTGACGGAGGTTCCGGAGCTCCCAGTAGCGGTCCTCAGTGAGTCCGTTCCTTCCTATTACACCCACCAGCTCGTCCAGCCTGTCCTTTTTCTGTCTAATCCTTCGTTCCAGCGTGGTGCTGGGAGAGTCTTGTAACCGACTCTGGGGATGGTCGCTCTATCCGCTTCAACTATCCTTGACATAATTGCGTCCAGATGGTTGTCGATGTCCTCCAAAGTTGACCCGTCCAGATTGTTCAGCTGGTAATCCTGCAGGAGTCTGCGGTATTCCTCCCAGTCTGCTTTTGGCATACACCTTCGAGATGGGACCTCCACCTGTATAGGGGACGTGGAGATGGTAGTGACCATGCTGATGTGGTCCGACGGGGTGTATGGGCCATGTACTGTTGAGTGGTTCAGTACGAAGTTGGGGTTTACCAGGACGATATCTGGAGTCGTCGAAGATCTTCTCGTCAAATACGTGGGGAAGTCTGGGCCGACCCTGCGAACTAGATCTCGGTCAATAAGCATGCTCAGGGTTGCGCCCGATCCATTGAAGCCAGTGGTGTAGCCAGCTTCTCTGCACCGGGCATTGAGATCGCCGATTAGTATGGTCGAGGCGTTTCTCCTGAAGAGCCTGATAAAGTTGGGGACGGGGAGGTACCGGCGTCTTGGGGGCTGGTAGCCCACCGCGATGACAAGGTCGTCGAAGGTGGTCTTGATTTTAATTGCCAGGTACGACTCTTCCAAATCTGTTATCTCTTTGAATCTGATGCCGTAGCGAATTGCTATCGCGACGCCATCAAATCTAGAGTTGGAGTGGTTGGCTGTTATGACATCGTAGTTGTAAACCTTAATGGGACTCGCGTCTGAACTAATGCCGTGCTCCGAGATGAGTACGATGTCGGGATTCACTTCGCGTATGATGTTATTATATACGATTTTTTGGATTCCCATCCGTTGACATTTAGTGAGAAGATCTTAACTTTGTTTATGAATCGGACGTTAAGATCCATGTTATTCGGTCTGAACGTTCTGGACCTTTGCTTGTTCAGCGCGCGCTGGCGATCTCACCCTTCCTGATCTTTTCGTTTTGAACTGGTCATGAGACAAGTTGTAGCATGATTCCGGACAGATCGTAATACTACCCGCCTTGAGGGCCGATAGCAATTCTTCCTCCGTCTCTTCGCTGTCATATTCATACTTAAATTTGCCTCTTAAGACTCCCTCTACGATATCTTTTACCTTAGCCGTCCTTGGGAGAGGTGACGAAGGTGAGGCAAAGATCTTCATGCTAACGTCCGTGGTTTTTCTCGGGGGTGGGGTGGTCTGGTCATCTCTGGTGGGTTTGGGGCGGGGGATTGCCCCCTTTTGGGCGTCCGTCTTCTGGGCAGGTAGGTCGGTCACCATCTCCTCAGTTGTTGAGTTCTCAGCCCGTCTGGTCAGACGAGGGTCCCTTGACTTCGAGCGGGTTCTAGTCGCAGTACCGGGCTTGCCGCCCGTTTGCATTTGGTAGAGTTCATTTGAGGGAGGATTATCGGGGAACCACATGGGTTTCATCCCGTTCTGGGTCAGCATTTTATTCAGTTCTGTCGCGTAGCTACCTGGTTTCGCGATATTTACGAAATGTGCGTGAATCACGCACATTACCAAGTCGAGATTCATATTTGGGTCGAATTGAAGTAGGGTTTTACCCTTGTTCTGGTTCTGTGCCGCTTGGGCATATGAGGTATTTGCTTTCCGGGTTTTTTCATCTTGAAGGTTTCTCTTCTTATCAGCGACGAGGGCCTTCTTTTGGGGGCACGACATGGACAGTGTTCGGTGGGGGCCTGCGCAATTGAGGCATTTTTTCACTCCCCGTTGGTACATTCTTTCCAGGTGTGTCCATTACCGGCGCACTCAGAGCACACCTTGCCCTGGAAACTACATACCTTTGATGTGTGTTGTTCGAGGGCGTAACAGGAGAAACACACCTGTACGGAGACAAAAGTCTCTCTCTCGATACACGACGTCGCGATTTTTGTGCAGAATAGAATCAGCCCCGACTCTGAAGCCTTGGCTGCCATCTCCGTCGTTAGGAAGGTAACCTTGAACAGGTGGGAGTACTCCCCACCGTCGCGGTTCCGGAACTTGTATACCTCGTCAACCTTGGCCCATGACTGTTTCTCTTCAATCTCGCTTTTAATCTCTTCGGCACTGTGAGTCCCAACCCAGGGATCGAGGCGGCGGCAGATGATCGATCTTTGGGCTGACACATGGGGCGGAACCTTGGGGGACAGGCCGATGCTTTGCAGTTTTGCGCGGGATTCTACGCTCAACAGTTTATCAACATCGAGATTACTATCGCATATGGCCATGTAGCCATACGATTGGTCTACAAGTCTGCACAAAGCAACCTTGATGTCAGAGAAGATCGTCTGGAAGACGGTCTCCCTGGTTGGCTTTGCGTTCCGCTCTATAACCCAGAGCGGGATCCTCTTCTCTCCCCTGGGGTCGTCCATGACGGCCCGCTGGGGGGGTGTCTTCTCCGGCGACCCGCCGGTCCACTAACGGTGTTTGCCTAAAAAAACCAAACTCGTTCCACCTTGTCTGCCCTACCTACACTAAAGTGTCTAGCAGGGCCCACCTGCCAGGCCTGTCCACTCCGCCCCCTACTGGGGCCCCCTTCTTCGCACCCCTGTAGGGCTTCCTTCCGGGGTTCGGACACGACAGAAACCGGTGGTATCTAAAGGCCTCAACCAGCAGACAAGTTATGAGGAAACGAGGTGTGCTGCTGTGTAGGAAGAAACTTCAGCACGGGAAGCGTCGATGTTCAATGGGTGCTCTTGCGTGCACGCCCGCTCGCGCGCGGGTGCGCGTTTACGCCCGCGACACTACCAGCGAGTAGTGACAAACAGCGGTCTTGACGCGTAAAGGAAAAATTTCACCTTAGCAAATTCTTGAGGCAAAAAAGCTTTGCAAAAGGACTTCGAGATTCTTCAAATCTGGCAGTAGAAACTCTGTTCAGAGTGAAGTGCAGTCGTTGTCCGAGTAAGAGCCTTCAAATTCATATTTATACATTCCCTTTTTTATTTCCAGTGTGATTTCTTTTGTATTCCTATAGCTAATGGTCTATATTCTGGAGCGTAGAATCTTAAGTTTAATCCTTTTTCTTCTTTGTTGTCTTTTTGTGCCTGACATTGAAAAATCTTGTTTTCTGTTTCTTCCTCCTCCCCCGTTTCTCCTTTTTGTTGGATTTCTGAGCAGCTAGCAATATTCTTTAGTTGTTCCACATCCATTCGTTCTTCTGGTGTTTGGCGTTGTAACCTGTCTGATCCTTGGGTCTCTCTGTAATCCCTGGTTCATTCTTATGATCCTGCTTGGAGATTCGATTTCGTCAGTTCTCGTTTTAGTTTCTGATTTCGGTGGTTTATATTGTATGTTTAAGACGTCAGCCGAAGGTGGGTTCTCTGAAAACCATATCGGCTCCAGGTCATTATTGCTTAGCATTTTGTTTAGTTCAATTGAATGTGTACCTGGGTTTGCAACATTCATTACATGTGCGTGTAGAATACACACTGGTTGAAGTTGCTCAGCTGTGGCTTTGGCTATCTTTGCATATGTTTGGTTCCTCCTCTCCTCCTCCGCTTTCGTCTTCTCGATCCTTTTCTTTCAATGATTTCTTTCTTTACAGTTTACACATTTTTCTCGGAGCTCTTGCAATCTCTCCAGGTATGTGTGTTAGAACTGCATTTAGAGCATTTCTTTTCCTCTTTTTTGGGACAATCCTTTGTTATGTGTTGGTCTAGTGCAAAGCAGCTGAAACACGTTAAGAGATTGATGAATGCGTCGCTCTTTATCTGTTCTGGTGTTATCTTTAAATTAAACGTTAGTATCCCGTTCTCCTTAGCTTTACAAGCCATACCTGTCTCTCTGAATATCACCTTGAAGAAATGGGTATATTCATTATTTGTAAGTCTGTTTTTGAATTTAACCACTTCTTTTATTCGCGCCCATTCTTGGCGTTGTTCAATTTCATCTTGAATTTCTAAGGCCGTATGCTTCCCTCTCCAGGGGTCTATTTGCCTGCAGTAAATAGCTTTTTGAGATTCTATTTGAGAAGGGACTTTTTGCCTCTAGCCCTATAGTCTTTAATAGTGTTGTTACTCTTTCGCTAAGGAGTTTGTCGACGTCCTTTTCTGTTTGAAAAATCACAACTTAGTTAGATGTATGGTCAAGTAATCTAATTAGAACTATTCTCAGTTCTCCATATATTACTTTGAACACCGATGTTCTCTCTGGTTTTTGCGCACCCTTAAGGGTGCGCAAAGGGACCCTTTTCGTTGATTCCATTTAGTTCTGCCCTCTCTTTCTTTTCTTCATTGAGAGCTCCTAGGCTGAGAAATGAGAGAAGAGAAAAAATGGGGAGGAATAGATAGATATAAAGTGCGGCTCTGATCCAGTTATTGCTCTAGCTTATTCCGCTGACGTGTCGGTAAATCCATGCCTTCCTGCCTGTCGGCTAACCCTATGCTCCACTCAAAAGAATCCACCGCTCACACAGGTAATAACCCGTCCCGGGCTAAGCTTTGGCCTGCGCCGAGTAAGCCGCACGGTTTAGATATGGCTCCTGTCCTGTATGAGTATCTATGGAAGTTCAGCTTCCCTAACCGACACGCCCTAAATATGTGGATAGAGAAGTAGAGGTATTCGTCTGTAGTCAGGTCAAGGTCCAGTTAAGTTCTGTAGTCTTTTCTCAGTTGAATGATCTTGGTCTTATTCTTGAACAATAGGTTAAGGCTTTCTGTGGTTGAACACTTCTCTTCGCGAGTAAGTAAGAATAGTTCAACTGCCATCCGGTGTAAAGACTTTTCAAGTTTCAAGTTTCAAGTTTCGTAAAAGATGGGAAATAGGTGTGAGATAGTAAGAGAGTAAAGTTAGAAAAAGTGGTTTTTTAGTAAGAGAGTTGGTGTGCCAGTACGTCTGGCAATGGCTTCATTACTGCTTCTTTGTTTTAACAATCTTCGTTTGTATTGCGTGGGAGCATTCAAGCCTTTGTATTCTTGAGTTCGTCCGTTGTGACAGCAGAGATCACTTGTTTGCTAACGCTATGCATGAACTGCCTGTATGTTCGGTGTCCTTTTTGGATCTTTTAAGTTGACAGGTTTTTTTTTTTTTTTTTTTTTAGTTTTCATTCATAGTAGTCTTAACCATAATCTGATTGAAAATGTGTCCACTGCGGATCTTTTACTTTATTTTATGTTTACTTATTCATCTTTTTTAACTTTTTATTTTATTTTATTATTATTATTTTATTTTTTTTTTTTTTTAATTTTTTTTTTTTTTTTTTATTAACGTACATGGTCACTTGTACTCAGTTCGTAGTTGAGCGTTCTGTTGGGGTTTTGAAATTTTTCCGGGTGTATCTTATCTGTAGAGTGGGACAGCGTCCTCCTGCGTACGCAGTTGGCTGCTGCCGAAGTCGCGTCGATAGTGACCGTGTCGGTTTCCGAAGTCGGGGAGTCTTAACTTTTGAAGAATATCTTCAGGCATGTAGGCGTTGATTTTGGACCATACATCCTTTGCTCTCTTATGCAGGGTCATGTTAAGGGGTTCGATCCCAGCAAGGTCATGCAGAACTCTCGAGGGTACGAAGTCCAATAAACTGAAGTCCAATATGTATCTCAGTGCCCTATTCTGCACTGCTTGGGCCTTCCTAAGTTGAGTTTTGCTGGCTAGGTGCATGGGAATGACGGGGTACAAGAGAACTGGCCTCACCAGGCTCATGAACAGTTTCCTCTTGTTCTTGAAGGAGAGCCTGCGAAACCGATAGAGGCACTGTAGACTCCTTTTAGCCTGGGACACCTTTTTCTCCATATGTCTGCTATACCCATTGGCCGTAACCTCGAGCCCAAGGGCCCGAGCCTCACGTGCGTATGGGTAAAACTCGTCCCTGACCAATACGTCCGCTGTCCTTCTACGTCCAATGGGGAGGACCTTGAACTTCTCGGCGTTTGTGCGAATTTTGGCCCTGCACTCATAGGCGTTGAGGTTCTGGATCTCGCCTGCCGTTCTATTCGCTATGTCCGCTGGGTTCCGATAGTCGCTGGTTATTATCTGTGTTATATCATCCGCCAGCTGGACATACAGGGCGTAGTCTTGAGTGGGTGCGGGGAGATCACTCGTGTACAACGTGTACAGAGTCGGGCTCAGGCACCCACCTTGAGGGACCCCGGTGTACATGGAGAAAGGCTGCCCTTCGTAATCATTTATACTAATGACAGCCTCTCGGTCCTCAAGGTAGTCGCACAGGAGCCTCGTGTTGTTCGCCTCCATGCCTAGGCCACTGATCTTCTTCTTGAGGCCAGGTATCCACACTTTATTAAACGCCGACGATACGTCACGAAGCACCACATCGACGTTCTTGTCCTCTGATTTCGCTATAGCGATATACTCGGTCATCACGGCAAGTGCCGTTTCCGTTCCGAGCTTTTTGCGGAAGCCGTGCTGCTGCGTGTTATAGAGTCCTTCCGCATCCAAGTACCCCATCAGCCGGTCATTAATCAATTTCTCAAACAGCTTGCCGATGAATTCAAGCAGGGATATCGGCCTGTAGCTCTTAATTTCCTCTTTAGGCTTGCCAGGTTTCGGAAGGAAAATCATCCTGGCCCTCTTAAGCGAGTCAGGGAAGTACCCAGCGTTTAGGCATGCGTTAAAGAGGTTTAGGATCGAGATGTTGAAGTCCGGGGGCGCATTCATGAGATGGGCCTTAGTAATGCCAGAGATCCCTGGAGCCTTTTGTTTGAAGCTTTTTAGTGCTGCCTCGTACTCCTCAGCGGTAAAGGGACGGCCTTCTTCCGTCGCCCGACGAGTGACGTCCACATAGTGGTAGGGTGTCAGGGCCGGTCCGCGTTCCTCCAAGTATGCCATGACCTCTTCTTCGTATTCCATGTCAAAGTCTTCGTTCTCCTCCTCCGTGATGTTGAACTCTCTCTTCCAATGTTCTCTAAAGTGGCGCTCGATGGTCTGGTCATCAGTGACCCGCACACCGTCGAATTTGATGGTAATCCTCGACTTGGTGGGCAGAGTGCCACTTAGCCTCCTGAGCTGGGTCCAAAATTTCTTGGGGTCACTTTCGGCATCCATGCCATCAATCATGTCGTCCCAGAGAGCCCTGGATTTTTCGCTGATTAGGTGTTTAAGTTCAAGGCGAATATCCCGGAACTCCCTATGACGAATGGCCGAGTTGCCATACACCCAGATCTCCTCGACTAGCTCCCTCAGCCTATCTTTTCGCCGGATGATGTTCGCATCCCAACGTGGCGCTGGGAGGGTTCTAAACTCGACCCGTGGGATAGCTACTCTGTCCGCCTCAGTTAACTTCTCCATGATGGTTTCCAAGCGTCTGTCGAGATCTTCGAGCGTAGGCTCGTCGAAGCGTTCCTCCTGGTGTTCGCACAGGACTCGCCTGTACTCCTCCCAGTTCGCCTTGGGTATGCTCCTGTGAGATGGGACACTGATTTGAATGGGGGACGTTGAGATCGTGGTGACCATACTGATATGGTCTGATGGAGTATACGGACCCGGGACTGTCGCATGGTTCAAGATGAAGTTGGCATTGGTTAGGATGATGTCAGGCGTCGTGGAGGACCTCCTGGTCAGGTACGTAGGGAAATCCGGGCCGACTCTTTGCACTACGTCCCGTTCCAAAAGGAGGCTCAGGGAGGCTCCTGATCCATTAAATGCCGAGGTATAACCGGCCTCTCTACATCTGGCATTGAGGTCGCCGATCAGGATGGCGGAGTGGTTCCTTCTAAATAAACGTAGGAAGTTGGGGATGGGGAGGTACGATCGTCTTGGGGGTTGATATCCCACCGCTATGATGAGGTCATCAATCGTCGTGCTGATCTTTACCGCAAGATACGATTCCTCCAGGTCGGTGACCTCTTTGTATTTGATGCCCTTGCGCACAGCCAATGCAACACCATCGAACCTTCCGTTGGTGTGACTGGTGGTGATGGTATTGTAATTGTGGATTCTGACGGGGTTGGAGTTTCCGTCGAGGCCGTGCTCCGAGATCAGGACAATATCTGGGTCTACCTCTCTGATGATGTTGTTGTATATAAACCTTTTACCTTCCCATCCGTTTACATTGAGTGAGAAGATCTTGAGTTTGCTCACTATCCGCACGTTATAATTCATCCTTAGTTTTCTTGGAGGTTCTGTATTTTGGCCGGCTCTCCTCTTGCGGGTGATCTTACTCTACCAGATCTCTTCTTCTTAAATTGCTCTTGCGAGAGATTGAAGCAGGATTCGGGACTTAGCTCGATGCTTCCATCTCTTAGTGCTGAGAGTAGGTCATCCTCATCAGAGTCGCAGTCGTAGTCCCACTTATACTTGCCTCTGACCACCCCCTCAACTATCTCCTTCACTTTCGTCAAACGCGGAAGTGGAGCCGATGGTGAGGCATAAATCTTCAGGTTGAAGTCGGTGGTCTTGGGTTTGGAAGTAGACTGCGCGCTCTCCTTAGCGTTCTTGTTTTGCTGGCTTTTGTTCTTGGTCGGGGTCTCTCTCTGGGTTCGTTGGTCGACCTCCATCCTTCCGGAGGACACGGAGGCATCTCGTTTGTTAAGTCGGGGGTCTCTTGATGCAGATCTGTTTCTCGGCGTCGTAATGGTTTTGCTCCCTGTTTGGGTCTGGTATAGCTCGCTTGATGGGGGGTTGTCGGGAAACCACATGGGTTTCATCCCGTTTTGGGTGAGCATCTTATTCAGCTCGGTGGCGTAGCTACCGGGCTTAGCAATATTCACGAAGTGAGCGTGAACAACACACATCACCAAATCCAGGTTCATCGACGGGTCAAGCTGGAGTACCGTCTTGTCTTTCTCCTGGCTCTTGGCCGCCTGTGCATAGCTGGTGTTTGCTTTGCGGGTTTTCTCCTCTTGCATGCTCTTCTTTTTGTCCATCACCAGGCTCTTCTTCATGGGGCAGGACATCGAGAGGGTGCGGTGGGGGCCGTGACAATTGAGGCACTTTTTGTCATTTCCATTCGGGCACTCCTTCCATGTGTGGTCAGAACCGGCGCACTCCGAGCACACCTTTCCCTGGAACTTACAGTCCTTTGTCGCATGCTTCTCCAAGGCGTAGCACGAAAAACAGACCTGCACGGAGACGAAAGTCTCCCGCTCTATGCATGAAGCAGAGACCTTAGTGCAGAACATTATCAAGCCTGCTTCGGCTGCCTTGGAAGCCATCTCGGATGTTTGGAAGGTGGCCTTGAATAGGTGTGTGTATTCACCTCCGTCTCGGTTCTTAAATTTGTACACCTCGTCCAATTTCGCCCAGCTCTGCTTCGCCTCAATCTCCGTCATTATCTCTTCGGCTGTATGCGCACCAACCCAGGGGTCCAGGCGACGGCAGATGATCGACCTGCGGGCAGACACATGGGGTGGGACTTTGGGGGCAAGTCTGATCTCGTCGAGTTTGGCGCGGGATTCGATGCTGAGGAGCTTATCAACGTCCTGGGGGCCGTCGCAGATAGCCATATATCCGTATGACTGATCCACTAAGCGGCAGAGTGCAACTCCGATGGAAGCAAAGATGGTCTCGAAGACCGTCTCCCTCGCCGGTTTTGGACATCGCTCCTTTACCCAGAGCGGGATTCTATACTCACCCCTGGGGTCGTCCATGACGGCCCTCAAGGGGAGTTTCTTCTTGGGAAGTCTTCCAAGTCCGATGAAGTGTACCTATTACCGACTTCCCGTTCCACCTCTTTCTGCCCTACCTACTCTAAATTGTCTATAAGGGCCCACCTGCCGGTCCTGTCCACTCCGCCCCCAAATGGGGCCCCCTTCTTCGCGCCCCCTGTAGGGCTTCCTTCCGGGGTTCGGACACGACAGAAACCGGTGGTCTCTACAGGCTTCGACTGGCAGAAGAGTTATCAGGAACGGGGTGTGCTGCTGATATAACTTTAAGACGCAAAAATCGGCGATTTCCAGTAAATTCTTCGTATAATTCCTCCTCCTCGCGCGCGCGCGCGCGCGCGTGTACGCCCGCGTTACCACAGGAGGGTGGCAAATGGTCAGCGGTCTTGAAGCGTACCGGTGCAGAGAGTCTTTTCACCTACTTCCAACTACGAAGCTGAGCGGCGAAAAAAGTGTAGGACTTTCGAAAATTCTTGAAGAGCGTTGAAGTGTCTCTGCCAAGACTGAGCAGTCTCTCTGCCAAGACTGAGCAGTCCCCCATTTTCTATCTTTTAAGATCCTTGAATCCTTGAATTGACCAATCAGCTTTTAAACATAAGCACTGCAATAATGGTCCAATCAGCGCCATGTTAGATTTTAAAAGTTAATAACGCTCAAACCGTTGGGCACACAAGCACGGCTGAAATTCACTTTGCCAATGACTGCTCAGTCTTGGCAGAGACACTTCAACGCTCTTCAAGAATTTTCGAAAGTCCTACATTTTTTTCGCTGCTCAGCTTCGTAGTTGGAAGTAGGTGAAAAGACTCTCTGCACCGGTACGCTTCAAGACCGCTGACCATTTGCCACCCTCCTGTGGCAACGCGGGCGTACACGCGCGCGCGCGCGCGCGCGCGAGGAGGAGGAATTATACGAAGAATTTACTGGAAATCGCCGATTTTTGCGTCTTAAAGTTATATCAGCAGCACACCCCGTTCCTGATAACTCTTCTGCCAGTCGAGGCCTGTAGAGACCACCGGTTTCTGTCGTGTCCGAACCCCGGAAGGAAGCCCTACAGGGGGCGCGAAGAAGGGGGCCCCATTTGGGGGCGGAGTGGACAGGACCGGCAGGTGGGCCCTTATAGACAATTTAGAGTAGGTAGGGCAGAAAGAGGTGGAACGGGAAGTCGGTAATAGGTACACTTCATCGGACTTGGAAGACTTCCCAAGAAGAAACTCCCCTTGAGGGCCGTCATGGACGACCCCAGGGGTGAGTATAGAATCCCGCTCTGGGTAAAGGAGCGATGTCCAAAACCGTCGAGGGAGACGGTCTTCGAGACCATCTTTGCTTCCATCGGAGTTGCACTCTGCCGGTTAGTGGATCAGTCATACGGATATATGGCTATCTGCGACGGCCCCCAGGACGTTGATAAGCTCCTCAGCATCGAATCCCGCGCCAAACTCGACGAGATCAGACTTGCCCCCAAAGTCCCACCCCATGTGTCTGCCCGCAGGTCGATCATCTGCCGTCGCCTGGACCCCTGGGTTGGTGCGCATACAGCCGAAGAGATAATGACGGAGATTGAGGCGAAGCAGAGCTGGGCGAAATTGGACGAGGTGTACAAATTTAAGAACCGAGACGGAGGTGAATACACACACCTATTCAAGGCCACCTTCCAAACATCCGAGATGGCTTCCAAGGCAGCCGAAGCAGGCTTGATAATGTTCTGCACTAAGGTCTCTGCTTCATGCATAGAGCGGGAGACTTTCGTCTCCGTGCAGGTCTGTTTTTCGTGCTACGCCTTGGAGAAGCATGCGACAAAGGACTGTAAGTTCCAGGGAAAGGTGTGCTCGGAGTGCGCCGGTTCTGACCACACATGGAAGGAGTGCCCGAATGGAAATGACAAAAAGTGCCTCAATTGTCACGGCCCCCACCGCACCCTCTCGATGTCCTGCCCCATGAAGAAGAGCCTGGTGATGGACAAAAAGAAGAGCATGCAAGAGGAGAAAACCCGCAAAGCAAACACCAGCTATGCACAGGCGGCCAAGAGCCAGGAGAAAGACAAGACGGTACTCCAGCTTGACCCGTCGATGAACCTGGATTTGGTGATGTGTGTTGTTCACGCTCACTTCGTGAACATTGCTAAGCCCGGTAGCTACGCCACCGAGCTGAATAAGATGCTCACCCAAAACGGGATGAAACCCATGTGGTTTCCCGACAACCCCCCATCAAGCGAGCTATACCAGACCCAAACAGGGAGCAAAACCATTACGACGCCGAGAAACAGATCTGCATCAAGAGACCCCCGACTTAACAAACGAGATGCCTCCGTGTCCTCCGGAAGGATGGAGGTCGACCAACGAACCCAGAGAGAGACCCCGACCAAGAACAAAAGCCAGCAAAACAAGAACGCTAAGGAGAGCGCGCAGTCTACTTCCAAACCCAAGACCACCGACTTCAACCTGAAGATTTATGCCTCACCATCGGCTCCACTTCCGCGTTTGACGAAAGTGAAGGAGATAGTTGAGGGGGTGGTCAGAGGCAAATATAAGTGGGACTACGACTGCGACTCTGATGAGGATGACCTACTCTCAGCACTAAGAGATGGAAGCATCGAGCTAAGTCCCGAATCCTGCTTCAATCTCTCGCAAGAGCAATTTAAGAAGAAGAGATCTGGTAGAGTAAGATCACCCGCAAGAGGAGAGCCGGCCAAAATACAGAACCTCCAAGAAAACTAAGGATGAATTATAACGTGCGGATAGTGAGCAAACTCAAGATCTTCTCACTCAATGTAAACGGATGGGAAGGTAAAAGGTTTATATACAACAACATCATCAGAGAGGTAGACCCAGATATTGTCCTGATCTCGGAGCACGGCCTCGACGGAAACTCCAACCCCGTCAGAATCCACAATTACAATACCATCACCACCAGCCACACCAACGGAAGGTTCGATGGTGTTGCATTGGCTGTGCGCAAGGGCATCAAATACAAAGAGGTCACCGACCTGGAGGAATCGTATCTTGCGGTAAAGATCAGCACGACGATTGATGACCTCATCATAGCGGTGGGATATCAACCCCCAAGACGATCGTACCTCCCCATCCCCAACTTCCTACGTTTATTTAGAAGGAACCACTCCGCCATCCTGATCGGCGACCTCAATGCCAGATGTAGAGAGGCCGGTTATACCTCGGCATTTAATGGATCAGGAGCCTCCCTGAGCCTCCTTTTGGAACGGGACGTAGTGCAAAGAGTCGGCCCGGATTTCCCTACGTACCTGACCAGGAGGTCCTCCACGACGCCTGACATCATCCTAACCAATGCCAACTTCATCTTGAACCATGCGACAGTCCCGGGTCCGTATACTCCATCAGACCATATCAGTATGGTCACCACGATCTCAACGTCCCCCATTCAAATCAGTGTCCCATCTCACAGGAGCATACCCAAGGCGAACTGGGAGGGGTACAGGCGAGTCCTGTGCGAACACCAGGAGGAACGCTTCGATGAGCCTACGCTCGAAGATCTCGACAGACGCTTGGAAACCATCATGGAGAAGTTAACTGAGGCGGACAGAGTAGCTATCCCACGGGTCGAGTTTAGAACCCTCCCAGCGCCACGTTGGGATGCGAACATCATCCGGCGAAAAGATAGGCTGAGGGAGCTAGTCGAGGAGATCCGGGTGTATGGCAACTCGGCCATTCGTCATAGGGAGTTCCGGGATATTCGCCTTGAACTTAAACACCTAATCAGCGAAAAATCCAGGGCTCTCTGGGACGACATGATTGATGGCATGGATGCCGAAAGTGACCCCAAGAAATTTTGGACCCAGCTCAGGAGGCTAAGTGGCACTCTGCCCACCAAGTCGAGGATTACCATCAAATTCGACGGTGTGCGGGTCACTGATGACCAGACCATCGAACGCCACTTTAGAGAACATTGGAAGAGAGAGTTCAACATCACGGAGGAGGAGAACGAAGACTTTGACATGGAATACGAAGAAGAGGTCATGGCATATTTGGAGGAACGCGGACCGGCCCTGACACCCTACCACTATGTGGACGTCACTCGTCGGGCGACGGAAGAAGGCCGTCCCTTTACCGCTGAGGAGTACGAGGCAGCACTAAAAAGCTTCAAACAAAAGGCTCCAGGGATCTCTGGCATTACTAAGGCCCATCTCATGAATGCGCCCCCGGACTTCAACATATCGATCCTAAACCTCTTTAACGCGTGCCTAAACGCTGGGTACTTCCCTGACTCGCTTAAGAGGGCCAGGATGATTTTCCTTCCGAAACCTGGCAAGCCTAAAGAGGAAATTAAGAGCTACAGGCCGATATCCCTGCTTGAATTTATCGGCAAGCTGTTTGAGAAATTGATTAATGACCGGCTGATGGGGTACTTGGATGCGGAAGGACTCTATAACACGCAGCAGCACGGCTTCCGCAAAAAGCTCGGAACGGAAACGGCACTTGCCGTGATGACCGAGTATATTGCTATAGCGAAATCAGAGGACAAGAACGTCGATGTGGTGCTTCGTGACGTATCGTCGGCGTTTAATAAAGTGTGGATACCTGGCCTCAAGAAGAAGATCAGTGGCCTAGGCATGGAGGCGAACATCACGAGGCTCCTGTGCGACTACCTTGAGGACCGAGAGGCTGTCATTAGTATAAATGATTACGAAGGGCAGCCTTTCTCCATGTACACCGGGGTCCCTCAAGGTGGGTGCCTGAGCCCGACTCTGTACACGTTGTACACGAGTGATCTCCCCGCACCCACTCAAGACTACGCCCTGTATGTCCAGCTGGCGGATGATATAACACAAATAATAACCAGCGACTATCGGAACCCAGCGGACATAGCGAATAGAACGGCAGGCGAGATCCAGAACCTCAACGCCTACGAGTGCAGGGCCAAAATTCGCACAAACGCCGAGAAGTTCAAGGTCCTCCCCATTGGACGTAGAAGGACAGCGGACGTATTGGTCAGGGACGAGTTTTACCCATACGCACGTGAGGCTCGGGCCCTTGGGCTCGAGGTTACGGCCAATGGGTATAGCAGACATATGGAGAAAAAGGTGTCCCAGGCTAAAAGGAGTCTACAGTGCCTCTATCGATTTCGCAGGCTCTCCTTCAAGAACAAGAGGAAGCTGTTCATGAGCCTGGTGAGGCCAGTTCTCTTGTACCCCGTCATTCCCATGCACCTAGCCAGCAAAACTCAACTTAGGAAGGCCCAAGCAGTGCAGAATAGGGCACTGAGATACATATTGGACTTCAGTTTATTGGACTTCGTACCCTCGAGAGTTCTGCATGACCTTGCTGGGATCGAACCCCTTAACATGACCCTGCATAAGAGAGCAAAGGATGTATGGTCCAAAATCAACGCCTACATGCCTGAAGATATTCTTCAAAAGTTAAGACTCCCCGACTTCGGAAACCGACACGGTCACTATCGACGCGACTTCGGCAGCAGCCAACTGCGTACGCAGGAGGACGCTGTCCCACTCTACAGATAAGATACACCCGGAAAAATTTCAAAACCCCAACAGAACGCTCAACTACGGACTGAGTACATGTGACCATGTACGTTAATTAAAAAAAAAAAAAAAAAAAAAAAAAAAACCAACGAGGTAAAAAAAAAAAAAAAAAAAAAAAAAAAAAAAAAACCAACGAGGTAAAAAAAAAAAAAAAAAAAAACCAACGAGGTAAAAAAAAAAAAAAAAAAAAAAAAAACTATCAACTTAAAAGATCCAAAAAGGACACCGAACATACAGACAGTTCATGCATAGCGTTAGCAAACAAGTGATCTCTGCTGTCACAACGGACGAACTCAAGAATACAAAGGCTTGAATGCTCCCACGCAATACAAACGAAGATTGATAAAACAAAGAAGCAGTAATGAAGCCATTGCCAGACGTACTGGCACACCAACTCTCTTACTAAAAAACCACTTTTTCTAACTTTACTCTCTTACTATCTCACACCTATTTCCCATCTTTTACGAAACTTGAACTTGAACTTGAACTTTGCCAATGACTGCTCAGTCTTGGCAGAGACACTTCAACGCTCTTCAAGAATTTTCGAAAGTCCTACATTTTTTTCGCTGCTCAGCTTCGTAGTTGGAAGTAGGTGAAAAGACTCTCTGCACCGGTACGCTTCAAGACCGCTGACCATTTGCCACCCTCCTGTGGCAACGCGGGCGTACACGCGCGCGCGCGCGCGCGCGCGAGGAGGAGGAATTATACGAAGAATTTACTGGAAATCGCCGATTTTTGCGTCTTAAAGTTATATCAGCAGCACACCCCGTTCCTGATAACTCTTCTGCCAGTCGAGGCCTGTAGAGACCACCGGTTTCTGTCGTGTCCGAACCCCGGAAGGAAGCCCTACAGGGGGCGCGAAGAAGGGGGCCCCATTTGGGGGCGGAGTGGACAGGACCGGCAGGTGGGCCCTTATAGACAATTTAGAGTAGGTAGGGCAGAAAGAGGTGGAACGGGAAGTCGGTAATAGGTACACTTCATCGGACTTGGAAGACTTCCCAAGAAGAAACTCCCCTTGAGGGCCGTCATGGACGACCCCAGGGGTGAGTATAGAATCCCGCTCTGGGTAAAGGAGCGATGTCCAAAACCGTCGAGGGAGACGGTCTTCGAGACCATCTTTGCTTCCATCGGAGTTGCACTCTGCCGGTTAGTGGATCAGTCATACGGATATATGGCTATCTGCGACGGCCCCCAGGACGTTGATAAGCTCCTCAGCATCGAATCCCGCGCCAAACTCGACGAGATCAGACTTGCCCCCAAAGTCCCACCCCATGTGTCTGCCCGCAGGTCGATCATCTGCCGTCGCCTGGACCCCTGGGTTGGTGCGCATACAGCCGAAGAGATAATGACGGAGATTGAGGCGAAGCAGAGCTGGGCGAAATTGGACGAGGTGTACAAATTTAAGAACCGAGACGGAGGTGAATACACACACCTATTCAAGGCCACCTTCCAAACATCCGAGATGGCTTCCAAGGCAGCCGAAGCAGGCTTGATAATGTTCTGCACTAAGGTCTCTGCTTCATGCATAGAGCGGGAGACTTTCGTCTCCGTGCAGGTCTGTTTTTCGTGCTACGCCTTGGAGAAGCATGCGACAAAGGACTGTAAGTTCCAGGGAAAGGTGTGCTCGGAGTGCGCCGGTTCTGACCACACATGGAAGGAGTGCCCGAATGGAAATGACAAAAAGTGCCTCAATTGTCACGGCCCCCACCGCACCCTCTCGATGTCCTGCCCCATGAAGAAGAGCCTGGTGATGGACAAAAAGAAGAGCATGCAAGAGGAGAAAACCCGCAAAGCAAACACCAGCTATGCACAGGCGGCCAAGAGCCAGGAGAAAGACAAGACGGTACTCCAGCTTGACCCGTCGATGAACCTGGATTTGGTGATGTGTGTTGTTCACGCTCACTTCGTGAATATTGCTAAGCCCGGTAGCTACGCCACCGAGCTGAATAAGATGCTCACCCAAAACGGGATGAAACCCATGTGGTTTCCCGACAACCCCCCATCAAGCGAGCTATACCAGACCCAAACAGGGAGCAAAACCATTACGACGCCGAGAAACAGATCTGCATCAAGAGACCCCCGACTTAACAAACGAGATGCCTCCGTGTCCTCCGGAAGGATGGAGGTCGACCAACGAACCCAGAGAGAGACCCCGACCAAGAACAAAAGCCAGCAAAACAAGAACGCTAAGGAGAGCGCGCAGTCTACTTCCAAACCCAAGACCACCGACTTCAACCTGAAGATTTATGCCTCACCATCGGCTCCACTTCCGCGTTTGACGAAAGTGAAGGAGATAGTTGAGGGGGTGGTCAGAGGCAAATATAAGTGGGACTACGACTGCGACTCTGATGAGGATGACCTACTCTCAGCACTAAGAGATGGAAGCATCGAGCTAAGTCCCGAATCCTGCTTCAATCTCTCGCAAGAGCAATTTAAGAAGAAGAGATCTGGTAGAGTAAGATCACCCGCAAGAGGAGAGCCGGCCAAAATACAGAACCTCCAAGAAAACTAAGGATGAATTATAACGTGCGGATAGTGAGCAAACTCAAGATCTTCTCACTCAATGTAAACGGATGGGAAGGTAAAAGGTTTATATACAACAACATCATCAGAGAGGTAGACCCAGATATTGTCCTGATCTCGGAGCACGGCCTCGACGGAAACTCCAACCCCGTCAGAATCCACAATTACAATACCATCACCACCAGCCACACCAACGGAAGGTTCGATGGTGTTGCATTGGCTGTGCGCAAGGGCATCAAATACAAAGAGGTCACCGACCTGGAGGAATCGTATCTTGCGGTAAAGATCAGCACGACGATTGATGACCTCATCATAGCGGTGGGATATCAACCCCCAAGACGATCGTACCTCCCCATCCCCAACTTCCTACGTTTATTTAGAAGGAACCACTCCGCCATCCTGATCGGCGACCTCAATGCCAGATGTAGAGAGGCCGGTTATACCTCGGCATTTAATGGATCAGGAGCCTCCCTGAGCCTCCTTTTGGAACGGGACGTAGTGCAAAGAGTCGGCCCGGATTTCCCTACGTACCTGACCAGGAGGTCCTCCACGACGCCTGACATCATCCTAACCAATGCCAACTTCATCTTGAACCATGCGACAGTCCCGGGTCCGTATACTCCATCAGACCATATCAGTATGGTCACCACGATCTCAACGTCCCCCATTCAAATCAGTGTCCCATCTCACAGGAGCATACCCAAGGCGAACTGGGAGGGGTACAGGCGAGTCCTGTGCGAACACCAGGAGGAACGCTTCGATGAGCCTACGCTCGAAGATCTCGACAGACGCTTGGAAACCATCATGGAGAAGTTAACTGAGGCGGACAGAGTAGCTATCCCACGGGTCGAGTTTAGAACCCTCCCAGCGCCACGTTGGGATGCGAACATCATCCGGCGAAAAGATAGGCTGAGGGAGCTAGTCGAGGAGATCCGGGTGTATGGCAACTCGGCCATTCGTCATAGGGAGTTCCGGGATATTCGCCTTGAACTTAAACACCTAATCAGCGAAAAATCCAGGGCTCTCTGGGACGACATGATTGATGGCATGGATGCCGAAAGTGACCCCAAGAAATTTTGGACCCAGCTCAGGAGGCTAAGTGGCACTCTGCCCACCAAGTCGAGGATTACCATCAAATTCGACGGTGTGCGGGTCACTGATGACCAGACCATCGAACGCCACTTTAGAGAACATTGGAAGAGAGAGTTCAACATCACGGAGGAGGAGAACGAAGACTTTGACATGGAATACGAAGAAGAGGTCATGGCATATTTGGAGGAACGCGGACCGGCCCTGACACCCTACCACTATGTGGACGTCACTCGTCGGGCGACGGAAGAAGGCCGTCCCTTTACCGCTGAGGAGTACGAGGCAGCACTAAAAAGCTTCAAACAAAAGGCTCCAGGGATCTCTGGCATTACTAAGGCCCATCTCATGAATGCGCCCCCGGACTTCAACATATCGATCCTAAACCTCTTTAACGCGTGCCTAAACGCTGGGTACTTCCCTGACTCGCTTAAGAGGGCCAGGATGATTTTCCTTCCGAAACCTGGCAAGCCTAAAGAGGAAATTAAGAGCTACAGGCCGATATCCCTGCTTGAATTTATCGGCAAGCTGTTTGAGAAATTGATTAATGACCGGCTGATGGGGTACTTGGATGCGGAAGGACTCTATAACACGCAGCAGCACGGCTTCCGCAAAAAGCTCGGAACGGAAACGGCACTTGCCGTGATGACCGAGTATATTGCTATAGCGAAATCAGAGGACAAGAACGTCGATGTGGTGCTTCGTGACGTATCGTCGGCGTTTAATAAAGTGTGGATACCTGGCCTCAAGAAGAAGATCAGTGGCCTAGGCATGGAGGCGAACATCACGAGGCTCCTGTGCGACTACCTTGAGGACCGAGAGGCTGTCATTAGTATAAATGATTACGAAGGGCAGCCTTTCTCCATGTACACCGGGGTCCCTCAAGGTGGGTGCCTGAGCCCGACTCTGTACACGTTGTACACGAGTGATCTCCCCGCACCCACTCAAGACTACGCCCTGTATGTCCAGCTGGCGGATGATATAACACAAATAATAACCAGCGACTATCGGAACCCAGCGGACATAGCGAATAGAACGGCAGGCGAGATCCAGAACCTCAACGCCTACGAGTGCAGGGCCAAAATTCGCACAAACGCCGAGAAGTTCAAGGTCCTCCCCATTGGACGTAGAAGGACAGCGGACGTATTGGTCAGGGACGAGTTTTACCCATACGCACGTGAGGCTCGGGCCCTTGGGCTCGAGGTTACGGCCAATGGGTATAGCAGACATATGGAGAAAAAGGTGTCCCAGGCTAAAAGGAGTCTACAGTGCCTCTATCGATTTCGCAGGCTCTCCTTCAAGAACAAGAGGAAGCTGTTCATGAGCCTGGTGAGGCCAGTTCTCTTGTACCCCGTCATTCCCATGCACCTAGCCAGCAAAACTCAACTTGGGAAGGCCCAAGCAGTGCAGAATAGGGCACTGAGATACATATTGGACTTCAGTTTATTGGACTTCGTACCCTCGAGAGTTCTGCATGACCTTGCTGGGATCGAACCCCTTAACATGACCCTGCATAAGAGAGCAAAGGATGTATGGTCCAAAATCAACGCCTACATGCCTGAAGATATTCTTCAAAAGTTAAGACTCCCCGACTTCGGAAACCGACACGGTCACTATCGACGCGACTTCGGCAGCAGCCAACTGCGTACGCAGGAGGACGCTGTCCCACTCTACAGATAAGATACACCCGGAAAAATTTCAAAACCCCAACAGAACGCTCAACTACGGACTGAGTACATGTGACCATGTACGTTAATAAAAAAAAAAAAAAAAAAAAAAAAAAAAAAAAAAAAAAAACCAACGAGTAAAAAAAAAAAAAAAAAAAAAAAAAAAAAAAACCAACGAGGTAAAAAAAAAAAAAAATATATAAAAAAAAAAAAAAAAAAAACTATCAACTTAAAAGATCCAAAAAGGACACCGAACATACAGACAGTTCATGCATAGCGTTAGCAAACAAGTGATCTCTGCTGTCACAACGGACGAACTCAAGAATACAAAGGCTTGAATGCTCCCACGCAATACAAACGAAGATTGATAAAACAAAGAAGCAGTAATGAAGCCATTGCCAGACGTACTGGCACACCAACTCTCTTACTAAAAAACCACTTTTTCTAACTTTACTCTCTTACTATCTCACACCTATTTCCCATCTTTTACGAAACTTGAACTTGAACTTGAACTTTGCCAATGACTGCGCTTAGCTTCAAGAGCTTTCAATACTCGCCTGAAGAGAGTAAAAGTCCTGCTTCATTCTTTCGTCTGCATTTCTGCGAGAAATAGTAGGTGAAGAAATTTTACGCGCTTCTCAAGACCGCTGACGACCAACGTCCCTGGCCCCTTGAAGAAGCAGCGGAGGCGCGCGCGCGCGCGCGTGTCTACCGGGGAAGCCCCCACCGAACCCCACCTTTGGACCTGCGCTGTGTTCCTCCACCAGCAGCACATCTCGCGTCCTGATAACTTCTCTGCCACTTAAGACCTGTAGAGACCACCGGTACCTGACGTGTCCGAACCCCGGAAGGAAGCCCTACAGGGGGCGCGAAGAAGGAGGCCTCATTAGGGGGCGGAGTGGTCAGTACCGGCAGGTGGGTCCTCCTAGACAATTTATTATAGGTAGGGCAGAGAAGGTGGTCCGAGCTTATAATAGGGACACATCTAGTAGGAGCCTGGTTGACCCCAGGTGAAGACTCCCCCTAGCGGGCCGTCATGGACGACCCCAGGGGACAAAGAAGAATCCCCCTCTGGGTTAAAGAGAGATGCCCGAAGCCTACGAGGGAAGCGGTATTCTCAACCATCTTTAGCTCGATCGGAGTTGCTCTATGCCGTCTGGTCGACCAAACTTACGGCTACTTGGCAATCTGCGACACGGACCTAGACGTAGATAAACTCCTCAGTGAAGATGCCCGAGCGAAACTCGACGGACTTGGTTTGGCCCCGAAAATCCCCCCCCATGTCTCTGCTCAGAGATCCATAATCTGCCGACGCCTAGACCCATGGGTTGGATCCCATACCATCGAGGAGATAAGAGACGAGATCGAGGCTGGTCAAACTTGGGCGAAAGTCGAAGAGGTTTATAAATTCAAGAACCGTGAAGGGGGTGACTATTCCCATCTATTTAAAGCCACCTTTCAAACCTCTGAGATGGCCGCTAAAGCTGCTGAATCCGGTCTTGTCCTATTTTACACCAAGATTTCCCCATCATGTATAGAGAGAGAAACATTCGTATCGGTCCAGGTGTGTTTCTCCTGCTATGCCCTAGAGCAGCATGCCACCAAAGACTGCACCTTCCGAGGGAAGGTTTGTAGCGAATGTGCCGGAGACGGGCACACCTGGCGTGAGTGCACCAGCGGGTCTACCAAAAAGTGCCTTAATTGCAGCGGCCCACACCGTACCCTCTCAATGTCGTGTCCAATGAAGAAGACATTAGTCACAGACAAGAAGAAGAACATGCAGGAGGAAAAACACCGCAGGGCAACGACCTCCTACGCTCAGGCAGCCCAGACTCAGGAAAAAGAAAAGACCCTCTTACAATTGGACCCTTCTATGAACCTAGACCTAGTGATGTGCGTCATACACGCTCATTTCGTGAATATTGCTCAGCCGGGAAGTTACGCTACTGAGTTGAATCGTATGCTAACTCAGAACGGGATGAAACCAATGTGGTTTCCGGATAATCCCCCCTCAACCGAGTTGTACCAGACTCAGACGGGAATTAGACCTACCGCTGAGGCAAGGAGACGCTCTAAATCCCGAGATCCCAGACTTAATAAGCCAACTACGTCGGACTCCCCTACGATTATGGAAACCGAACAACCTTCTCAAGAGAACGCCGATACCCAGAGGACGACTCAAAGAAATAGGAGCCCCAGGAAAACCAAGCAGACCTCCCTAGTTTACAAGTCGACTGACATCAACCTACGTGTTTATGCATCCCCATCTGCCCCCCTCCCAAGAACGGCTAAGGTCAAGGACATTGTTGACGGAATGATCAAAGGAAAATTTAAATGGGACTACGACTTCGATATTAGCGAAGAAGAAATGATTTCGGCTCTCAAACAAGGCAGAATTGAGATATGTGGCGAGTCATGTCTCAATCTTTCCCATGACCAGTTTAAAAAAAAGAGATCTGCTAGAGTGAGGTCGCCCGCACAGGCGGAGCCAGCGAAAGTATCTAACCTTCACGGGGAATAATATGGAAAGTACGATCAGATATATTAACAAACTTAAGATCTTCTCCCTTAATGTTAATGGCTGGATGGGTAAGAAATACGTATACTGCAATATAATCCGTGATGTAGACCCTGACATCGTCCTTATCTCTGAACACGGACTTAACCCAGAAACAGACCCAATCAAATTGTACAACTATACCACCATCACGGCTAATCACTCTAATGAGAGATACGATGGCGTCGCCCTTGCAGTTCGTAAGGGCATCAAGTTTAAAGAAATTAGTAATCTAGAAGAGTCGTATTTAGCGGTTAAAATTTGCACGCTTGTCGATGATTTGATTGTTGCTGTTGGGTACCAGCCACCAAGGAGATCGTACTTGCCCATTCCCAACTTCCTCCGCCTCTTCAGAAGAAATAGCTCCGTAATTCTCATCGGTGACCTGAACGCTCGTTGCAGGGACGCAGGTTACACCACCGGCTTCAATGGGGCGGGCAACTCCTTGAGACTATTAATAGAACGCGGCGTGGTTAACAGAGCGGGTCCAGACTTCGCCACCTACTTGACGAGGAGGTCGTTAACTACTCCCGACATAGTGCTGACGAACGACGGATTCGCGCTAAACCATTTTACCGTCCCTGGCCCTTATTCTCCCTCTGACCACCTCAGTATGATTACCACCGTCTCGATCTCGCCTATCCAGGTCAAGATCCCCTCCCGTAGATGTCTACCCAAAGCTGACTGGCTCGGGTACAAGAGAGTCCTCCAAGACTTTCGCATAGAACACCTGGACGGGTCTACCCTCGAGGACTTAGATCAACACCTCGAGGACCTCACCACCAAGATCACGGAAGCTGATAGAATAGCTATCCCGAGGGTCGAGTATAAAACTCTCCCTGCTCCACGTTGGAATCTCCAGATTACAGCAAGAAAGGACCGACTGGAGGAACTTATTGCGGAGATTAATGAAAGTGGTAACACGGCGGCGCGATACCGTGAATTTCGGGATCTGCGCATGGAAATTAGACATTTCATCCGTGAAGAGTCCAAGACAATCTGGGATGGTATGATCGACAAGATGGACCTAGAAACCAACCCCAGAAAATTTTGGTCGGAAATTAAGAGACTGAGTGGCACTCAGCAGACCAAATCCAATATAACCATCGCAGCTGAGGGGAGAACCATCACCGAGGACCGAGCTATTGAATTCCTCTTCAGAGAACACTGGATGAGGAAGTTCAATATAACCGAGGAGGAGAATGAGGACTTCGATGAGGAGTACGAGGAAGAAATTCTGACAAACCTGGAAGAGCGAGGACCATCTACAACGCCGTACCACTTCGTCGATCACACCCGACGAGCGGAAAACGAGGGTGAGCCGTTCTCCCACGAGGAGTTCGAGTCGGCCCTAAAAAGTTTCAAGCAGAGGGCCCCTGGCATATCTGGCATTACTAAGGCGCATTTAGTGAACGCCCCACCCAACATCAACGAAGCCCTGCTCAGTCTCTTCAATGCCTGTCTGAACGTTGGCTACTTTCCGGATTCACTAAATAGAGCCAGAATGGTCTTTATCTTGAAACCGGGGAAGCCAAAGAAAGAAGTTAAGAGTTACAGACCCATCTCCCTTCTAGAGTTCATCGGGAAATTATTGGAGAAGCTTATCAACAACAGACTGAGGAACCTTTTAGAGATTGAGGGCGCTTACAATAGCCAACAACATGGCTTCCGTAGTCATCTCGGTACGGAGACTGCCCTCGCTCTCATGACTGAGTACATCGCTAACGCGAAGGCCCAAAATAAGAGGGTGGACGTCGTGCTCAGAGACGTGGCCTCCGCATTTGACAAGGTTTGGGTGCCTGGGCTAAAGTTCAAACTGTGTAACCTCGAGATGGAGTCAAATTTCACCAGGATCCTCTGTGACTACTTAGAGGACAGAGAGGCATCCATAAAAATTAACAACTACGAGGGACAACCTTTTTCGTTAAACACAGGAGTGCCTCAAGGGGGGTGCCTGAGCCCGACGCTCTACACCATCTATACGAGCGACCTCCCTCTTCCTACTCAGGATTATGCCGTGTATGTGCAACTAGCCGATGATATTACACAAATAATCACAAGCGATTATCAGGCCCCTATAGACGTCGCGAACAGATCGGCTGGGGAAATCAGTAACCTCAACCTCTACGAAAAAAGGAACAAAATTCGTACTAACATGGACAAATTTAACATCCTCCCGATCGGACGTGTCACTACGGCCGACATCATAGCCGATGGTGAATACTATCCCTACACGCGAGAGGCCCGTGTTCTGGGGCTACAGATAACCTCTAATGGGTACAACAATCACATCAAGGAGAAAGTCTCACAAGCCAAGGCCAGACTTGGCCAACTCTACAGATTCAGGAGACTCTCCTTCCGCAATAAGAGAAAGCTATATTTGGCCTTGGTAAGACCGATCTTACTGTACCCAGCTATTCCCTTGCACTTAGCGAGTAAGACACAAATTCGTTCGGCACAGTCGGTGCAAAATCAAGCACTGAGGTTCATTCTGGATTTCACCCTCCTAGATATGGTCCCTTCGACAAGGCTGCACGAACTAACAGATATCGACCCCCTGAACGTGACATTGCACAGAAGAGCTACGAAGATATGGAGGAGCATGCACACCTATCTACCAGCAAGAGTCATGCATGACGTGATTATTCCCGAAGATGACTACCCGGAAAGACGCTTCAAAGCAGGATTCGCCAGCAGCCAACAGCGGTTGCGCGAAAACCTGGTGCCAATTTATAAGTAACTATTTCTCACCGGAAAGACAATTAAAATAATCTACCTAATGATTGGATGATTAAACGTAAATTAAAAAGATAAAAAGATCCGTAGTGGACAAAAAAAAAAGAAAAAAAAAAAAGATCCGTAGTGGACAAATTGTCAATAAGGCACAAGAACTCTCAGTTGAGGACAATCTACGCAGAGTAAATTAAGCTATCGTTGAGTAACGAAAGCTCTCGCCTCAAGAAAAGCAAGAGTACGAAAACAAAGGCTCGAATGCTTGATAAAAACTACTAATGAAGCATCGTACAGGCACATGGAAAGCCATAGCCAGACGTACTGGCACATCATTCTTCTACTAAAATACCACTTTTTCTATGTTTACCTCTCTTACTATCACACCCCATTTTCTATCTTTTAAGATCCTTGAAATCCTTGACTTTGCCAATGAGATCGACCCCTGGATTGGGGAACATAACTCTGAAGAAATAAAGGTTGAAATTGAGCGAGCTCAGCAATGGGCAAGAGTCTAGCAGGTAATTAAGTTTACTAACCAGGCGACCGGCACGGAGTATACTCACGTGTTTAAGGTTATATTCAGAGAGACCGGCATGGCCGCTAAGGCGAGAGAAACAGGCATCCTCGCATATAACCTGAACATTACACCTGAGCAAATTAAGACCGACGAGTTTGTCAGTATCCAAACCTGTTTCAACTGCTACGCGCTAGAGAAACATAACACGAGGGACTGCCCAGTCAAGGACATTAGGTGGTGCTCTGAGTGTAGCGGAAGAGACCACACGTGGCGCGAATGTAGGACTCAACAAAAGAGATGCCTGAACTGCGACGGGAACCACCGCACCCTAGCAATGGCTTGTCCACAGAAGAGAAACCTGATAGAAAACAAAAGGAGAGAAAAAAACAGGGCGGAAGAGGATAAGCAAAATCAAACATTCGCCAAGGTAGCAAAAGCTACGGCAGAACAGCTCCAACCAGTAAAGAATGTGATAGAGATAAAGCAGGGCGAGTCACTGAACATTCTTGCGTGCATTCTCCATGCACACGTATTGAACGTGGCAAAGCCAGGCTCATACTCAAAAGAGCTAAACACAATGCTCAAAAACAACGGATTAGAAGAGATGTGGTTTCCGGACAACCCACCATCGGCAGACATACTTAGTATACAGTATAAACCCACAAAGCCAACCCAGGCCCAAACGCAGCAAAGTGTCACGGACCATGTAAAGCCCAAGGAAGCAAACAGAGCAGTGAACAGGGATCCAAGGATCAGAAGGAATACACAAAAAGAACAGGAGAATGAAATGGAAGTGGAGGAAGTCTCAGACAAACATGCTAGCAAGGAAAAAAGAGAAGCGAGCCAGTCCCACGAAAGAGCAAGCCAAGCCCCCCCCCCAACGCCTACAAGAGAAGAAGAAGAGGAGCAGAGTAATTTCAACCTAAAAATATATGCCTCCGAGGAAAGACCATTCCCTGAAAGCAACGAAGAGCTGGCCCAAGGTATCAAGAAAGGTACCTATAAGTACGATTATGAAGGCCCATACTCGGAACGCGAAGTGTTTGCCATGCTAACAACAGGAAAGTTAGAAATCCCACAACAAATGCGCAGTACACTAAAGAAAGGTGAATTTAAAAAGAAGAGATGCGGGAGAACAAAATCGCCCATCGAACGTGAAACACACAAGGCAGAGAGAAGAGGAAGCAGGGAGGAAAGAAAGCACGAATAATGGCCAACGGACGTAAATTTAAAATAATTTGTCATAACGTAGCAGGTTGGAGCGAAAAAAGGTTCTCTCTAAGCAACACTTATATGAAGGAAGATCCAGAGATAATCTTACTCAACGAGATTAACATCGACCCAACGAGGTGTAAAATGAACATCTTCAATTACACTATAATAAGTAAGACAACAAATGACATCAACTTCGACGGCGTTGCTATTGCAATCCGCAACGACGTATGTAGAATACAAGAAGTTGAGGGATCTAGATGAGTCGTATTTGGCGATAAAAATAAGAACAACAACAGGAAACCTTATAGTGGCGACGGGCTATCAACCCCCAAGGAGAGGGTATTTGCCCATGCATAATTTTACAGAGTTATTTGGACATAGAGACCAGACGATTTTCATGGGCGACCTGAATGCCAGAAGCAGAGCATCGGGCTATACGGGTCACCACAACAGGGCCGGGAGAAACCTCGACCAACTAATGGAGAGAGGTATAGTGGAGCGCCTGGGACCCGAATTCCCAACTTTTCTGGGTCGGGGCACCGCTACGAAACCAGATATAGTTTTGGCCACCCCGAACATCCAGTTTAACTACTTAATCGAGAGAGGTCCTCCTTCAGTCAGCGATCATGAGATGGTGGTTTTAACGCTGTCAATGGACCCAATCCAAGTAAGGTGCCCAAAGAGAAAATCGTACAGGAAAGCCGACTGGGCCAAGTATAAAGAGGAGCTCGAAGACCACGAACCAAAAGACATGACCGAAGCTACGCTGGAGGATATCGATGAAGAGATAAATAACATAATGGAGGCGCTTGTCAGTGCTGACAAGAAACACGTACCAACAACGGAGTACAGAACCTTACCGCACCCGGTTAGAACAGCCCTAATGACAAATCTCGAGGACGAATACTTGAGAACGAGGAACTCAATTGAGCAAAACGGCCCTCAAAGAGGCGACCGCGCAAAGTTAAGACAAATTAAGGACGAGCTGCTGGAAGAACTTAGAGTGGAAAGAAGCAGAAGATGGGACCAGTTCGTGGAAGCAATAGACGAGGAGTTAAACCCCACCAAGATCTGGGAAAAAATAAATATAGCCAGAGGAAAGCGAAAACAAAGACCCAAATTAAAACTCCAAGATGGGGACGGAGAAGAAATGGAACCCCATGAAGTAGAAGAGGCATTCCGGGAACACTGGAGGAAGATTTTTGACATATCACCAAACGAAAATGAGGACTTTGACAGAGACCACGAAGAGAGAGTAGTGGAAGATCTGGAACGTAACCGCCTTGAAATAGTGCCAAATATAGCTGCTTCACCGACGATACTGGAGGAGCAAGAGGTCGAACCAATTACACTACAAAAGCTCCAAAAGACTATCAAGAACTCTAAGCAGAAGGCGCCTGGGGCATCAGGCATTACCAGGGAAAACCTGATACGAGCACCGACCAGCTTTGTGAAGCGGATAGCCGCTGCATTCAACGCCTCCCTAAGCGCGGGCTATTTTCCGGACGCGTTAAAAAAGGGAAAGATCATCTTTCTGCCAAAACCCGGCAAACCACCAGATAGCCCCTGGAATTTCCGGCCGATAACACTCCTAGAGACATTGGCAAAGCTGCTGGAGAGATCAATAAACGACAGGCTCGTTAGGCACCTGGACGAGAGAGAGCTGATCCCGAACCATCAACACGGGTTCAGGAAAAACAGGAGTACTGAGACTGCCCTAGCCATTCTGGTGGAATCCCTGGCGAAGGCCAAGCACGAGAAATACTACACCGACATAGTGCTCAGGGACGTCCAGAAAGCGTTCGACAAGGTATGGAGAGCTGGTCTGAAATTTAAAATTAAACGACTAGAACTGCCCTCCACCATAACAAAATGCCTATGCGACTACATCACCGACAGAACGGCATTCATCTCAGTGGCAGGCTGCGAGGGCCCGGAATTCGATGTGCCACAAGGGGTCCCCCAAGGGGGCTGTATAAGTCCAACTCTATACAGCGTGTATACCATGGACCTTCCCAAGCCAGTTCATGAGACAACGACCTACCTACAATTTGCAGACGATATTACGATAATATCGAACAGCACCTACAGGCACCCCCCAACTATGGCAAGAATAACGGCAGCGGAAATTGCCAACATCAACGAGTTCGAACGCAGATGGAAAATAAAAACGAACCCGGGAAAATTCTCCATCATCCCGGTGGGGAGGCGTTTGACCTCGAGAGTCGAAATCAACGAAAAAAGGTATCAGTACGTGAATGAGGGAACAGTGCTCGGACTGAAAATTACCCGTAGTGGTTATTGCAAGCACTTAGCAAACCGAATAAATCAGGCCAAAATGCAGGTAGCCAAGTTATATCAATTAAGGAACCTAAACAGCAAAAACCTTAAGAAGATCTATAATGCCATCTGTAAAGCGACCCTATTGTACTCTGCTATACCGCTGAACCGCCTCTCAAAGACGAGCGCAATCAAACTACAACAAGTACAGAACTCAGCGGTATACATCATAACAAAAACGAGAAGACGAGAACTTAGGAGACTAAGAGACCTCCACAACGAGATCGAGCTTCCAAGCACAAATGTGTCCCTACACAGGAGAGCGGTAAAGGTGTGGGACAAGCTAAACCTTATAATGTCAGACGAAGAAATGAGAGCGGTTCAAATTCCACAAGAGTATAGATTGACAAACCACGGCAATTTCAGGAGCGGTAGGCCAGACTCGAGAGAGGAACCGCGCCCAAGATTTACAGCAAGGTGAGGATGCGGAACCACAGGAACAACATCACCAAAAGAAAAATCCGCACGAAGATAAGAATCAAGAAACGTAGAACAGAGGAGAAAAACAGAGGCGCGAGAGCCCAAAACACTCAACCGAAAGATAAAGTAAAAGAATAGGGATCAAGAACCAAAGAGATGGCTGGTCACCCAGCAACTTACCCTAACTCTTACTCATTCCCCTTCACCACTATATCCTAACTACCCTATCCACTATACTCCGACTATCCACTTTACTTTTCTCTCTTTTTTCAAGACGTAAGACGTAAGACTTTGCCAATGACTGCGCTTCGCTTCAAGAGCTTTCAACACTCGTCTGAAGAGAGTAAAAGTCCTGCTTCATTCTTTCATCTGTATTTCCACGAGAGATAGTAGGTGAAGAATCTTACGCGCTTCTCAAGACCACTGACGACCAACGTCCCTGGCCCTTTGAAGAAGTAGCGGGGGCGCGCGCGTGCGCGTGCCTGCTGGGGAAGCCCCCCACCGAACCCCACTTTCGGACCAGCGTTTTGTTCCTCCCATAAGACCAGCAGCACATCTCGCGTCCTGATAACTTCTCTGCCACTTAAGACCTGTAGAGACCACCGGTACCTGACGTGTCCGAACCCCGGAAGGAAGCCCTACAGGGGGCGTGAAGAAGGGGGCCCCATTAGGGGGCGGAGTGGTCAGTACCGGCAGGTGGGTCCTGATAGACAAATTAATATAGGTAGGGCAGAGAAGGTGGTCCGAGCTTTATAATAGGGACACATTTAATAGGAGCCTGGTTGACCCCAGGTGAAGACTCCCCCTAGCGGGCCGTCATGGACGACCCCAGGGGACAGAGAAGAATCCCCTTCTGGGTTAAAGAAAGTTGCCCGAAGCCTACGAGGGAAACAGTATTTTCAACCATTTCCAGCTCAATCGGGGTAGCACTATGCCGTCTGGTCGACCAAACTTACGGCTACCTAGCGATCTGCGACACGGATCTTGACGTGGATAAACTCCTCAGTGAAGATGCCCGAGCGAAACTCGACAGACTTGGTTTGGCCCCGAAGATCCCTCCCCACGTGGGGGTTTCGGGGCTGCATGCGCAATATATAGCCTTTAAGGCTACTTAGCCTCTGCACCCTAATTGTTGGCGCATTACCTGCTCGTGGTGCCCCTGCTTATACAGAAATTGTGTCCAACGACCGAGTGCCTGGCGGTATAACCTGGCTGGGCAGGTGGAGCTCATAGTCTTGGTTGACATTCCACCTAGGAGAGGGACAACTCTGACTTCAAACCCGGGCAGATGTCGCTCGTTAGCCATGGTAGGCACCCCGTAGAGAGCGCGGCGATTTGCCTTCTTGGCCTCCGTGCTGACGGGCATCAGCGCCCCGTCCGGCCCCAGCCTAGCCACTTCTCCCCTTTCTGCTAACAACCCTTTAGCCTTATCTGGCAATTTCTTTCCCAACTCTACTACTCCCTCTCTTCAAAGTCTTTGTTCCGATGGGATTGGACTTCTCTAACTCGCGTTCGAGCCTGTGCTAGTTCCAGGCGGCGAGAGGTCTGATTCTCGGGAGTCTGTCCTGGCTTGATCCCCCCCAGCAATACCTGCGGAATATTGGCGGCTACCAAACCATCCCCTCCCCCCCCCCATTTTTTTGGGGGCCACCAGGAAGGGGTAAAACTTCACAGTTGGCGTTCGGTTCGCGGGACCGGGCCGTGGCCAGGGTGGACTAGGAAAGGGTTAAGACCCACCAGGTATATCCTGCATGGTCCGCCAGGCTTACCCTGAGGTCACCTGGCGGTGAAGTCCATGGCCACCTCTGTAATTGGCCCCGCGCCCGCGCCTACACGCCGACTGCGTCGTTTAGAACCGGCCCGTTGTCTGCGCCAATGGGCATTCGCGGGGTTAATGGAAACCAAGCAATAGGCCTTTCTCTAGAGTCTCCTATCAACTCGTTTAGTGGATCTGGCAAGACGGTACTTTCGCGGGCGGTAGATTCCTGTTCATGTTCCAACAAATTCTTTAACAAACCCCTCTTAAAAAAACCCAATGAAACCAGCAAAGAATGTCTTAAGCTGCGCATCCCCTCCTCTTTCCCCACCCCCTTTACTTCCCAATCTATCGAAGAAAATGGATACAAACCTACTAACTCGAGGAAAGAAAAGAACACAAGACGTGGATAAAACTGGTGGGAGAACTTTAACAACAAGATCGCCCCCCAAAACAACTGCACAGATAGAAGAAAATTGCATAGAAACGAGCAAAGTCTCAGGAAATCAAAATTCACCACCGCAAAAACGAACAAAGTCGGTAAGAAATCCGCCGGAAGTTTCAAACTCCCAGCAAGCAGCAGGTCCAGGACGATCCACCAAAACGCTACCTGAACTGCTCTCACTGCAGGTACTCCCAGGACAATTTGTTGATCGATCTTTCAGAAGATTTTACCTAATAAAACCAGAAAGCCAACAAACAAACCTAATGAAGACATGCATGGTGAAACAGAGTAAAGATTTCCAAAAACTATTTCAACTTCCCAGATCACAATTTCCACCTCTCTCGCCTCAATCAGATGGTAGTATACTAGTCGAAGTTAAAACAAAAGAGCAAGCGGAAAAAACCTTATTATTAAAAGAACTGGCAGGAGATAAGGTAATAGTAACACCACATCCCTCCTTTAACATGCGTAAAGGCGTAATAATAGAACCAGACTTCGCCCAATACTCAGAAGCGGAATTAATTGAAGAATTAAGCGAGTACTCTGTCACTCAAGTACACAGAGTACATAAAACTATCAACAACAGCAAGATACCAACGAACACTTACTTCGTCTCATTTGACCTAGATATCCTACCAAAATATATATATTTAGGATGGCGCCGCTTCACGGTTAAAGAATTTAAACCTAGCCCCAGAAGATGCTACTACTGCCAAACTTTTGGGCACTCTACAAACACATGTCGTCGCAAGAATCAGGGCTTTGCGCCCACCTGCGTCAACTGCGCAAATGCACTACACCCTGAACAAATCGAAAATTGCCCAACGAAATGTGTAAACTGTGGAGAGCCCCACCCAGCATCAAGCAAAAAATGTAATGTCTACAAATTCGAAGAAGAAGTAGCATCCATACGTGAAAAAGAAAGACTAAACTTTAGAGACGCCAGAGAAAAGGCACAAACCTCTATAGGAACCAGAGGAAACTCTTATGCCTCTGTAGTTGAAATGAGCAGAGTGACCAGACCCCCATACCACGGGGTTAAAGCAAGAACTCAACCGCCCCTTCCCGAGGAGCCTGCACCACAGGCCCCGAATATTAAACTCCCCAACTCCACGCATATGGTCGACAATCGACCATCTCCCCCGCCCCCCCAAAAGCAGTTGCCGCATCGCGAGGCACCTGCACCCGATACCTCGATGCTAAACCCCATCCCTAGCAGAGAGGTAAACCTAAAATCGCAACCACAGCAAATCCCGAAGCACATCGACCCCCACCCCGAACAAATGGACACTCAGGTTATACCAGAGATCGTCTGCCCACAACCTCGGTCACCCCGTGACAGCGTTTTGCCACCACCAATAAAAATGCCTACCACTGACATCATCTACGAAGAGAAGGTAGAAGAGGAAAAAGAGACCCAAGACCCACGTGGAACAGACTTCGTCCCCACCAAACAAATTGAAGCTCGAACCATACCTCCAACGAGCCACCTCCCTCACCCACCAACAGAAGCCAAAAAAAAGATAATCCGTCCTCCTATTATTGACGGAACACCAACACCGCCTCTAACAGTAGATACCCAAGACACAAAGAAGAAAAACGGTGACAAAGAAGAACCAAAACCTCAAAGACCAGTCCTCACCAGACTCCAGTGGCCACAGGGCCCTAATAAACCAATGGGCACCACGACCTCCGCAAAAACCAAATTGCTCACTTCTCGAACCAAACCAAAAGAATAATGAAAATAATCCAGTGGAATATCCGCGGAATCAGAGCCAACTGGGAAGAATTAAGGCTTCTTGTAGCGGACGAGACCCCCGCCTGCGTCTGTCTCCAGGAAACCATGTTGGGAATACATCCACCACGAAAGCTACCGAATTACAGTTGCGTAACCACCTCAATACCAAATGATGGCAGCACATCCGGCGGCTGTGCCATATACATCCATCAAAATGTCCCCACATTACCCATCAGATTAAATTCACCTTTGGAAACAATCGCCGTGACCATGTACATCAAGAAACGATACACGATCGCAAATGTCTACCTCCCACCCACAGGACCCCTTCCAGTCACCGCCTTACGAGACTTAATCTCGCAACTATCAACTCCATTCATTATAATGGGGGACTTTAACAGTCGTCATATTGAGTGGGGCGACAGAATATGCAACGCCAGAGGAAATGAGCTATCAAAGCTAATTGAAAACCAGCAACTTGGAATCATGAACCAGGGCGAAGGTACTAGATTTAACATACAAACAGGTACCCTATCAGCATTAGATCTGGCCCTCTGCTCACCCGACATCACAGCGGACTTTGAATGGAGAATCTTGGATGACCTAAAAGGAAGCGACCATTACCCGATCATCCTTTCCTCAGACGAGGGTTTACCCACCTCGAATATACCACGATGGAGACTGGACCAAGCAAACTGGATAAAATTCAACAAAATCACTGATATCCAAGTTGATGACATCCCGGAGACGGAGGAAGCGCTGGAAATCTTTACATCCATTATATATCAAGCAGGTAAAACATCCATTGCAACCAGCTCAGGACAACCCAGTCAGAGATCTACTCCATGGTGGAGCCCAGAATGTTCTGCCGCACTGAAAGAACAAAGGAAAGCCTACCGAACATACAAACGATGGCCAAATCCGACGACTAAAATGGAATTTAATAAAAAGAGAGCTAAATATAGATACATACTTAAGCAAAGCCGCCGGAAATCATGGAGAGCTTATGTCTCGACGATAAACTCTAAAACCCCCATACACCGCACATGGAGCAAAATCCGAGGGATGCTAGGTAAACCCAGCCGAGACCCTACCCCCGTACTTCGGATAAATGGAAACACTATCTTAAACCCAATCGATGTAGCAGACACGCTAGCGACTCACTTCGCCAAAATATCAAGTAGAGCGAACACAACCCCCGAGTTCGCCCAATACCGGTTGGAGAAGGAGTGCTCACCTCTAAACTTCGCATCAAAAGAGTACAAATGTTACAACGAAGAATTCAGCAAAAAAGAGTTCGATACAGCTCTTGCATCATGTAGAGACACTGCTCCAGGCCCAGACAATATACCTTATGCAATGCTACGCCACCTAGGGGAAGGGGGTAAACGCTTCCTCTTAGATATATTCAATAAAATATGGATGGAAAATGCCTTCCCAGACACCTGGAGAAGGGCTACAGTTCTAGCTTTCCGGAAACCAGGAAAAGACCCAACCAGTCCCCAAAACTACCGCCCAATCGCTCTAACCTCCTGCATATGTAAGCTCATGGAAAAAATGGTGAACGTACGCTTAACATGGTTCCTTGAAACGAAATCCAGCATATCCCCATCGCAGTGCGGATTCCGAAAATTTCACTCGACCACGGATGCCCTTATCCGTCTGGAATCGGCGATATGTAACGCATTCGCCAGGAAACAGCACGTAGTGGCTGTTTTCTTCGACCTCAACAAGGCATATGATACATCATGGCGTTATGCCATCTTAAAAGCCCTCCATAACCTCGGATTACGCGGACAACTACCAATTTTCATCCAAAATTTCCTAACCAACCGCACCTTCTCTGTAAGATTAGGTAGAGCGAAATCCAAATCATTTATACAAGAAGAAGGCGTTCCACAAGGCAGCGTCTTAAGCGTACCCCTGTTTGCTATAGGAATTAATGATATCTCACAAAACCTCCATCAAGACATTAAAGCCAACCTTTATGTAGATGACTTCTCTATCTCCCTAGCAGGTTCCGAAATGGCAACAATAGAACGTCGCCTCCAGATCGCCATCAACAACATCACGAGATGGTCTACTACCCATGGCTACCAATTCTCAGCTGAAAAGACCAAAGTGGTCCACTTCTGCCGTCGTAGAAGATGTATTAGGGAACCTGACCTATACCTATACCAAAAGAGGATTGCAGTCGTTGAGAGCTATAAATTCCTAGGGCTAACATTTGACAGAAGGTTGACATGGGAACCACATATAAGAAGCATTAAAAACTCTTGTAAGAAAGAAATGAACGTCCTACGTACAGTATCACGCCACGACTGGGGAGCTGATCGCGAAACACTTCTGACTCTCTACCGCTCTTTAGTGCGACCCAAACTGGACTACGGATGCGAGATCTACTCCTCTACTTCCAAGAGGCGCCTTGCACTCATCAACACTGTGGCGAATGAATGTCTCCGCATGGCTACCGGAGCCTTCCGATCATCACCCATACCGAGCCTACAATGCGATACCGGGGAGACACCACTAGACCTCCGTAGGATGGAACTCTCTCTACGCCTCTTTAGCCGCATTCAGCGACTCCCAACATCGCCGACTTCGACCGCCATCATGAATGACCAAATGGATAATATTTTTACAATACGCCTAACTCTCCCACGACCATTTGGAAGTAGAGTGCGACTATGGATGGAGGAAATCGGAGTAACGATGAACCCCATCCATCCACTTGCTTTCCCAGATATTCCATTTTGGAAATCAACTTTAAAGATATGCCATGGTAACATAATAAAACAATCAACAACTACTCCCCTGGGAGAGAAAATTCAATTCCTTACTCACGCAGCAACACATATGGGTATACATATATACACCGACGGATCAAAATTCATAGACGGAACAGGATTTTCGGTGATATCAAATAACTACACGTTCTCTGAAAAACTACCCCAAACATTATCAATCTTCAGTGCCGAGTGCTATGCCTTAAAACATGCAGTACATTGGGCATACAATAACCCAACATCAGATGAATTCACAATCTTCACCGACTCCTTCAGCAGCCTACAAACATTAGAACGAATGACAGACATCCATCCAATTCTGTTAGAAATAAGAAACTACGTATATAGAGCAGCATGCGAAAGAAAGAAAATTTCCTTTTGCTGGGTCCCAGCACACGTAGGGGTAGCTGGAAATGAGCAAGCTGATAGAGCGGCAAAAAATGCCGCCCTTCGTCCAATCAGGCCCAATGACATCCCAATACCATATGAGGACTACATCATTTCAATAAAGGCCGCCATTCGGGAAAACTGGATGGCCAGATGGGCAGATTTATACGGACAAAATAAGATGCGACACATTTTCCAAAAGTTATCGCCATGGAAGCCTCGAGAACTTACCCGCCGGCAAGAGGTATCCGTATGCAGATTACGCATCGGACATTCACTACTCACACATGGATACCTAATGGAGAAAGGCTATCCCCCCTACTGTGAAGATTGCATTCTACCCCTCACAATTGCACATCTCATCGCGGAATGCCCAACCTATGGAGAACTCCGACGAAGATACATACCCATTGATGGTGGGGGTACCCTCGATATCCTAAGATTTGCACTAACGGCTGAAAATATCCGCCCTGGCAGCGGAATCATCCGCTACCTCGAGGAGACGGGACTATTGAAGAAGCTATAGATTCGTCTCCAGTACACGATCTAAATTTTAATGAATTTTAATTATTTTAACACATTACCATACCATTTATTCATTTAGTACTTCAATCATCACTGCATAATCACAACCTCATGATATCAGACACAACTTTTATAACTGGTGTTTAAAACTTCTACTACAAAACAAATTACGGTGCAATCACCTCGCAGTGAGCACCAAGGGACTTGTAAATAATCCATCCATCCATCCATCCCCCAGCAGGCTCTGCGGGGCATCTTTTCTGAGACCCATTGCTTCTTTAACGTGACTAGGATACTAACCTTCCTAAAAGAAAGCAATCTTTTAAACAAAATTTAAAATAGTTTTATATATTTATTGTTGATCTATTCATAGTTTATGTTTTTACATTTTGTTGAGTTTTTAATAGTCTATTTTTTGTTAAAAGATTTTAACTGACTTAATATTGCCTATTAAACTAATTTTGGTCCCAAGACATTTCTGCTTTTTTTATGTATTTTAATATGGCAATATTTTAAAAATAATAATTTTAAATTCACTGCCCATAAGTGAATTTGGCTGCGAGATAGCCCATCTGGGCTACGCAGCTTTTAAATTTTCAATGCACTATTCATTCATTCATTCGATCTCACCTATCCAGGTCAAGGACCCCTCCCGTAGATGTCTGCCCAAAGCAGACTGGCTCGAGTACAAAAGAGTCCTCCAAGACTTTCGCATAGAACCCTTGGACGGGTCTACCCTCGAGGACTTAGATAGGCACCTCGAGGACCTCACCACCAAGGTTACGGAAGCTGATAGAATAGCTATCCCGAGGGTCGAATATAAAACTCTCCCTGCTCTATGATGGAATCTACAGATTACATCAAGGAAGGACCGACTGGAGGAGCTTATTGCGGAGATTAATGAGAATGGGAACACGGCAGCGCGATACCGTGAATTTCGGGATCTGCGCATGGAAATTAAACATTTCATCTGTGAGGAGTCCAAGACAATCTGGGATGGCATGATCGACAAGATGGACCTTGAAACCAACCCCAGAAGATTTTGGTCAGAGATTAAGAGATTAAGTGGCACACTCAGCAGACCAAATCCAATATTACCATCACAGCTGAGGGAAGAACCATCACCGAGGACCGAGTTATTGAATCCCACTTCAGAGAACACTGGAAGAGGAAGTTCGATATAACCGAGGAGGAGAATGACGACTTTGATGGGGAGTACGAGGAAGAAATTCTGTCAAACCTGGAAGAGCGAGGACCATCTATAACGCCATACCACTTCGTCGATCACACCCGACGAGCAGAAAACGAGGGTAAACCGTTCTCCCATGAGGAGTTCGAGTCGGCCCTAAAGAGCTTTAAGCAGAGGGCCCCTGGCATATCTGGTATTACTAAGGCGCACTTGGTGAATGCCCCTCCCAACATCAACGAAGCCTTGCTTAGTCTCTTCAATGCCTGTCTGAACGTTGGCTACTTTCCGGATTTATTAAAAAGAGCCAGAATGGTCTTTATCTTGAAGCCGGGGAAACCAAAGAAAGAAGTTAAAAGCTACAGGCCCATCTCCCTTCTAGAGTTCATCGGGAAACTTTTGGAGAAGCTTCTCAACAACAGACTGAGGAACCTTCTAGAGATTAGGGGCGCTTACAATAGGCAAAAACATGGTTTCCGTAGTCACCTCGGTACGGAGACTGCCCTCGCTCTCATGACTGAGTACATTGAGAACGCGAAGGCCGAAAATAGGAGGGTGGACGTCGTGCTCAGAGACGTGGCCTCCGCATTTGACAAGGTTTGGGTGCCTGGGCTAAAGATCAAGCTATGTAACCTCGGGATGGAATCAAATATCACCAGGATCCTCTGTGATTATTTAGAGGACAGAAAGGCATCCATAAAAATTAATAACTACGAGGGGCCACCTCTTTTCGTTAAACACGGGAGTGCCTCAAGGGGGGTGTCTGAGCCCGACGCTCTATACCATCTATAAGAGCGACCTCCCTTTTCCTACTCAGGATTATGCCGTATATGTAAAATTAGCCGATGACATTACGCAAATAATCACAAGCGATTATCAAGCCCCTATCGACGTCGCAAACAGGTCGGCCGGGGAGATCAGTAACCTCAACCTCTTCGAAAAAAGGAACAAAATTCGCACCAATATGGACAAATTTAACATCCTCCCGATCGGACGTGTCACAACGGCCGACATCATAGCTGATGGTGAATACTATCCTTACACGCGAGAGGCCCGTGTTCTGGGATTACAGATAACTTCAAATGGGTACAGTAATCACATCAAGGAGAAAGTCTCGCAAGCCAAGGCCAGACTTAGCCAACTCTACAGGTTCAGGAGACTCTCCTTCCACAATAAGAGGAAGCTATATTTGGCCTTGGTTAGACCAATCTTACTATACCACGCCGTTCCCTTGCATCTGGCGAGCAAGACGCAAATTCGTACGGCACAGGCGGTGCAAAATCAGGCGCTGAGGTTCATCCTTGATTTAACCCTGCTAGACATGGTCCCATCGATAAGGCTGCACGAACTCGCAGATATCGACCCCCTGAATGTGACATTGCACAAAAGAGCTACGAAAATATGGAGGAACACGCACAGCTATTTACCAGCAAGAGTCATGCATGATGTAACAATTCCCGAAGATGACTACCCGGAAAGACGTTTCAAAGCAGGATTCGCCAGCAGCCAACAGCGGTTGCGCGAAAACCTGGAGCCAATATATAAAGAACTATCTCTCACCGGAAAGACAATTAAAGTAAACTCCCGAATGATTGGACGTTAGACGGAAATTAAAAAGATAAAAAGATCCGTAGTGGACAAAAAAAAAAAAAAAAACCGTAGAGGACAAATTGTTAAATAAATAAGGCACAATAACTATCAGTTGAGGACAAACTGCATTGAATAAACTAAGTGATCGAAGAGTAACGAAAGCTCTCGCCACAAAAAAATGCAAAAGTACGAGAACAAAGGCTCGAATGCTTGAATAACAACCACGGAAGCATCGTACAAGCGCATGAAAAGCCATAGCCAGACGTACTGGCACAACATTCTTCTACTAAAATACCACTTTTTCTATCTCTTACCTCTCTTACTATCACACCCCATTTTCTATCTTTTAAGATCCTTGAATCCTTTGCCAATTTGTAAGCACTTAATCAGAGCTTAGATCCAGCACACGATACTGAATGTGTATTTTCGGCAAAGGAGGTAAAGTCAAGCAAATAATGATAAACGTTCCCCGAAGATTTTGTCTGAACCGTTTAAATATTTCACTCGAATGCTTTACTTGGTTCGACCCCCATAGTAATACGGCCCGAGAAAACAGAGTGTTTAATACATAATTAATATCTACGTCTTATAATTATAAACATATATATTTATATATATATATATATATATATATATATATATATATATATATATATATATATATATATATATATATATATATACAAATATATTTTAATATGCTATGGTTTACTGTGAACCAATTATAGAATTTCCTAAGATTTCAAAATGCTCATCTCTGAGGTATTTTCGATTCATATGTGGTTCTATAATGTGGTTCTAGCACGACAGGAGTTCGCCGCGAGAACGTGGAGTGTGTTTAATACATAAATAATATATAGGCCTTATAATTATAAACAAATATATATATATATATATATATATATATATATATATATATATATATATATATATATATATATACAAACATATTTTGATATGTTATGACGTACTAGAAAATAATGGTATAAGGGGTTTCTTGCAAATTTTACGCGTCTACCTGAAAGAGTATAAACGCTCGAGTCACTACCATTATTCTGGATATTGGGAACAGATTCCACGTAACTATAATTTATTCTACTACCTTCCGATGATACTTCCTCATTTTACTACATGGCATCTAATTCTAAATGACTATTTATAATGGGTCGATTGTTTGATGGTCGCGAACAGTTTCTATTTTTCTCATTAAATACATTAAACAATATAGCTGGTTTCACTGTCTATAGACACCGTATTCTGATGGCCATCCGGGAATTTTAATTTAAAAACTTTGTCGTCGCGTTCGACAACACCGAACGGGCCTGCATAAGGCGCTTCTAGTGGCTTCCGAGCTCGATCAACACGGACCCACACATGCGTGGCGTCCCTTAATTCCTTGGGTACAAATGTTTTGGGTACCGAGTGCAGGTGGCCTTCAGAGGTCTGTGCGAAATCTATCTGCGACATAGTCTTCGCCAGTTCAGAGATGAATTTCGAATCGGCTTTGGATGAAGAAGAGGTGATCAAAGTCTTTGGGCAGAGGAGGGTCGTCCCTGTGACCGCTGTAAAGGGTGAAACCCCGAATCATTGAGCAAGGACCGGATGCCCAGAAGAACGATTGGTAGGGCCATTAACCAACCTTGTTAGCGAGCCATTATAGAGCTCTTCAAAGTCCGATGCGAAATTTCTACGATCCCGTTAGTGGTAGGTATGTAAGCCGTGGTTCTCAAACGATGGAAACCAACAAGGGCCGATAATTCTTTGAAGAGTTTGGACTCAAATTGCGCTCTTCTGTCGGTGATCACGTATAAGGGAACGCCATCTGGAAGCCAGCTCCCCAAGAAGGCTAAAGCAACCGTTGCAGCATATCTGGAATCGGTATTGCTTCAATCCACCTGGTGGCTATGTCTATGCATGACAGCAGGTACCGGTTATGAGAGGGGTATGACTACTCAGGCAGGGTACACGGCAGGAGTGGACCAACTATATCAATGTTAACTGCCTCAAATCTCAAAGTGGGCATACTAATAAGCCGGACTGGGGCCTTAGTGTGGCGATTTACTTTAGCAGATTGGCAGGAGAGGAATTCACGAGTCCACGAACGTATATCTCTGCCCATATTGAGCCAGAAATACCTCGCTTTCACCAACCGAAGCGATGCCTTAATCCCTGGATGTGAAATATTATGAAGTTGTTTGAAAATAGCTTATCTGCAGGGTGTAGGAACAAACGGTCGTAGGTATTTAGATGTTACCTCACACCAGAGTTGGGAATCACCGAGAAAGGGAAATGCCTTCAGTGCAGATCGAGACGACTTTATTTCTTCGTCATGCTCTCGTGCTGCTAGCAAAGAACAGAGATCAAATGAGTCCACCTGGGCAAAATTGACATTTCTAGATAGACAGTCAGCAACCACATTGTCCTCAGCAAGTACATAAGCTATGTCATTGACATATTCCAAGATTGCGGTCCAGTTCCGTTGTTGCCTGTCTGTTTTTGCACGTAGTGGCGAGGAGAAGGCAGAGACTAGGAGCTTGTGGTCCGTGCATCCCCGAAGATTTTGTGTCAACCGTTTAAATCTTTCACTCGAATGCTTTACTTGGTTCGACCCACACAAACACACCACTTTATTACTATTATTTAATATAAGTGGATTCGCCTAAATTGTCCAACATTAGTTACCTTTGATAATACGATTCCAAGTCAAAAGAGCCATTCTATTTAATTCAGATCCTTATTAATTCCGATACTATTTTAAATCAACTTTATTTACAATGACAAAAGAAGATTTAGATAAAAAAAATGATTTTTTATCTTTCTGAAAGATTTATGCAATTCATATCCGTGCAAACACTTATAAAAAACCGGCATTATTTTCAACTTCTCGAGTTCTGTTATTCTTTTCCTCTTGCTTTCATTAATTTAAGCTAGGCTCGGTTAATTTGGGGATTAAGTCTACCCTCAAAGTTTTAGATAATCACACACACACACACACACACACATATATATATATATATATATATATATATATATATATATATATATATATATATATATATATATATATATAAACAATTGTTTTTTCTTGGGCAAATTGCAAAAAAGAGCTTTTTGGTGTGTTTTTTCATTAGGCTATTACAATCGCATCATACTGTATTATATATTACTAGTTTATTTTTTTTCAAAATAAGCTAGTAATATTCCTAATTCGAAAGTCTAACATTAGATTCGAATTCCAGAGGCGATTGCTAAATGTCGTTAGGCCTCTAGTTTTTCTACCGCGTTCCTTGATTTCAGACATATATGTAAGCCTCACCCCCGAATGCTATTTAAATCAATCATATTTTCTTTAAAATTGATTAATATGAAATTTAAATATCCAATTTTAATTCAGAAAAAAAAATTCCTTCTAAATAATATATAATATAATATGATGCAATTCCAATTAACGATGTTGCTACTGGCGCAGACAATAGCGGCCTATCTATTTTTGGTCATAACCTAATTAAAAAAAGTAATAAAGTATCGATAAACTTAACTTCACCAAAATTGCCCCCCAAAACCGGTATGCATATGTGACTTGATGAGCTAAATAACATTTTTTGTATAACTTTTATTGATTAGAAGGCTTGAAAACCATGGGAAGAACGGTGCTATCTTCGTCACAATTTAGCTAGAGTATATCTACGATATAAATTATATAGCATTTGCGTATTTTTCAAAAATAGAGATATTTATAACAAAGTGCCCACAAAATTCGAGGGTGGGAATAATCCCCAAATTAACTCAGATGCATCTTTAAATCAAGGCTTAAGAAAATGCGCAGCCTAAAATCATACTGTGGAAATTTAGTTAAGGAATATTAATAAGATTTGTCTATATTAGCTGCGAGTGAGAAATTTGCCTTTTTTATATTAAAAAAACAAAAACAAACGAACAATAGCAAGCATATGATTAAAGTACATTGCCCCATAATAGAAAAAGTCGTGGTTAGCCTATTGTTTTATGGTTTTCCTCAAGATATCGGTGAATAAGCTACACACTATAAAATGGCTCCAATTGTTACCACTATCCTTCAATGCCGGCGATAATTTGGTCCCCAATATTATCGCCAAAACTTGCACAGAAGTTTAGGGATTAAGCGAGCATTGTTATTTTTTATTTTTTTTTTTAGCTCCTATTGTTTTTTATGATTATTCTCAATAAAAAATATCTTGATAATAGTCACAGTGCTTCAATTCACCTCTATCCTTCGGTGCAATTGTGGAAATTTGATTATATTTACCTTTTTGAAGTGAAAATGTTCAGTAAAAAATTGATGGAAGGAATATAGGGATTTTTTTTTAACGAGCAAGGACGTTGCCAGATAGCCGTCGAAGTGCTTTTGCCTTGGGTCATATTGGGGTGATTTTCTCTCGGATCTCCCTCCAAGGCCTTTCGATATTTTGAGCCCTGGTAGTAGTTTTGTGGCCGACGAAATTTTGACAATGGTTCACTGTTCCGTGTTTGAATATGAAACCCAGCAGTCTGAAATTATTCTTAGTCCAAGATACGAGAAGCGGTCAATAAGTTTTGCAATTCGGATATGAGGAAACGAGATATGAGGAAAAGTGTTTTATTATTTTTCAATATAACTACCCTTGACTTCAATGCACTTGCGCCACTTGTCCCTGAGGCTTCGAATTCCCGACAACCAGAAATCTGCCGACTGCTGTTCAATCCACTCCTGGACGGCGAGCTGGACATCTTCATCGTCCCCAAACCGGCGTTTACGCAGTGCAGCCTTGAGTCGCTAGGGGCCAGATCTGGACTGTAGGGGGGATGGTTGAGCTCCTCGAATCCGCAGTCGCGCAGGGCAGCTTGTGAAACTCTGGCCTTGTGGACTTTGACGACGTTGAAGTCGATCATGGGGCGTGAGGTTTCTAGGGACCCAACGAGCAGAGACCTTGGTCATGGCCAAATTGTCGTGGATGATGTTGATAACACTTCCATGTGATATTTCAAGTTCTCGCTCGATTTATTTGACCTTCACCCGTCGATTTTCGAGGATGATCCTCTCTACACGGGCTACATTATCCTCGTTGGTCACGTCTGACGGGCGTCCTGAACGGAAGTCATCTTCAAGGGACTCACGACCATAGCGGAACTCCCTATTCCAGCGAGCAATGGTTGCATAGGAAAGGGCGGTGTCGGAGTACACTGCAACCATGCGTTCATGGATCTCTTTTGCATTCTTGCCTCCCTTGGTCAAAAATTTGATCACTGCGCGGTACTCAACCTTCTCCATTGTTGAAAATTTGTGACTGACGATCTGCGATCAGCTACTGCTTCTTAAATAGACGAGGCAGGAGCGTGCGGCTGCAGGTCCTGACTTGCCATAACTTGTCCTAACACCCCCACAAACAGCTATCCCCCTTCCTCTGTTTTGCCCTACTGATTCGCAAAACTTTTTGACCGCCCCTCGTACTATCCACTTGTAATTTTCGCCAAGATTTCTTTAGGAGTGGTATATTACAGGGATGGTTTACCACGGGAGACAATAAGCAGTCCAAATTTAAATGTTTTCAGGCGTCGGTTAGATGACTATAGGGAGGGGGGAGAGGTCATGTTTTTTTAGTTGTACTGGGGCGAATTACATACATATTTAATATCTATTTGCCCATATCTTTTGATAGTGTGTATTGTAGCTGCATGATTTAGTTTTTGACAAGCCATGATGGGATTTCTTTTTAAGCACTGTTTTGGACGCAGTTTTTTGGGTGGGTATTGACTCGGATGACCTTGGGTAGGCCGTTGTGGCTTTTCTTAACCTTTGAATTATGTTATATTCTGTCCGGCACAGAGACCATGAACACTTTTTGGAGGCCCACTCGAATCCGCCGAATACCCAAATACATTTTCCAACTCCCCCTCGATTTTATTTACATTTACCCAAATTTAGCCTCATCAATTTCAACAATTTTAAACCACCTGGCGTTTTCAAACCAATATACTTAATGAATCACTCTAACTGGCTTAGTTGGCTTTAACTGGCGTTTTCAGGCCAATATACTTAATGAATCGCTTTAACTGGCTTAGTTGGCTTTAAATGGCGTTTTCAAACCAATATACCTTAATGAATCGCTTTAACTGGCTTAGTTGGCTTTAACTGGCGTTTTAAAACCAATATACCTTAATGAATCGCTTTAACTGGCTTAGTTGGCTTTAACTGGCGTTTTCAAACCAATATACCTTAATGAATCGCTTTAACTGGCTTTAACTGACTTTTCAAAAAGGTTCCTTGCAACGCAGAACTATAAAAGCGTTAACAGGTTTCCTTAACCTTTCTGTTATTAAGGATTTTAGTGGTTTTGTCGCAGAGAAAACTGGTTTTCGATGACTTGCGGCTCACTACCGAACACTGAAAAAACAATTCACCTTTATCAACATATGCTTAGGCAAAAATGATAAGAACTTTTTTTATTTAATAAAATAGTCCTTAAATATATTAGAATCAGCGAACAACCAATACAGCCATCAGAATTTATGAAAATTGGTCTTACAGATCGTTTTTTAAGTGATCACAGTCAATTCTAGCTATCTTACACAAACGTTTCATTTACTTTTATTTTTGACTCGCATAAGTGCATTCACTTCTCTCTTTTCTTCATCATATATAACCCCTTTACACTCCACACTCCCACTAAATCCAACCCTTGAGCTGTATTACCCAGATCCAATAGATTAGGCTCGGAATACTCCTTCCTATGTGGTAATGTAGTATTTGCACATAGGGTGTTTCTAGAAATTTGATATTATTTCCTAATCTAATAACTTCGCAATTGATCGTTCAATTTACCTCAAATTTAACAGCATGTCTGAAAATACGTCAAAATTCTATCTCTCATGTGTTTCTTTTTATCTTTTCAGGTATAGAAATTTCAATCACTGGAAATAAAAGGTGTTTTATGTGTTAGAGTATGTTTGAACATAGTCGAAAAAGACTGTGCTGCGTACATTTGTGAGAGAATTCTCTGAAAACGTATGAACAGCATTGCAGATTTGGACAGGGAACACAAGGTTCAAAGACGAAGGCTGTCTATGCAGGGTGAAAAGGATTTGGACGACCACTAGCATGTAAAAAGACTGTCCAGCGAGTTCACGAAAAACTGGGATTTTTACATCTCAAATGATATAAAATTCTTAGAAACGGTAGATTTCGGGAAGGCTACCTGCCAGACCAGCACAAAAGATCAGCACACTAGACCACCATACCAGATCAGCACACAGAGCAGCAAACCAGATCAGCACACCAAATCAGCGCCCCAGATCAGCACACCAGACCACCATACCAGCTCAGCACACCAGATTAGCACACCAGACCAGCACACCAGACCAGCAGTGAACGGGGTGGCCATACCATTTGTTGGAACTTTCCAGAATGCTCATCTGTCGGGTGATTTGGATTGCCAGTTATCGAGGGTCCAATTAACGACATCATGAGGCCAGGTGCGATGGTATGTCGTGTGTTGCAGCGTTAACAGGGACACTAAGGGGAGGCGGCTTGCTGTTGTCATAGCCAACGGGAGGTAAATAACTTTGCACTTGCAGGATGGATATACGCCTGGTACGACCTGCAGTGAGTGTGTATGTGATTGGAGCCAGTCTTGTTTGTCTGTTATGATGGACAATTATACCGAGTTCCCGCTGGTCACGATTATTAACCCTAGAACAAAAACCCCGGGTGCTTTACACCCGATGGATGGTGGTGTTAGGAGCGCGAGCTCCCATGTAGTTTCAGTGCGCATTGTCCTGTGGTCAAGATAGGGTATGTCACGCAGCTCGCTCCCTTTTCTTTTTCTATTAAGTGAATTTAGAATGATATACACCCTATGTTTCTGATAGAAAGTGTGATTTTTTACTGATAGAAATCACTCCAAATTTGTGTTTAGGTAGTGAATATTAGTTTTCAGAGACTATTAAATGAAATATGCCAAAAAATTGAATGCTAGGGTGACCTAGAGTACATTTTAAATTCGTCTGATGAATTACCAGAGACAACTGATACTCGTATGTGTGAAAGTGACGAAGAGGAACAAGGAGATAACATGAGGTATTATAGGGCTGTAGATAAAGATTATGCCGAAGCCTTGTGACGACGACAGTGATGATCTTAGTGGTACTGATATGCTGAGCTAGCTACCTGAAGGAAAACAACCACGGGATACGTCAAGCCCTCCCCAGCGCCGTATTGTGTTTATGTCTGTTTCCTCTGCTGTCCCGACTTCATCTACTTCTGCTGCTTCTACGTATGGTGTCCCCGCTGCCTCTATATATGCTGCCATTGCTGACAACGATGTTCCATCCATTGTAGACATCCCACTCAGTATACTCTCAAGCACGTCTGGATTTGGGTGGAGTTGTCGGCCACATGTACTCTCAACCAAAGAACAGCAGCACTGAACATTATCGTACCCTTTACTCCAGGGCGATCACCAGAGGCAGAGATATGCTGACACCCCAAATAAATCCTTCACGTTGTAATTTAAGAACCAAATTATTGACGAGAATGTTGAATATATATATAAGAAAAAAGCTCTGCAGGCTGTCAAGTATGTCTGGCAAACAGTGACGAACTTCAGAACTGAATCAGAACTGATCCCCAGTATCTTCCTAGAGACACAAATTTATCAACTTCAGAAATGTGGAGCTTAAGTATCGACCCATCCATGTACCCTGTGAACATGTCCCACGGTTGCTTCGAGTTCCTGTTTAATTATTTGAGATTCCATGATCTTAACACATGAGAGCAGACTGACAAGTTTGCACCAATTCTAAAGATCTGGCACATCTTCTTTGAAAATTGTGGCAAAATGTGGGTGACAAGTGAGAACCTTACCATGGACCAGCAGCCGATGGCTTTCAGAGGAAAGACCCCAATTCCTAATGTACATACCCAGCAAACCCACTAAATATGAGATTAAAATTATTTTTACAAATGAAAATAAGTTCAAATACCTAGTGGGTACAATCCCTTATCTAGGGAAACCGGGGACAAGACATCACGATAACATAACCCCTGACCATTAACTTTACAAAGGAGTTGACCATGAAATATCACCAGACAAAATGGAACGTAACCACAGAGAAATGGTTTACACCTTTGCTCCTAGTGACAGATCTCCGTAACAAGTGCGGCATGACCCTTGTGGGAACAGTCATTCGAAACAAATACTGTTCACGAAGGAGATAACTCTAGTGTCATACGTTCCTACAATGGCCAAGAAAAAAAAACCAAACAATTGGCGTTGCTGATGTCTTCCATGCACACGCAACCAACCTTAAGAGACACTGGTAATCTTGAGATGACCGAATTTTATAATGCTGATCTGGTATGGTGGTCTAGTGTGCTGATCTTTTGTGCTGGTCTGGCAGGTAGCCTTCCCGAAATCTACCGTTTCTAAGAATTTTATATCATTTGAGATGTAAAAATCCCAGTTTTTCGCGAACTCGCTGGACAGTCTTTTTACATGCTAGTGGTCGTCCAAATCCTTTTCACCCTGCATAGACAGCCTTCGTCTTTGAACATTGTGTTCCCTGTCCAAATCTGCAATGCTGTTCATACGTTTTCAGAGAATTCTCTCACAAATGTACGCAGCACAGTCTTTTTCGACTATGTTCAAACATACTCTAACACACAAAACACCTTTTATTTCCAGTGATTGAAATTTCTATACCTGAAAAGATAAAAAGAAACACATGAGAGATAGAATTTTGACGTATTTTCAGACATGCTGTTAAATTTGAGGTAAATTGAACGATCAATTGCGAAGTTATTAGATTAGGAAATAATATCAAATTTCTAGAAACACCTTATGCGCAAATACTACATTACCACATAGGACGGAGTATTCCGAGCCTAATCTATTGGATCTGGGTAATACAGCTCAAGGGTTGGATTTAGTGGGAGTGTGGAGTGTAAAGGGGTTATATATGATGAAGAAAAGAGAGAAGTGAATGCACTTATGCGAGTCAAAAATAAAAGTAAATGAAACGTTTGTGTAAGATAGCTAGAATTATTTTTACCTTAGAATTTAATTTTTAGTCCTATAGTGATTTTCAGTATTTGTAATAACTTTTTCTAAGCCAACTTTTTCAGTGTTAATTTTTGTTTACAGTTACTTCTTAAATAAGAAAATTAAAGCAAAAGAATTATATTTTCCATTTATTTTTATAGATTTAGAATATTTTAATTATTACTATTTTTTTTATTTTCCAAAAATCGGGTATATTTCACCCGGAGTTTGTGTATAGGGTTCAGTTCTTTATTCTGTAGCGCGTTTATTGGGTTCTCGATGCTAATTGCGGGTCAAAAATATAGGGGCACCGAGCGTTTTTGTAATAGGCTTCGGCGCAGAGGGGAATTCCTTTCACTGCTAGCTTTAAAATTAGATAGGCAGGGTTTAACGAAGGTGTTTTTGTAATCGGTGCAATAAAATGGTCGTGCGGCAAAAATATAACTTAATTCTTTAAATTGGCCTATTCAAACGAGGCAAGCGAAAACGTCTCGAGGTGTTTGTGGTCAGTGGGTAGGCTTGTTTGGTGCAAAGTACGAGCCTAAGGGCGGCAGGATATAAGAGAGTTAACGGGATTTCGTAAAGCTAGACTTTATATGACTGTCGAATCATAATGAATGATGAATACGGACTGACTGCCTCTTAGTGTGGATTTGGTAGTATATATTTGTCTTGGAAACAATGAGCATAACCTATTATTATCCACTGTTTTTTTTCGGGTGGAACTTGTTCCATGTTTTTGGTGGAGCTAATTTCAGGAGATACAGATTTTGTTTCAGGTCAAGATACTTAGACAATGGCCGTTGTTAATTAAACAATGAACCCTGCTACCGTGTTTTTAGTACTGCACCTGCATCTCAAGCTTTGCTTAAACAACTGCCCTTCTATCGCTGCAATGAAACCACCTTTGTATGTTTGTGTGCATATGTTTGCTCAGGTGTCAACCTTTGATAGCGTGTCTTTGGCGAATTACCTGCCCTACATTGACTAATATATATATATAACATAGTTAATTGGACAAAATTAAAAAAAGTAAATTTTATAAGGTGCTTTTTCTATTTTTTTTTATTTTGTTCCTAATTTCGTCCAATTAACTATGTTATATTTAAATCTGTTTTTAATATTTTATATATATATATATATATATATATATATATCTTAATTATCGAAATCATTTTAGTTCTTTGTTTATTACATGTGGCATATTATTTCCTTTATTTATAAAAAAAAACTTTTAGGATTTGATATATCCACCGAGCGTCCATTTGTGGAGTTTCTCGTTGGGCCTATTCAATCTTGCAATTTCGGGGCCACAAACCTACCTTATTTCACAACATAAGCGCTACATGTGTTGCTGCAACTCGGACATACGTAGGGTTTGTGTTCTATAGTTTTAAGCATCCACGATTAGCCACTGTATCCACTGTAGGCAGTAAGAGATTAATTTGATTTCGTAATTGGAATAAGTTTGGTAGAGGTGGCCGTGTCGGTTAGGTTAGGTTCAAATTGTTAATTTTTATTAGAGAAGTAAGTTAACGATCCTTTCATGTTTCTTTGTTTGATTCTTTCAAATTCAGTATTTATTTCGACCACAAATAACTGAACTTTTCCAATTTTACCATGTAGTAAGAGCGATTGACAAATTTCGGATTTGGTAAAATGAGTGATTTGGGACGGAAGCAAGTACCAAATTTGAAAGAATTTGGCGACGCTAGCGAGCGCAAGCAACCCCATGATGGCGAAACATGGCAACCTCACGTCGTTCTAGGCCTACGTAATCCGGATGCATGGGAAAGGCACACTAATAGTCATTAATTCTGCCATGGCCGGTCCCAAGCCTGGCTGAGAGAGGAGGAGGGCTCGCTGAGTGGTGCAAATCACTCAACCATAAAACAAAACACTGTTATAAATAACACTGGTCTGCGTCAAAAATGTACCTTAGGTTTTCTATAGTGTTTCTTAATAAAATTGACATCCAAAATCCGAATCAGACATTCGTTTATGTCTATCAGGTCCAGTTTTTGCGATACAGGGGGTGATAATAATTTTATAGTTTATACATGTCCTATATTACATCAAAATTTGAATAGTTTTTGCACTACTGTATTCTCAGTAAATTTTGTGTACATTCTAAGTAATTATGTTAATAAGTTTATATTTTTGCAGGTTAGAAATTGCTTAGCATAATAATATTATTTTAATATTGGTTGAGTTAAAAATGAACAGAAAATGTAAGAATAGCTCTGACAGATTTTGCTATGTTTGCAGCAAAGTGACTTTTTCCGAGCAGCAATGTACAATCTCTCCTGTAATTAAACCTTTGTATCATGCATATTTTGGAGTAAGGCTACGAGATCAAGATAAAAAGTTTTGCACCACATATTTGCTGCAGGGGATGCTACATAAGTTTATGACGCTGGAGTCAGGGCGAACAGAAGCCCCTCTCTTTTGGTGTTCCTATGGTGTGGAGAGAGGGCAAGGACCACACTACGGACTGCTATTCTTGCATGACAAATCTTAAAGGTCAGCATTGTATCAAGTATTTAAGCTTTCTGTATTATACTGGCTCCTGAAAATGTCATTATTATACATATTATACATATGTTCAGCATGAACATATTTTTTACTAAACATATATGTACTATCTGCAACTCCAAATCAATTCCTTTATGTAATGCGCAATTATATTTTCCACAGGTATAAATAATAAGAATAAACTTAGTGTGGCATATCCGGATGTTCCTTCTGCCATCAAACCCTTGCCGCATGGTCCAGGAATACCTATAGCTTTTCCCCCTGAACATATAGAGGTCCATGACACATCTGAGTCTTATCAAGTTTCCACACATGATATGGTCACAAGACCATTCACTCAAGTTCAGTTAAATGACCTGACCAGGGATCTGGGGCTTCCAAAGGAGAATGCACAACTTCTTGGCTCTCGACTTCGTGAAAGTAATCTTCTCGCTAAAGAAACAACATTTTTTTGCCTACAGAAATAGAGAACAAGAGTTTCGAAGTTATTTTTTACAGCATTCTTCCAGCTCTTTAATATACTGCGCCAATATTAAAGAACTTGTTGAGGCCCTTGGATTCCCTACAACCCATTAGAATGGAGACTTTTCATAGATTCCTCCAGTACAAGTTTAAAAGCTGTGCTACTGAATATTGGTAACAAGATAGCTTCCGTTCCTATTGGCGATTCAATCTAACTTACCGAAAGTTATGAAAATCTGAAAATTTTTTTGGATGCAATAAATTACTCTACCCACAATTGGAGGATATTCTCAGCACTTTAATATTGACGTTTTCATTTTTAATTATTAATACTTGTATACACACACCTTTTGGTCAACTTACATTTTACAAGAATGTAAATCTGGAAATCATGAGTCATTTTGTAGTTATATTTTTTTGTTGAAGTATGTCCGTATAGGTTAAAGCATACTTTTGGGTTAATGGGGAACTTATCCTAATTGAGAAGGTATACAACATAACTCAATAAACTTAAAATAAGATGTACATATATCTAATTAGTTCCAATACAATGATTTAATGCATCATCATACAGGATTCATATTCATATTCTTATTGTTTTAAGAAATATTACTTTGAATTTGTTTTTCGAAATATTACACTGAATTTACATACTGTGCTAAATTTCTTTTCAGATAGTCTCTCTTATACTTGGGATGCAAACAGGCTACACGAAGCATCCATGTTTCCTATGTTTATAGGACAGTCGTGTAGATAGTATGCACTATGAGAAGAAGGTTTGGCCTCCACGAGAAGCATCTAGAATTAGATCAAACAATGTGATAGCTGAACCTTTAGTGCCTCTTCACAAAATACTGCTTACTCCACTGCATATAAAGATTGGCATAATAAAAAACTATGTCAAAACCCTTAATAAAGAAGGCCAAGCTTTTAAATTTCTTCTTCAAAAATTTCCACAAATCAGTGACGCTAAGCTCCATGCGGGAATTTTTGATGGACCTCAGATCAGGAACTTGATGAGAGATCAGCAGTTTGAGGCATCAATGTCGGACATAGAAAAAGATGCATCGAAAGTTTTCAAAGCTCTAGTGAACAATTTTCTGGGCAATAAAAGAAGCCTAGAATATGTTACCCTAGTCATTCAGCCCCTAACAAGTCTCAAACATTTGGGAGCTCGAATGTCTATAAAGATACACTTTTTACAGTCCCACCTAGATTATTTTTCTGACAACTGCGTGGATTACAGTGAAGAACAGGGAAAAGATTCCACCAGGACATAGAAACAATGGAATCCAGGTACCAGGGTAATTGGACGTAAACATGCTTGGTGTTTTAAGCGTGATGCACCAGATGAGAGGCACAAACGAAAATCGTCAAGGGCGTATTTTCTTGGAAATTAGAATTATTTTCTTTATTATGTTGCATTCTTTATTTTTTGTTTTATTAAAATGATTATAGTTTACATACGTCTATTCCTGTTTCTATGATATAAGAATAATAATGCATTATTAGATAGAGAAAGGTTTTTGAAATTTTTTTTCCACGAAAAATGAGGTAATCTCAATGAAAATGGTGTTTGCTGTACTGAGAAAATCTGACCTGATTGAACAAAAATACATTCATTTTTGACCTCAGGAGGTTTGTTTCATTAAGAAACCACAAAGAAATCTTGAGGAACATAATTTTTTTTCAAACGCAGGCCTGTGTAATTATTAGTGCTTGCACGCACCTGAAACTGAATGAATAATAAAAAGTCCTTTAAACAACTCTCATTGCTACACGCCAAGTGCCAGCATTCATCCAACCTCCAATAAGCTCTCCATCTAAGCGAGCTGCGAGCCCGCTGACTTGAGGCAACAAAGAAGAATTCCAACCTGACCTAGGTAATAAATATTAATTGTAAGTGTGTTTGTATGACCAACCGCTCCAAATCAATCCGAGGTGCACTGGAACACCTAAAGTCATGCATTGAATTAAGTTTTAATTGAAACATTAAATTCACCGATATTTTTACTCCAAGTTATATAAATCTTTGATGTTACCTCTCTGATATAATTTTTGGGGTTAGTCTCTTAAATTTAAAAGAAACCTCTTCGTCCTTTTCTCCATCCGATCTCTCATTCTCGAATATAGAAATACCCACAAATACATTTCTAATTAATGGAAACCGATTTAAATTGATAGGATCATATTTTTTTTAATAAAAATTCTAGAATAAAATATTCTTTTTATTCGAATTAGTTTGCATTCTCACAAAGCAGCTTTAAAAACATCAAACACATATTATATACAAACAGAAGATACGGAAGTATTAACATTGAATATTGATTATACTCATATCATGAAAAAATGATACTAACCTAAGAACAAGGGATAAAATTGTGAGGCTTAATATAATCAGTCTGTAACCAACAAATAAATAGGCCATGTATCCGAACAATATCATTTTGTATTCAATTTAAAAACTTTCCCTTCAATTTATTACGATCCCATATTAGTTTAAGCAATAGTTTTTTTTATTTTTTTTATCTTATATAGGCAAAATCGGGTTTTTGTTGTTAAAAGGTTTTTGATGGCAGAAAATTGACTCACTTAGAAGGAAAAAGAAAATCAATGTTCCGCAACAATCAAGGATGGAGTTAAAAAAAAAAAAGTACCTAATGAAGAATAAGAAGGACATTAGGGTACACTCGAGCCGGTCCAATGAAAGAATAGAGTTATAATCTAAGAATACTGTATACGAAAACAAACCAGATTAGTTATCATCTATTTAAGAAACCGACCAAAAAAAGGTAGACAATAGTGCGTTTTATATAAAATATGGTTGACCTCTTTCACACGACGCAAGCGATGTCCTCACTGGCATTTATGCACGGACCAGCACTTATTAGTGGACAGGCATTTATGTGAGGACCAGCACTTACTCGTGGACCCGCACTTATGCGCGGACCAGCACATATGCGAGGACCCACAATTACTCGCGGACCAGCAATTATGCTTAGATCCGAATCTATGCGCGGACAAGCACTTATTAGCGGATCCGCATTTGTGCGTGGACCCGCATTTATGCGCGGACTAGCACTTATTGGCAGACCCGAATTTATGCTTGGACGCGAAATTATGCAGGGACCCGCATTTATGCTCGGACTCGCACTTATTGGCAGACCCGAATTTATGCTTGGACGCGAAATTATGCAGGGACCCGCATTTATGCTCGGACTCGCACTTAAGCGCGAACCCGCATTTATGCACGGACCAGCACTTATGCGCGGAGCGCATTTATGCCCTGACCAGCACTTACTCGTGGACCCGCACTTATGCGCGGACCAGCACATATGCGAGGACCCACATTTAATCGTGGACCAGCAATTATGCCTGGATCCGAATCTATGCAGGGACCAGCACTTATTAGCGGATCCGCATTTGTGCGTGGACCCGCATTTATGCGCAGATAAGCATTTATTGGCAGACCCGCATTTATGCTCGGACGCGAAATTATGCGCGGACCCGCATTTATGCACGGACCAGCACTTATACGCAGACGAGAATTTATGCCCGGACCAGCACTTATTCGCGGACCTGCATTTATGTGGGGACCAGCATTTATGCGTGCACCCGCATTTATGTGCGGATCAGCACTTATGCGTAGGCCCGCATATATACTCGGACGCACCTTACGTGCAGGCCAGCATTTATGCGTGGACACGCATTTATGCGCGGCTCAGAACTTAGTCGCGGACCCGCATTTATGTTTGGACACGCACTTATTCGTAGAGCCGCATTTATCCGCGGACCAGCACTTATTTACGGACACGCATTTATGCCTGGACGCGAACTTATTCACGGACCAGCACTTAGGCCTGGACCCGCATTTATGCGGGGACCATAACTTATTAGCGGAGCCGCATTTATGCTCGGACCCGCACTTATTCGTGGACCCACATTTATGCGCGCACTGGCAATTATTTTCGGACCCGCATTTATGCTTGGACATGCAGTTATTCGTGGACCTGCATTTATTAGCGGACCAGAAATTATTCACGGACACGCATTGATGCCCGGACGCAAACTTATGCACGAACCAGCACTTATTCGCGGACCAGCACTTAGGACTGGACCTGTATTTATGTACGGAATAGCACTTATTCGCTGACCCACATTTATGCTTGGCCGAGTACTTATCCGTGGACCCGCATTTATACGCGGGGCAGCATTTATTGGCGGACCCGCATTTATGCTCGAAAGCGCATTTATTCGTAGACCCGCATTTATGCGCGGACAAGCACTTATTGGCGGCCCCACATTTATGCTCGAACGCGCACTTATATATAGACCCGCATTTATGCGCGGACCAGCACTTATTCGCGGACTAGAACTTATGCGTGGACCCGCATTTATGCGCAAACCAGCACTTATTCGCGGACCCGTATATATGCTCAGTCGCGCACCTTTGCGCGGACCAGCAATTATTCGCGGAAAAGCAATTATGCATTGTCCCGCATTTATGCGCGGACCGGCACTTATTCGTGGACCCTCATTTATGCTTGGACGCGCACTTATTCGTTGACCCGCATTTTTCGCGGACCGTCACTTATTCGCAGACCCGCATTTATGCTCAGACGCTCACTTACTCATGGACTCGCATTTATGCGCGGTCCAGCACTTATTCGCGGACCCAATTTTATGCTCGGACTCGCACTTTTTCGAGGACCCGCATTTAAGCTCGGACTGACACTTATGCTTGGACCTGCATTTATGCGCAGACCAGCACTTATTTTTTAACCCGAATTTATGCGCGAACCAGTACTTATTCGCGGACCCGCATATATTCTCGGACGCGCACTTATTCTCGGACCAGCACTTATGCGTGTACCAGCACTTATTCGCGGACCCAAATTTATGCTCGTACGCGCACTTATTCCTGGACGAGCATTTATCTGCGAACCAACACTTATTCGTGGACCCGCATTTATGTGCGGACCAGCACTTATTCGTGGACCAGCTTTTATGCGCGGACCAGCACTTATTTACAGACAAGCATTTATGTCCGGACGCGAAATTATGTGAGGAGCAGCAATTATTTGCGGACTAGTACTTAGGCCTGGACCCGCATTTATGTGCGAAATAGCACTTATTCGAAAGTACCTAAAAAGAATGTTAATTTTTGGCGGAAATAGCCTAAAAGTAGGCGCCGCTATCGTCGTCTTAAAGAAGTTTGTGTCTTTGAAAATTACAAAATTGTATTTGTGTAAAAACGAATCTTATTCCTTTTCGTCCTGCAGCTGATCCTTTGTGTATATGTCTGTGTGTGTGCCACGTGGGAAACCAGTTACCCGCTTGCCTTTCTTATGCATTTTTCAAATAAATATACAGTGGTAATATAAGCATTTCTCTATTTACATTGGTTTACTACTTATTGCATAACATATTACTTAATTAATTAATGTATGTGCGTACTTCCAGGATTTCATAGATCCACCGAGCACCTATTTGTGGGGGTTCCTCACTAGACCTACCTGTCCTGCAATTTTGGGTGCTACAGGCTTATTTTCCTTGCACTCTGGATATCACAAAGCATCCATAAATCACATATTTAACAGATAAATATTATCCGTAAAAATGTAATTTTTTACAATTTACCCTTTAAATATCCTTTTCTGTATTTTAGAATTTTACCCAAACTATTTAATTACCCATATTCTCAAGAAGATTTTGTCCTCGGACTTAACATCACAACAAGAGAAAACGGAGTACATATTAATGATAAAGTTATGAGAGCCAAGAGGAATTTACGCTACCTATACCAATTCAAGGCACTCTTTTCAAGAAATAAAAGAAAATTGTACATGGCCTTGTAAGTCTATTCTACCCTACCCTGTCATTCCCCTACACCTAACGAAGGCACAAATGGTACAGAACCAAGCGTTGCGACTTATTTCTAATGTCACTCGCTGGGACTGCATTGACTCAAGAGTATTGCACAATCTTGCAGAAGTTGAGCCAATAAATGTGACGCATACACGAGAGAGCAAAAGTAATATGGAGGAGAATTTATTCATACGTCCCAGATAGAATCCTGCAAGATATTGGAATACCAGATAGCGAACTCCAGTTCAGACGCTACTGAAGAGGATTTTACAGCAGCCAACTGCTTGCGCAGGAGAATGTTGAGCCTATATATTCATAAGTACACAACGGCAAAACATAATTTCAAAAACAGGACAACCAGTAAAAAGAATATACATATACAAGCCGCTGTTCTCTTCCTTAACAGGAAGGGCTTGGTTACACAGGCTGTGGCCTACGGCCTTATTTGCTAATCTTAACCGCCTTTTTTAATCCCCTTTATAGACTCTTTATTTTAACACCCTGAACACCTTTTCTTCTTCTTCTTATTCTTCTTCTTCTTCTTGTAAAGGAATTATTAGAAATAACTTTGATAAAAAATTTAAATGACAACCGAACTAAAAGAAAAAATCTTATTCAAACCTTCAAAAATCTCGTTCTTAAAATATAGGGTTATGGATATCTTTATACATAAGTCAATATGCACATAAGAATTAATCTAAGAGAGAGAGTTAGAAAAAAAAGATACGTATTGGATAAAATACATAAAGACAATATTAAAAAAATCTAAAATTAACAAAAAACAAATAAATAAATAAAAAGATCCGAAGTGGATAAGAAAAAGATCCGTAGTGGAAAAAGAAAACAAATTAAAACGTAATAATATTGACATAAAGAATAAAGGCTCACGTGAAGAAATTGCCAGACTTTTTGGCCCACAACTCTTCTACTAAAATAACACTTTTTAGTCGCGCGCGAGTCTAGTCGCGAGTGACTACATCTCACTATGTCGAGCGGTCGGTCGGTCCCCGTTTTCCTTTTCTTTTGTTTTTGTAGTAACATTGTAACTAATCGGCCGATTCTAAAGAAACTTGAAACCCTTATGTTGTTTTGCGTCTTTGAATTATTCAAAGTTTTGGAGGTTGTAAGGTCATAAATCAGAATAATTAAGAGCACGCGACTTTTTGGTCAGCAGACCTTGCGTTAGTCACGGTTGATTCTACATCTCACTATGTCGGTCGGTCGGTTCCCATTTTGCTTTGTTTTTGTAATAACATTGTAAATATTTTGCTGATTCTAACAAAATTTAAAACCCTTATCTTGTTTTACATTCTCGTAAAATAAAAGGCAAGAATTGAGACTCTACTCCGGCTCTCCCTCCGGGTGTTGGGGTTAGGGAAGAACACAATACCCCAAAGACCATTATAATACGACCCCTTGGAGGAGTAGGCGTTAGTATAAACCCACCAAAACAAAGGACATGTGGAAATTAATGAAGTCATTTTCTTTTGGATTTTGCAAAGCTTGAACGAAAATATTTGAAATTTGAAAAGACAATGAATGAGAAGTTTAGTTTTCTTTGTTTTTTTTTTAAAGGGAGGGGATCATCTGATGACTTCTACCGAGGGTATAGTCACCTCAATCCAATTTAGCCTATTAACTATGCTATATATATATATATATATTTATATATATATATATCTATATATATATATATATATATATATATATATATATATATATATATATTAATTATCCTCACCCATCAAAGAAACCACAAAGAGCCAGGGGGTGTAAGGCCTTCCTCTGACGTCACAAGGAGGGCCTAGATTTCCCGGCGCCCGACCATGCATCCAACATTCCCCTAAAGTAAAATAAAATGTAGGGAGTTAGACTCATCCATAGGTCTAAATGTATTTCACTGTCGAGAGTTGCTCATTTGAGGGCAAGGTGATCTTAGCAATCAATTCATCGTTAAATAATTCGCGATACACCCCCTCCCTCCTATATTCCCTAATAAAAATAAAGGTTACGGATTATTAATCGAGGATATTGTAAGTTATGGCCGACGTAGAGTCGTATTATACTCGCCGTTTCCGACAACTGTGAGAAATTTTCAGTGGGATTCTCTTCCGTGGCCACGGAAGTTCTAACATTTTATTATCAATTTGACAACCTTAGTGACGTTAAATTATAACAAAACTCGATGAATATTGTACTAAGAACTTTATTGTCAACATATTATACGCTTAAAATTTATAACGATCGCGATAATAGCGTGAAACACACTTGGCTCTAATGGTGGCCACGGATGTGTTTTTCAACTTTAATAAAATGACCGAAATCTGCTATTGTCCGAGTCAAGTAAACTCATGGCCAGGGATGTGTCTTACATCCGTAAAAAAATGACCGAAATCTGCTATTGTCCGAGTCAAGTAAACTCATGGCCAGGGGTGTGTCTTACATCCGTAAAAAAATGAACCAAAATATACGGTTGGCCATAATTTTGTAAAGCAGACACTGACGCCTTAAATAAAACACAGCCTTACGCAACCATTTCTGTCATAAAATCGGATAACACGACCATAAGCGTACTCGATATTTATTAACGCTCTAATTTCATATTTCGTAGAAAATGTTAATATTATCTCTCTTATGATTATTTCCATTCATGTTTGAAATGGGTTACACGTGAACCAGGTCAACTGATCTAAGTCGCGTGCTCTCAATTATTATGATTTATGACGTTACGACCTTCAAAACTTTCAATAATTCCCGAACTAACCTTGGTAGGACCTTTACAATTATGTCATTCAAAGGAGAATGTAAAACAGCATAAGGGTTTAAAATTCCGTTAGAATTAGCCGAATAGTTACGGTTTTATTGTCAAATAATTCTCGGACTAACTTTGGGATGACCTTGAGAATTATATCATTCGAAAGAGAATGTAAAACAACATAAGGGTTTCAAATTGCGTTAGAATCGGCCGAATACCTACGATGTTATTGCCAAAAAACTAATTAAAAAGTAAAATTTGTTACCATCCGACCGATCGACCTACGGACTGAAATAGTAACTTATAGGCTTACACGCGACAAAAAAATCTCCAAACGACTCAGGTTGCTAAAGACAAGGCACTAAATCAATTAAAGGCATTTAGAGACTATAAAAAATGGGTATCGAAACCATGACATGTGTGCACAGTCAAAGTGGCGCGTCAATAACTTTTATGCGGACGAGAAACTCGAAGTTACTCTAACAAACCAACCTTGATCTCTAACTTTTGGGTTTCACCTTAATAAAATAAAATTTTATTAAGAACGATACTAATTAAAGAGTAATAAAGAAACAGTAATAAAAAGAGGTGATAAAAAGAAACTAACATACTACTCAAAGCCATTTAATTCCACGATTATAATGGCAGTATAATGATTCTATTTGACCAATTAAATGATTTTTTTTTTTAAATTCGCTAAACAACGTAAACAATGGAGCATCTAGCGACCGAAGACAACTCCGTGATGGCGATAACTAGCAACATCTAGCCATTCGTCGCCTATTAATTATTGCAATCACGGAAGAGGCAGATAATAGTCATTTACACAACTCTCTCTATCTGCTGTCACTCTTACACCACGCCAAATACCAGCCTTCACTTTAACCTCCCAAAAGCACCTCTTCCACACCAAATGCCAGCCTTCACATCAACCTCCCAAAAGCTCTCCTTCCATGCCAAGTGCCAGCCTTCACATCAACCTACAAGAAGCTCTCCATCCCCGCCAAGTGCCAGCCTTCACATCAACCTCCAAGAATCGCTCCATCTACTTCAAATGCCAGCCTTCACATCAAACTTCAAGAAATCTCTCCATCCACGCAAGCTCCAAGGCCCCTAACTTGAGGCAACCGAGAGGAATTCTAACTATAGCCCTCAATAAGGACAAATAGTGAGTGTTTACTTAACCAACAACTCCAACAATAACTCTTAATGCTGAAAACATTAGCACAGTATGACAAAAATCTCGGAATTATTGTTTACTCTTTTGCTGATGTTAAAAACAATGTCATTAACTTGTGTATATATTAAAATTAAACTCTTAAACGGCATCAAAAATAACCATATTTTCGACAGGGGAAAATGAACTTTAATTAAAAATTCATCCACTGATGTTCATAACTTCGATATTCAACCTTACGTGACCTATAATAAATCCTTTGTCGTAATTGATTTTACGACTGCAGTATTTTTTATAATTTAAATGGATTTTATAATACTTAAAAGACAGTAATACTATAAAGCCTTTGATAGGAATTTTTGTTTTGAAGATTTGACCAATTTATTTCCGATTTTGGCCGATTTGGGTACACTTATAAAAAAAACTCACCCCTACCTCTTCTCTATAAATAAATTTAATCGCTTTATATATAATTTTGAGCTAATTCTCTATTTATTTGATTTCTCATGTAAGGCTAATTAAATAATATAGCTCTACCAATATAGTTAGGCGAAGGTTATGTGATAACCAGTGGTTATTTGGTGGGTGTTTGTTTGTTAGTGTAGAAGATACTTAAAAAACCTATTTACAGATCTCAGTGAAAATTTGTTGAAGATACGGTCTTGAGCCAAGGAAGGGTTGATTAGATTTGGGAGAAAATTCAGGCCTGAATACGGATTATGGCCTATTTATACTTCTGACATTGGGGTTTGCGGACGTATGATCTCCCAGAGGGCTTTCCCGTTACCCTTCGCCAAAATATATGGTGGAGATATATCGGTCCACTTGTGTATGTTTGTTTGATTACAAAATACTCTTAGAAGATTTTAAAGGAATTTTATGAATTAAAGAAATGGGAGGGTACTTAGATTTGTGGTCGAATCTAGTTCCTATGCGAATTCTTGCTCAATTATTCAGTTCTTTAACAATGCGAGATCGGGTATTTGGTGACCTTGGCGGAGGTGGACGGTCTACGAGGGATTTCTATTTCTCTTTGGATTTAGTTCGTCAGGGAATGATTTAGACAAGCAATTATGGCAAAATGTTATCGTAATTATTATTAATCAATATAATCAAGTTATATTCTGTAGCTCTAGTAATCTAGTGGAGATGACACTTTTCTTCTACAGGTCTAAGATGAGTGGGGGGTCAGACAGTGTCCTGGGACGACGAGTAAGGATGATATTGGGGAATTCGAACCCTGCACCCAACGGAAGAGGAACTAGACCGTGATGTTAGACTGAATTTTGGGTGGTTGTTAAAATGAAATTGATTGTTTAATCGAATCATGCCAAATCACTGGCTTTTAATTTTTTTTTAAATCAAGTTTGTCTTATTATATATTTTAGTTTATGTAAATTAATGAGGAAAATTTAGTTTAGTTAGAACTTTAGCAGAGTAAATAATTGGAGCAAAAACGACAAACAATAACCCTCCAAATTGTAAGAAAATGGAAATTTGGAAACGAAAAAAACAAACAGAATAATAACATTCCTTAATTGTTTACTGATAAGTTGTACTTTTTCGTCCTCATCAATTCACAAACCTCGCGCTGGTTATTTGTAAATATTTCTTCTGTATGCCGAAGTGAACAATTTCAGCCAAGTCGATGACGTAATTTGACGCGTCGCTGAGTTGCCAGATCGCTTTTTTTTCATTAGTGGCGAAGTAAGAATTTTGAAATAATGTTCCCCTAGGAAATAGCGATCACAGGTGCTAAAGAGGGCAAGAGTACGTGATTTTCCCCTTTTTTTCATATTTAAAAATTGCTTTTATATGAAATTCATTTAATTTTTTAACAACAAATAACTAATTATGCATTAAATGGTACCAAATGATTTAAATTGATTAGTTTAGTAAAATTTTAGAAGAATGGGATAATTTTTGTGGCGGAGGTCATATTTTTTTTTGGGGGGGGGGGGAAGACTAGATTGGTTCAACTCGATATCAATAATCAATTAACTTTTCTCGATTTATTAATAAAAATTAATTAAATATTCAAATAAAATATCTCAAAATAAATAGTAATTTTGGTACAAAATTGGTATTAATACGAAGACGGGTTACCAACCTCAAACCACAATCATAGGGGGTAACTCACCTCATCTTATTTTAGATCAGACTTCCATATGTGTAGCCATGCACACACACATACACATACCCCCCCCCCCTCCACACACACACCGATTATATCACGCCGAACCACATTTACTACATCCCGAACATGCATCAAACCACTCCCACTCACATTAAGTCCCACCCACCAACATTAAGCCATAACGCAAACGGTTAAAAACCACGCCCATCAGTATGACGTCATCCCTCTCCCTCTCTTCGCTCTGGAAAAGTCTTTCAACATAAAAAAATAATGGGAAAATACCTCAGAAAAAATCGACCCGTCTACAAAGAAAGGACAAATATTGGGTGGAAAATGGGAGAACATATTTCCTTTACCAAATCAGAAAAAAATGGAAAGATTCCATTTCGTTTACAGATGAGAGAAAATTCATTCAGGGCAAAAGTGGAGTTGGAAAAAGTGTAATAAAAGAGAGATGTCATTTCCAATGAATTGACGTCGTGTGATGGAAAAAAAAATAGCTATTTACAGAGTATGAGGGAGTTGATGGAGGCTTTCTATGGGCAAGTAAGAAACTAAGCTGAATCAAAGCTGCTCATCTTCACAAGCTGATTTCTGGGCTGCTGATCTTCACAAGCTGATCTTGGGGCTGCTCATCTTTACAACCTATATTCGGAAATTCAGATCTTTGCAAAGTCTAAATTAATAAAATATATTGACTTTGGAACCTGTGAAATGGAACTGCATACCACAAGACAGACTTTTAACTGTTCTTAAATATGGAAATAAATTAATCTTAGACAATTGATTACAAAACTGCAAATTTTATATGTAGTCAATGGAAGATACAAGCTTTATAAAACTACCAAAGATGGAGTGACCAATACCTTAAGACTCGTTAGGAGGCTGGCTACAGGGACTTGACTAGAACTGTTGGTGGAATGGTAGAATACTGACAATTGAATAAATCCTCTGGTAGAGTGGTAGAACATAAGATTAGTGACAGATGACCAACACCGCTAGTAGAACGGTAGATTAGTTAGAATGTCAGATTACAAACCGCCCTCCCAAACCATTGATTGGATGCTAGACGGCCAGAGTACAGACAGTTGAACAAACAACACTGGTAGAATGGTAGAAAGCTAGAGTACAGACAGTTAATCAAAAAACGACGGTAGAATGGTAGAAGGACAGAGTACTGACAACTGACTTAACCGGTGGTGGAAGGATAAAACACCAAAGTACTAACTGTTTATCAACATCGTTGGTAGAATGGTACAAGACAGCATATTTCAGCTCGAAATGGATATAGATATGAACGAAAAATTTAAAGAAATATTCATCCATCGCAATATAGTTTTTCACTCTTAATTTTATGGGAAAGATAAATATAAACTTTAGAAAATATTATTTCAAATCTGGAATTTTAAAAGTACCAAATTTTAATTTTGCTCAGAGGAAATCTATTGAAATTTGAAGAAAAGAATATCTAAATTTACTGATCGGTGAGTCCCTACATTTATGCCATTTAATTCCGGAACCATTATGTTATGTGGTGGAAATAATTCAGTGATATACTTCGAACGAGCCAGTTTAAAAGAAAGGTCATTTAAGCAACATAGCTTGTAAGAAACAGGAACACACATCGAATCGATATAATTGTATAGCAATGCTCCCCTTTAACAAAATCATCCGTAACACTACTTCTATTACAACTCCGCCAAGAATTCGATGTTTATTATTGCCGCTATTAAAAAGGAAAGATGCTTAAATATATCTCAATTTAATGGGTTTTACGAGTCTTCAGTGCAGCTCTCCTCTCCCTCTCTCGACCTGGAACAAAAGGTGGGAATTAGGTTAAGCCACACATGAGTTGAGGTCTGGAATTAATTGATTCGCATGCAAAAAAATTACCCATTACTAGTAGCTGTTTCTTTTCCACAATAATCGATAAAACCACTTCCTATTTATACATTTATCTAGTTTCTTCGTTCAAAATAATAAAAAAAAAACCACTTCTTTTATTCAGAAGGGCAAAGGCTCTTTAGGAACGAAAACATACTTATTGACCTAGACAAGGAAAACAACAGAAATGTTGGATGATTTCCCTCGATAAAGGTCAGAGGTTAAAAGATATTTGAGCCAAAGATGAAATACCCCAAGGAAATCATCGCTCACTGACAACGGACGAAAAGGAAAAAAAAACAAGGAAATTTATTTCTAAGTGAGGAGAGCCAACGATGAAAACGCCGAAAGAATTCATAGAGATTCTAATTGATCCATAGGATTCCTTTAAATCTAATTTCTCCATAGGATTGCACTAAATCCTTTAATTCCAATTTGTCCATAGGATTTCACTAAATCTAATTTCTCTTGCTCTCTCTCTCTCTCTCTCTCTCTCTCTCTCTCTCTCTCTCTCTATCCATATATATATATATATATATATATATATATATATATATATATATATATATATATATATATATATATATATATATATATATATATATATATATATATATATATATATATATATATATATATATATATATATATATATATATTTACTTGATTTCAAATCTAATATTTCGATAGGATTCCTTTAAATTTATTTGTTCAAGGGGATTCCTTTGAACCTATTTGCTCTAATTTCTCCATTGGATTCCTTAAAATTTCATTTTTCTATTGAATTCCTTTAATCTAACTTCTCCATTTCATTTCATTAAATCTAATTTATCCATTGGATTCCATTAAATTTCATTTCTCCATTTAGATTCCTTCAATCTAATTTATCCATTACGTTCTATTAAATCTAATTTCGCCATTGGATTCCTTTAAATTTCATTTCTCCATTTGGATTCCTTCAATCTAATTTATCCATTACGTTCTATTAAATCTAATTTCTCCATTGGATTCCTTTAAATTTCATTTATCCATTGGATTCCTTGAATCTAATTTATCTATTGGATTCCTGTAAATTTCCATTCTTCTTTGGATTCGTTTAAATCCAATTTCTCCGTTGGATTATTTAAATCTAATTTACCCTTAGGATTCCTTTAAATCTAATTTCCCCGTAGGATTCCTATAATTATTCAAAACGATCTTAAAGTTATGGGTGACCAGACACTCCTCTCGAGTATCTTAGGTGGCTGCAGACACATGCAGACATAAAATCTCTCAGGTTAAACATGGTGGGGTTAGGGGGGGGGGACCTGTATACCAATATTGCACAGATTCCCAAAGATTTCTCTACATGATCACCATTAGGTACTCAATACTACCCCTCTCTTTACAACGAATGTACTCGCCGCCCTTCATGCCACCGGATAATGAAACCCACATAAGGATCAGAATGACAATCGTGAGACCGAGAGTATCAGCAGCTGGTCTTCCATTTTAAACCTACCAGGATCAATAGGGATGAGGAGGAGTTGTTCCTTATCATGGGTATCTAGACAACTACCCACCAGCAGAATTACTTGGATCATAAGTGTGTTGTACTGCGAAGACGGGAGAGAAAAGGCAACGGTGTTGTGATTGGTTTTGTTTGTGATGGTCTGTGTAAAACCTACCTCCTCCCGCTGGGATAAGTAGAGCGTGCCCACTCTGTTTGTGCTCGCTCTCCCTTAGCAATGTACACGATACCTTGACGCTAGTAAACCAAAGCCGAATCCATTTGGCTATCGGAGCTCCACGAGTTGGTGACCATTGTAGATACCTAACCCTCTTCGTAAGGTATCAAGTTAACCGGTTGTTAAAATCTCTATGGAACTAAAAACTGCTCCCCGTAAGGAGGGAGGCACCGAGCGTTTAAAATGCCTCGAAAATTTAGGTGAGAATTGAATAGTGCCAACAAATTTGATGGCTTTATTAACCCTGTCGATCATTCTGTTGTCGCTTTAATATTTTAAGGTGAAAGGTGATCGAGATCTAAATTTTGAGGGAGATAGATAGGGTATTTGGAGGGAAATAATGAAGGTATTTGGAGGGAAACATAGAGGATATTTAGAAGGGAGATAGAGGTGGTATTTTGAGGGAGATATAGAGAATATTTGAATGGAGAATGGATGGTACTTAGAGGAAGACAGAGAGGGTATTTGGACGGAGATAATCAGGGCATTTGTAGGGAGATAAGGCGGGTAATTGGAGGGAGATAGGGAGATTTTTTGAAAGGAGGTATGGATGGTATTTGGAGGGAGATAAGGAGGGTATTTTGAGGGAGAAAGAGAAAGTATTTAGAGGGAGAGAGTAAGGGAGGTTTAGAGGAAGAAGGGGACTTATTTAGAGGGAAGGTATTTTAAAGGAGATAGGGAGTCTATTCGGAGGGAGAAAGGGAGGGTCTTCTTTCTTTTGAGGCGCTCATCAATGTCTCTGATTCCACCCTCTCTCTAACTATCTTAGTCCTCTACCTCCTCCCTCGAGCTTTTTCTTGATGAATTTAGTAACCTCCTTGCTGGCCTCTCCCCCACTAGTTTTCTGCTAATCCTCGGTGATTTGAACCTTCCTGGCTACACTCCTAATTGCAAAGCCTTTTCTGAAATCCTTAATCTCTTCTCCCTTACCCAACACGTTTCTTCCCCTACCCACTCTCACGGTAACATTTTAGACCTTGTAATCTCTGACTGTCTTATTTGCAACCTGATGACTACAAATTTGTCCAATGCTATATCTGATCACTTACTTATCAACTTCAACTTCTCTATTCCATTCCATATACCTCCACAGCTGTCTCATAATCCTAAACCTTTCCATCGACTAGCCTTCATTGATATTTCCTCTCTATCTAAAGATGTGGCCTCCAAACTTCCTTCCATTGATGCTTCTGCCTCTCCTGACCATATTCTCTCTTCTTTGGAGCAACCCCTTCTCACTTGTCTTGATGCCCATTCTCCCCTTGTCACCCATTCGAACTCCCGTTGTCACCGTGCCCCTTGGTACTCTATGGAACTCCTCCGTGCTAGGCAGTCCATGCGTGCCCATGAAAGAGTCCTTAGAAAGGCTCGCACCCGTGGGCAAGACACGACCCCTCTCTTGCTGGCGTTCTGACTTGCGACAGCTTCATACGTGGCGAAATGGAAATCTGCTCGTGAAGCCTACTCACGTAATATGCTTACTGATGAAGGAATGATCCCCGTACCGTCTTCCGCCTGCCCTCCCGTCTCACTTCCCCAGCCCAGGTCTCCCCAGCCATTAGCCCTGCTACTCTCTCGAATTTCTTCGCAGATAAGGTCACTAACCTCCGTGCCTCCCTTCCTCAGCCTTCTGTCCCGGCTCCTGCCATTCTCCCTGACTTCCCGCCTCAGCCGCTTATCGTTTTCCCCACTGTGACCGCGTTGGAGCTTACAGCCCTGCTATCGCGTTCTAAGAAATCGGGCTACCCAAAGGACATTTTTCCGCCTAAACTGTTATGTAAAATTATGCCTGCTATCCTCCCAACGCTTCTTTACCTGTTCAACACTTCACTTACAACTGGTCTTGTTCTCTCTTCCTTCAAAAGTGCCCACATCCGTCCGATTCTTAAAAAGCCTCAACTGAACCCCACTGACCCTTCCAATTATCGCCCGATTTCGCAACTTCTTTTATTCTCTAAGGTTCTGGAGAGAGTGGTTGCTTCCCGCATCACAGTCACATGGTGGCCTGTAACATTGATGAAACCTATCAATCTGGTTTCAAGTCATGTCACTCCACAGAAACCACCCTTCTCAATGTGTCCAATTGCTTACGAAGAGCCGCGGACAGGGGTTGTGCCTTCATTCTCGTTCTACTCGACCTGTCCTCTGCCTTCGATACTATTGACCATACCTTCCTACTTGATCGTCTCCAATCTTTCCTCGGCATATCAGGCACCGTGCTTGACTGGTTCCGCTCTTACCTCTCGTCTCGTACTCAATCCGTTGTGATTGTCGACGTTTCATCCGACTCTACCCCCCATTCGCTTTGGAGTGCCACAAGGCTCTGTCCTTGGTCCTCTACTATTTCGTATCTACCTTCTCCCTCTTAGTTCCCTTCTCCGTAATCTCGGTCTATCCTTCCACCTCTATGCTGATGACACTCAAATTTCAGTTTCCTCATCCCCCACGTCTCTTGCCTACTCTATCACTGACCTCCTGGCTGCCTACTCCTCCATTTCTGACTGGCTCTCTACCAACTTCCTCAGGCTTAATCAGCAATGTCAGCAAATCCTCTCTATGTTCCCTCCGTAACTTCTCTCGCATTCGCTCTCACTTCCATCGCAAAAGTCTTGAGACTGCTGTTCATGCCTTCATCACCTCACGCCTTGACTACTGTAACTCTCTGCTTGTGAATCTGCCATCCTCCTCTCTCTGCCCCCTTCAACTTGTACAGAACTATGCCACCCGGCTTCTCCTCCGTCGCCCTCGTTTCTCTTTCTCAAAACCCTTGCTGCATGAACTGCACTGGCTCCCTGTCAGATCTTGTACTCACTTCAAGATGCTTCTCTTCACATTTAAGGCCCTAAACAACAAGGCCCCGTCTCACCTCTCTACTGCCCTCTTGCCACACCATGTCCCTGGGGCCCTTCGGTCATCACATGCACCTCTCTTGAATATTCCTCGTTCATCCCTCTGCAAAATGGGGGACTGCTCCTTCTCAATATGCGCCCCTAAGTTGCGGAATGCTCTTCCTGCTGAAATCAGGTCTTCTTCCTCTCTTACCACATTTAAGCGTCTCCTGAAAACGCATCTTTTCAGTATTGCCTTCTCCCCCCTCTTGAATTTCCATTGAATTTCCATTCTCATCTCAGCACAACATGCGCTCTGGGAAGGCCTCAGGCCTTGAAGAGTGTATTACAAAAGACTTATTATTATTATTGTTATTATTATTACTTAGAGGGAGAAAGAAAGAGTATTTTGAAGGAGATAGGGAGGATATTCTGAGCAAGAAAGGGAGGGCATTTGGAGGGAGAATGGGAGTGTATTTAGAGAGAGAAAAGGAGGATAATATCTGTCAAAATTTTCTAGGTAGAAGGGATGATATTTTCTGTCCCAAATTGTTTCTCTATTATCAAATTTAACATCTGTTTGTCCGCTTTAGGCACAGAAACAGCCTTCGGGAGTTATACCATTGTCCCTAATGTCTGCAAACATAGCCAAAATGCATATATTCAATTAGAAAAATGAACTATATTTTTTTAATAAAATAATAATAAATAAGATCCTTAATGCGATTTGCACCTTTTGTGAAGCAAAGTTTGATGAGCTTTGTGACATTCCCCCAATGAAGGCGATGCATTAGCTCCAAATCTCCGTCGCTTTGAACACATTCATTTATGATGCGATGTTCGCTCGGGTGTCTCGTTTGGTGAACGAAGAGACCTTTGTGATATTCCATATATGTCCAGCCTTTTGAGACACCTTGTCTTAATGTATTCCTCTTATGCATGTTTGACGGGTGAACTTAATCGAGCATGGATACGAAGATATAAGAGAAACTCCCATTTTGTTACAACAAGCTCGATTTTTTTTTATTTCCATCCACTATAAAACAGTTTTCCTTGAAGATAAAATATAGAAATGAATTGATCTGAAAGATGCAGTATAGAAATACATTCACTCAAAGATATAGTACAGAAATGCACTCATCTTGAAGATGCAGTATAGAAAGGCATTGATCTGGAAGATGCAGTATAGAAATACATTCAATCAAAGATATAGTACAGAAATGCACTCATCTAGGAGGATACAATATAGAAAGGCATTGATCTGGAAGATGCAGTATAGAAATACATTCACTCAAAGATATAGTATAAAAATGCACTCACCTGGAAGATACAATATAAAAATGCATTCATCTGGAAGATACAGTGTAGAAATGAATCCATCTGGAAGATGCTGTATAGAAATAAATTCATCTGGAAGATACAGTATAGAAATGCCATAATATCAAAGATAAAGTATAGAAATGCATTCATGTGAAAAGATACAGTATAGAAATGGATTTATCTGCAAGATTCAGTATAGAAATGCATCCATATAGAAGATACGGGTATAGAAATGCATTTATTTGGAAGATACACACTATGTATATAAATTAATTCATATTGAAGATACAATATAGAAATGTATTCGTTTAGAAGATGCAATGTACAAAGGCATTAATGTGGAAGATACGGATAGAAATGCATTCATGTGGAAGATACAGTATATAAATGCATTCATCTAAAAGATACAGGATAGAAATGCATTCAGCTGAAAGCTACAGTATAAAAATGCCTTAATCTAGAAGTTAAAATATAGAAATGCATTCATGGGAAAATATACTGTAGAGAAATGCATCCATCAGGAAGATACAATATAGAAATTCATTTATCTGGAAGATGCAGTATAGAAATGCATTGATCTGGAAGATACGGTATAGAAATGCATTTATTAGGAAGATAAAGTATAGAAATTCATTCATCTGAAAGATACAGTAGAGAAATACATTCATCTGGAAGATACAGTATATAAATGAATTAATCTCTAAGATACAGTAGTATATAATTGCATTTATCTGAAAGCTACATGATAGATATGCATTCATATGAAAGCTACAGTATAGAAAGGCATTAATCTAGAAGATACAGTATAGAAATGCAGTACTATCCCAGTCCGATCTTTGATTCACCGATTGGCAGACCAACACAGATGTTTATAATATGTACACGCATATTCAAATGAGGTATTTAATTGTTCAAGTGATGTAGGTCTTCAACTATATAATTCACTTTTTCAAGAGACTCCATAAAAATAGTCAAGTGAGTTCAAATCGGGTGAATATGGTAGATAAATAGAAGCTACCTCGTCGTCCGATTCATCGATTATGAAATGTTTGAGCAAGGTAGTTCCTGACATCGTCATGGTAACGAAGAGGTGTTCCATCTTGTCGAAAGTAAGTGTCTTCATCGTCGTTATAACCTTTGACTTGCAAAAAAACCTTTTCGCCGAAGCATATCAAGGTAGCTATAACCGGCAGCTGTGCCGGTTATGTAATTTTTCTTTGAAAGAAAAACTACATAACGTTTCACATAAATGAATGGATTTTCTCGTGATAAGGCAATTATGATGATTAGTTATACCATTTAACTTAAATATATCCTCATAAGTACAAATTTGCCCGCAAATTGGCCATCTGTGTTTTTTACTCGGAAACCTTTCGCAACATTGGATTCTGCGATTAGGACCAAGCTCGTTCGAGAGATGTAGTAATCTTGGAATTTACGTTTTCTATTTAGCATTCTGTTGGCACTAGTCTTAATTTTCCCTGCTTCACGAGCACATTGTCTTATAGATTGTCTTGGTGATCGTTCGAATACATGTAGCACTTCATCAGAAGTGTTACCACCTGTTTATGTCTCTGGACACTTAGTTGCTTCCTTGTCCACATCATGCACAGTGCCTTATCCTTCAAATTCATCACAGATACGTGAAATGGTACATCGAGTTAGAAGATTTGTTCCAAAATTGTCTCTCCACTGTTGCTGAACCTTTGATATCTTCTCAACTTTAAAATACTACTTTAGTATCCATTTTCATTGTTTAAATCATAAGTGAACATTGCTATTTACCATGTTTACCTAACGAAGGCAAGGCTATTACGAATTACCGTTAACAATTCCACTGCTGTACCTCATTAGCCTATCTATAAGACTTAAATAAATAATCATCTGTTTCTGTTAGTGCGTTCACGTGGTACAAGTTTTTTTTAAAAATGTCTAAATGATTTTGAAAAACTGTATTTATCAAAAGTCAAAGAGTGTGTGTAGGTCTCTTTGTCTGCTATAGGTAACAATGAGATATGGACATCCATTCACAGTATGATTGCGGCGGAATTAATACGGTGTCCCCCCAAAATGTATACACACTTTAAATAATTGTAAATTTTGAAAATAAAATGTACTTTAATAAACACCTACTTTACAATTATGCAAATTGTGTATACATTTTGGGGGGACACCCTGTATATATATCACTAAGAGGCTCGATCTGTTCCTGCCACGACAAAGTTGTTCGCTCATAACTAACGGTCGTTCACGCGTGCGCGTAAACTGCCGAGCGTACGATGTGAAACGTTTACTCATTGTAAGTATATTATATGATATTATATATTTAATGATAGGGAGAGTGCGTAACTCTCCTGAATTTGCCTTCACTGCACAAATAATAATGATAATCAGCAACTAAAGATATTGTTGTGCCACAATATAAGAATTTCAAACAATTTGCATCTGTATTTATTTGCGACACGACTTTTTATCCCGGACAACACCAGATACCTACGCTAGTATTGAATCTTTTGTCTCAATCGGCCCCTTGAATCAAAAAGAAAAGTTAGGCTAACCCACATATGTTTTTCGAAACTTCTTTCTCGATTTTTTTCATTTTCGGATACTAGAGAAGCGAAAACGGAGTTACTGTAAGTTATTGACATGAATTCATCTATAGGTATATATAAGGATAAATGTATCTATCTTTTTCTTTCTCTGCCAGTTGAAAAAAAAATCTAGACGTGGCAATATAGCAAGTTTAAAACACACTCACCGGATGCATTCGTTCTCGGAAAAACGTGATCCGCACATTTATTTTGTTCTACCACCCCGTTTACGGTGCTTAAATCAACCCCTTCAAATTTCAAATTTCTTAAAAATAAACACATTTAATAGTTAAGTAAAAGATACGTAATTATACTAGACTCCAAATTATCGGTCGAATCAGAGAAGTACTTTAGCTAATAATGAGGATCAAGTAAACTTTCAATACTACTTAGCTTTACAGTTTATAGGTGGCAACCACTTTTTGGGGTGACGATTGGTTACCAGTGTATAGGTGTTGGGTTAAGACGGTTAAGGCAGTCTTACAATCGAGTTTGGACTGACCCCAAAGGATTCTTTCGGGTAATCTGCTTGTAGGCTGGGTTTAAATGGTAACCTATGTAGTTATTGCTTGGTAGAAGGAAGGACTCAGAATAAAAATGTCGGTTTTATAGGCTTTAATCTCGGCTTAGGGCTACCTTAGTTCGGGCGAGCGAAATAGTTTAGTTTTCAGTTGTTCGTTTGTGCGTTCACGCCTATGGGCTGACAGTTATCAGCGTTTCTTGTAAGTCTCCTTCTGCGTCAGATTGTTGGGACTATAGACGGATGGATTGAGGACGAGGAACGGACTCGTGACGCTACTAATGTACGAATCAGAATGAGAATAATGAATCATGAATAATAATCCTGAGAATATTTAAGCCAGTCAATTTATACCAACTCCAATTAAGGGGGCGTGACTTCTCTTCTCTTAATATGGACGCAGGGCCGAGCTTATAGGGTCAGATATATGTGCGTGTGTTCTCTACTTAGCCTGCTGGGTGGAGTCAAAGGATGTGTGCATGTTAAGTGTAAACACAGGTGCATCCAAAGAGTATTTGCATTTTGGCCACCTGACCGGACTTATTAAGCCGAAATCCATAGCAAGATTGATTTCGTCGTTTCACAGGTTCATGTGTGTCCAGCTGTTTTCCACTGCCTCCTGTATCTGTGTCCAGACCTTCGGCTCACATCTGTTTCCTAATGTGTGTATGTTTGCACATTCGAGTGGGAACCACAACGATTTCGCTTGCCTCATTACAACATATTCTATTTTGCATTGATACATATTATTGTGATTTAACTTGATATACAAGTATTAGCTTTGTTCTACATTAGTTCATTGTTACAGCATGGCCTATTATTTCAGTTTTCGATTGTGTGCCTAATTTGAAGATTTCAATAGGGCCAACGGGTTGCTCATTAGTGAGGTTCCTTGTTGGCTCTACTCCACCTTGCTATTGGGCACTACATTATCAGTCAATTCTGCCCCCCCCCCCCTCCCCAAGGCTAGTCTAGCCTATTGATGAACGTGGTATCTAACAAATCAGCGTTTTCTTAAAGAAATACTAATCAAGTCTTTACAATTTTAACTTTCCTCTTTGCAAAGACCGATATTTCAGTTAGATGAATATATGATTTTTAAAAATAAGTATAACATTAATACAATAGCATATTTTTACGCCTGACAGGCATATCAATTTTAAGCACTCATTAGGTCGAATTACAACAAGCTGTGCACCTTTTGAAGGCGTTGAAGATACAATGGGCCGCAAAAGTTCACAACTCAATGTAAGAAATGCAAATTTATATACTGTTAGCCAACGTAGGTCAATGACATTTACAATACAGGTAGATCTTTATGTACTAAATACAGTGTAATAATCAGAAAATCAAAATAGTGAACAGGAAAAACTTTATGATGACAATAGTGAAACTTCACAATCAAAAAGTTACAACACATTCATATAATGCCTCCATAAAAACTAATCCTCATTGATTCCATAATATTTAGAATATTCTAAACTAATTGCGAGGTTTCTTTCGTCATCGTGTGAGGCGACTGTGTCATTCCTTAAACATAATCGTACCTTCAATATCTTCTTCATGGAGAAAAAGAAACAAATTAGTCAAGATCTCCGTGAGCGTATGGAAGCCCTTCATAAGAGTGGCATTGGGTACAGAAAGATCTATCTACAACTTAAAGTACCTCTAAGTTCAGTTGGTACCATAATACGTAACTGGAAGTCTCGTAATTCAATTCGTCCCTTGGATCGTTCAGGTCACTCTCAGATGTTAACGGAACCTGCAGCTAGAAAGATTGCTAGAACAGTATGTAATAAACCACAGAGTACTCTTAGAGAGCTGCAAGGAAGATCTGGAAACAAGTAGAATTGAAGTTAGAAAGGACACAATAAGTAGAACGCTGCGTGGTTATGATCTATTTTTTGGTACTCCAAGAAAGACCCCCACTCCTTAAGCAAACTCACTGTAAACCTCGCGTGGTGTTTGTAAATGAACATTCAAATAAACCGGCAAAGTTCTAGGAACAAATCCTTTGGTCAGATGAAACAAGAATAGAAGTTTTCTGTCGAAATCCAATCATAAGGATTTAGAGTAAAAAGTGTAAGCTTACGAGCCAAAAAATACAATCCCAACAGTCAAATTCGATGGTGGATTAATCATGACATGTGGTTATTTTTTGTTCATCAGAGGTTAGAAGAATAGCGGTAGTTGAAGGAAGAATGAACAGCGAAGTGTACAATGGAATTTTGGAAAGAAATTTGTTATCTAGCGTTGGCTCTCTAAAATTGAAACCAAGATGGACATTTCAACAATACACTAACTCCAAGCATACAACAAAACAAACTAAGAATTGGTTGCATACAGGTATAATTAATGTTTTGGAATGGCCAAGTCAGTCTCCTAAACTCAACCTCATCGATAATCTGTGGAGGGAATTAAAACTCATGGGCCAGAAACAAGATCCGCGTAAATTATCTAATTTGAAGAAAACATGTTTGTAGGAATGGAACAAAATCAATCTAGGCACCTATAGAAATCATAGGAAACTAGTCAAATCTTTTGCAAGGTATAATTGACGTTGTCAAATTTCATTATTGTCCTTATTAAATTTCTCCTGTTCGCCATTTTACTTTGAATATCATTACATTGTATTTATTACATAAAGTTACACGCACCTTGTAAATCTCACTAACCTACGTTAAATAAAAGTACGTAAATTTGTATTTCTTAAAGTGTGTTGTGAACTTTTACGGCCCATTGCATTATTGGAAGCCGAATTTGATGGATATTTGAAAAAAAAAATCTAACAAACAAAAAACTTTTTTTTTTTAAACTGCTGCACTGCCCCGTGAACAATAGCCTGGGCTAAAAGGTTAAGTGCTTTGATTTAATGCAGAGAAGAGGGAAAAGGAATATTGAGTTGTTGTTTTTGTTTTTTGCCCTTAGTTTTTTGGATAAAGAAATGAGGGCTTTTATCACGTGACTGCGAGTGATGGATGAAAGCCAGATAAATAAACAACATATGCTGACCAAAGTCGCGTGCTCTCACTTATTCTGATTTATGACCTTTAAAAATTTCAATAATTCCTCGGCTAAACTTGGGAAGACATTTTCAATCATACCATTCGGAAGAGAATGTAAAACGACATAAGGGTTTCAAATTTGGTTAGAATTTGCGGCCGAATAGTTAAAATGTTATTACCAACAAACAAAAAAAGCAAAGCGGGAACCGACCGACCGACATAGTGAGATATAGACTCGCACGCGACTAAAAAAATGGCTGAACAGAAAGGAAATATAAAAGTTATAAAGGCAGGATAGCAAGGGATTCGGTTACTTCATCTAACCTGAATGCTAGATAGCTTGGGAGGTGCCGACGTCTAGCAATAAGTTTATCAAAGAACATTTGAAGGGATCATACACAACTGGCTCCGGCTCCGGATCTACTTAGAACGTCAGTCTCATCATGTGAGAGGTACCTATCAACGGGAAGAGCCGGGTCGCTACCGCTTGTCCCTCTACTCGGAACGAGTTCGTGCACAGAGGCTTGTAGACTATTTGACTTCTTGGAGGAAGCTGGCCTCCTCCATTTAATTCGACTCTCTTTGGTGTTGGTCGCATGCTCGCGCGTGGAGAGGAGGGGAAGGGCTCACCCCGACGCTGGAACTTGCTTCCTTCTTCTTCTTGCCCTTCTGCTTCGATTTTTGTTTTGTTTTTTCCCCTAGTTTTGGGGGTTTGTCTTTTTTGTTTTTGTTTGTTGTTGTTTTTTATTTAGACAAGCATTCGTATATAAGATAATTACGGCAACTTATGCCCTTGTAAACAGGCGCCAGGTATAAAAAAAATTGTGTGACCTCGTTGCAGCGTCCTAAATCAAGTAGTCGACCCTCTATCCATTCCTTCCTTTAACGTCAAGGGAATAATCAATTCGTGGGCGTTACCAAACTTGCCATCGTTGCCTTTGTCCGAAAAGGTGCTCCAATTCATCTCAATCCCCATTAAAAGCGTCAGAACAAATGTGCGAATTAAAGAGATCGATATTTCAATAGAGACTAGAGCCTTAAAGCAAGAGCCTTAAAGCAAGAGCCTTAGAGCAAGAGCCTTAAGAGCCTTAGAGCCTTAGAGAAAGAGCCTTAAGAGCCTTAGAGCCTTAGAAAAAGAACAAAGAACATAAGAAGGGAAAGAAACCAAAATAGGTGAGAGAAGGAATTTCGTGTTTGCTTATCGGGGATTAGAGATTAATTGATTGGCAGATAGGTAAATATGTATAGCCAATAAAGCTTTGATAAAAGAAAGTATTCTAAGAATTGTAAAAGTGTACTGGTTTTGTATCCAATTTGGCTTATTTTCAGTCGGGTGCACGCGACTCTATACGAACTATTTCGGTCCGTAGGTCACGGTCGGTCGGATGGTAACCGTTTTACCCTTCAATTAGTTTGTTAGCAATAACATCGTAACTATTCGGCTGATTCTTACGAAATTTGAACCCCTTATGTTGTTTTATATTCTCTTTCGAATGATATAATTGCCAAGGTTTTCGCAAGGTTAGTCCGGGAATTATTAAAACTTTTGAAGGTATTAAAGTCATGCCAGAATAATTTATAGCACGCGACTTATTTCTGTTGAACTTGTTATGTAATATAGTTTAGAATGGATTAAAAATGTCCATTAAATTAGAGCCTAATCCATTAATGGATAAAGTTCAATAAAAGGATTAGAACGATAATTTTTATACACTGAACATAATGAAATATTAAGATGTTATACAGGGTGCAGCAGAACCGATTGAGCAGTTTTGAGGAGTCAATGCTCGGGAGAAGGAGGGGACAGGGAGGTGTGCGTAGTTTCACTTTCCTCCGTAGACATCCCCATTTCAGTAGTTATATCACAATTTGGCGTGATAGGTCCGTACTCTTTGAGGAGGAAGGAATGACCGTGACCGTGAATTCCGAACGTTATCTCTCAATGTTGCACAATTTTCTGCAGCTCAGAATGGAGGAGATTGTTGAAGATGAGGGATTAGGGGACGTGTGGTTCCAGCAGGATAGGGCTACAGCTCACACAACCCGAAATTCACTCAATGTTTTGAGACGAAAGTTTCCTGGACGTCTGGTGTCTCTGAGGGGTGATTTAGGGTGGCCTGCGCGGTCACCTGATTTGACCATTTGTTAATTCTTCTTTGGGAATATCTGAAAGAAAAGGTGTTTAAACGTCACCCTCAGACTCTACCACGGCTAAGGGAGCGGATTATTGAAGAAGTTAACGTCATACCCCGCAGTATGTGCGAACGTGCTGTACGAAAATTCAGAGATCGACTCCAACAGTCTGTTGCTGTTAACAGCCGCCATCTTTATGACATAACGAGGGGCGGTCAATAAGTTTAGCGAATCGGTAGGGCAAAACAGAGGAAGAGGGATGGCTGTTTGTGAGTGTGTTAGGACAAGTTATGACAAGTCAGGACCTGCAGCCGCACGCTCCTGCCTCGTCTATTTAAGAAGCAGTAGCTGATCGTAGATCGTCAGTCACAAATCTTTCAACAATGGAGAAGGTTGAGTACCGCGCAGTGATCAAATTTTTGACCAAGGAAGGCAAGAATGCAAAAGAGATCCATGAACGCATGGTTGCAGTGTACACCGACACCGCCCCTTCCTATGCAACCATTACTCGCTGGAATATGGAGTTCCGCCATGGTCGTGAGTCCCTTGAAGATGACTCCCGTCGAGGACGCCCGTCAGACGTGACCAACGAGGACAATGTGGCCCGTATGGAGAGGAGGATCCTCGAAAATCGACGTGTGTAGGTCGAAGAAATCGAGTGAGAACTTGGAATATCACATGGAAGTGTTATCAACATCATCCACGACAATTTGGCCATGACAAAGGTCTCTGCCCGTTGGGTCCCTAGAAACCTCACGCCCCATGATCGACTTCAACGTCGTCAAAGTCCGCAAGGCCAGAGTTGCACAAGCTGCCCTGCGCGAGTGCGGATTCGAGGAGCTCAACCATCACCCCTACAGTCCAGATCTGGCGTGGATTGAACAGCAGTTGGGAGATTTTTGGTTGTCGGGAATTCGAAGCCTCGGGGACAAGTGGCGCAAGTGCATTGAAGTCGAGGGTAGTTATATTGAAAAATAATAAAACACTTTTCCTCATATCTTGTTTTTTCTTATATCCGAATTGTAAAACTTATTGACCACCCCTCGTATTTTTAGAACCTAGGGATTATAAATGCTATGTACTGGTAACCTCGAGTATAATAACATTTATTCTCTATATACCCCCCTTTCTTATTTCTAACTCTTTAAAACTGCTCAATCAGTTCTACCGCCCCCTGTATAAATTTCATTAAAATAACTTTGTTAAAGCAAAAGTTACACAGTGTCCAAAAAAATTAACGTTGTTCATTCAGTATTGTAAAATTATAGTGATCTTGTAACTGATTTGGTATATGCTTATGTAATAGAGTTTAGATTCAATTTAGAATATCCATTATACAGGGTGACCACAAAAACACTCCTTAATTTTAAATGTATATTATAACAAAAGTAAAATGAATATTGCTACAATCCTGGTACCTACAGTTGCATAAACTAATAAAGTTTCCTTCCTCATTTGCAGATTCTACTTGATCCGCTAGATGGCAGTGTAATCCAAGATGGCGTTCACTCCACAACAACGTAGCTGGTGTGTGTTGGAATTTGCCTAAGCAAACAGTGTTACAAATGTGCAGCGTTCTTTCAAACGCATTCATCATGGGAATCCACCTACTAAGAAGTCCATTTTGAAGTGGTACAGTGATTTTAGTGAGAAAGGATGCATCTGTCACCAGATGCAGTCCGTCCATCGGTGTCGGAGGAAGTTGTCGATAGAGTCAGAGAAACTTTTCTTTGCAGCCTCAAGAAGTCGACACGTAGGTGTAGCCGAGAGTTACGAGTCCCACAAAGCACAGGAAGCAAGATCTTAGCAAAGGCTGGAGGTTTACCCCTTACAAGCTGCAACTGGTTCAAAGGTTATACCTGCAAGACAATGAAATGCGCTCTGAATTTTGCAGCAATCTCCAGGCGCTAATATAGAATGATCCTGATCTTCTGTCAAAGATCATTTTCAGTGATGAAACAACCTTCCACTTAAGTGAAAAGGTCACTAGGCACAATGTGAGAATATGAGGGGGCTCAGATTCCGCATGCCACCTTGGAGGTTGAACGTAACTTTCCCCAAACTTAATGTGTTTTGTGCAGTAAAAGAGCAGGTTGTGTACGGACTGTTTTTCTTTAAAGAATCATCCATTACTGGGAAATCCTACCTGGAAATGTTAACCAACTGGTTGATTCCAAGAATAGCTACTGAAGGTGGTGACACTACTTTTCAGCAGGACGGCGCACCGCCGCACTGGTCTCTAGCTATCCGTACATTTCTCAACGCGAATCTACCAAACAGATGGATTGGCCGTGCTAGACAACATGACCAGATGTTTTGAAAATGGCACCGAAATCACCAGACCTAACTGTTTTTAACTTGTTTTTTGCTTTAGGGACATGTTACGGACAATGTTTATGGACCTCCATTACCCGTTACCATAGATGAACTCCAGGAACGCATCACTGAAGCTCTACATGCGGTTACGCCGGATATGCTGCAAAGAGTCTGGACCGAGCTTGATTATCACCTTGATGTTTGCAAAGCATGAAGAGGTGCACCCCATCGGGCACCCCATCGAGTGTCTTTGATAACAACCAATACCACAAGAAACTCTATTAGTTTATTCAACTGTACGTACCAAAATTGTAAGAATATTCATTTAACATTTGCTATAATATATATTTGAAATTAAGGGGTTGTGATAGAACAGGTTGAAGCTGCGTTAATTTCAACTTGGCGCCTTATCACAGCCACCGGATGTCAATGTTTAAACAAGGAGGTTATCGTCGCCCCGTTCTCCCCCATACGCCGACCTCGCCAGATTGAGTTAGGCTTATGGGCAGATAAGGCATTGTTCTCCGGCTTGGCTGTGCGTTCCCTCGAAGCTCCAACCCCATTGTCCCCCAAGCCAAGGAGATCTCCTGGCTATTTATATGGAAACTTTACCACTAAGATCAGATTGGAGATCCAGATTTTCGTCGCGAAACATCACCACGACCCTCTCTCCCTTTGTGCGCCAAGGGACCTCAACCTCGAGATTCACCATCACTTGTCCAGAAGGAGGACAATATTCCTTGAGTGCCAAAGGTTCGAGCCTTTCGTGACGCCAAGTCCCCAAGGCTTCCCCCTCGTGTTCAGAAGAGAACAACGTAGAACAGCCATTGTTCTTTTGAGGCCTTCGCCAAGAAACGGTTCTCACCCTTTCCCCTTGTTGTTCAGAGGAGAACAACATTAGAACAGCCATTGTTCTTGAGCCCGTAGACAAGAGACGGTTCTCACCCCCCCCTGTTGTTCAGAGAAAAACAACATTAGAAGAGCCATTGTTCTTGAGCCCGTAGACAAGAGACGGTTCTCACCCCCTTCCTGTTGTTCAGAGGAGAACAACATTAGAACAGCCATTGTTCTTGAGCCCGTAGACAAGAGACGGTTCTCACCCCCCCCCCTTTGTTCAGAAGAGAACAACGTAGAACAGCCATTGTTCTTCAAGCCGTTCGTCGAGAAACGGTTCTCATTCCCAAGACGCCACGTCAGGATAATTTTATTCCCCTTCCTTCGGCTGGAACTCGCCAGCGGACCGAAAATTCCTTCACGTCGCCTTCCACTGCACCACTAGTGTAAAGTTACGTAAGCCAAACGTCACCTTTGAGTATTTAACCCTTTGGTCAATTCTATCCTGTACTTTAAATGGTTTAGCGAACCATCCCCTCCCTTTAACTTTATATTTGTTTTACCTTTTTAAATCTTTTATTCCTCGGATTAGCTCGAGTCCCCACGACCCTTTCCATTCTCTGTTTATGTCAATATTTTCCGTCTTGTGTTTGTTGATAGTTATTATTAATAAAACTCTATTTCATTAATGATAGCAATATTATTATCCTTGAGCTCAGTTCCACTTCCTAAGGATATCGAAGATACATAATATCGGCCAGCCAGACATCCACGCACTCTAGAGATAATTAAAGAAGTTCCCTCAACGAATAGTTATATATGGTATATCGTCGGGAGTCATTCTACGACAGGGGTGTTTGTGTGGTTACCCTGTATAAGATCCTCAATAAAATTGAATCTTTGATCAAAATTGAATTAGAAATAAACATATAAAAATTATTTAATATAAATGGCTCTTTTTATTTAGTTAATCTTTTAATGACCCACATCAAAAAGAAAATTCATTATAGTGAGTTTCGGCTTGACGCCTAAAAGAGGTGAGATTGCTCAATTTTAGAATGGCGCAAGTTCTTATCTCCGTTAGTCTGGCATATTTATTCTTTGCCATTAACATACATCATATAAATCCTCAATTTTTCCTCATTCTAATATATATATACATATTTATTGCACACTCTATATATTCCCATATACACAGGTATTATATTTAAACGAGAAGTTTATGAATATTTACATCAATGTTTATAAATATATAAGGCTTATCATCACTTATAATTTCATTCTCTTTAGTTTAGTGGAGGATCCTAAGACGAGGTATAAACACAAGGCCCCTTATGGCATGAAATATAATACCCGCAGTAATTTCCTCACGTGGCAATTTAACCGATCCAATAAAAAACAGCGAAATCATGGGTATCAAATTGGGTTATCATTCTCAGTAAGTTGGTTTCCTCCCCCCTAATAGAGCCACTGCGATACCTACTCTCCCGTAAGAGAGATGTTTATCTAATCCCTTGTACTCTTATTTACCATGAATCCACTCAACTTTAGATATGGACTCAATAACATAGGATAAAAGAAATCGTACATCTTCCCAAATGAAAAATTAACGGGGTCGCAAATAGACATGGTCGGTTTTTGTTGAGGGTTTGTAACGCACCCATCTGGCGACACCCATCAAAGTCAAAAGTCAGCTCAGTTTAGCATTGTGGTCGATGACACCTTCCTTTTCCTAAGAGAGACGAATCATTTGATCTCATCACACTCACCGCGTACTGGAAGACATACTAAGTTTGATAGATTGTAAAGCACTTTAATTGGAGGGGCTAAGGCCTCCACCCTACTGTGAGAGAAAGGGACGACACACGCTGATCCTCACCGATCACTCTTCAGCTTTCGCGACTCTAATCGACGAATATATTTATATCTACCGTCGTCCCTTCTGACTGACTGTCGATCTCTGGTTTGGTATATTAAATTTACATTCATTTCAGTTCAAAATATCAAATAAATGAGAAAGAATAAAGAAAAAATCAACAACGAAAAATAATAATAGCAGCGCTCACGAGAGAATAAGAGATACAAAAACATATGAAGGGAATATTTTTTTATTATTATTTTCGTTGGAACTTTTCTTTCTAATTTTGTATATAATAAGTGGCTTAGTTCAAAATTTGTCATTGTGCGTACAGCTGAAAGATGAAGCCTGATGCTTCATATTTATTAATCCTATACTTCTCATTATAAAAATGCTCCCTTAATACACGTTCAAGGCCACATGCGCCCCCGGTGGTACAGACAGAATTCCTTCGAAATACCACATGTACCATAGATGGTACAGTTCACAACTTTTACATATATTATTTCAAATTTAATTGTATGTTTATATACTTTCAGAAACTAAAAATACCGATGGAAGGAAAGAGTTTGATAACTGAAATACCTTTTATTAAAAAGAAATTTCGCCCGGAATCAGGAACGCTACTGAGCGATTCTTGGGAAAGTGTCTCTGGTATTTCAAGAGAAAGCTGAGTCTTGGGCATGGCCTTAAACGTTTAAAGAAAATTATTTCATTTGCAGTGAACTGTCAACATGTGCGCTGTGCTATTACTACGACTACTCGGTAACATTACACGGAAAAAGTACTGATGCACGTTAATGGTAATAACATATGTTATTTTCACCAAATTCCACTATTTCAAAACGAAATCTTTCTGAGGGGTGAGGTTGGCCTTCGCTTTTTGTTATTCGCATATTTCGCCAAACTATACACCTCAATTCGAGAAAACTAAACTGAATTCTCAGTGTAATATTGAATGCGCAGCTTTGTATCTTCAACCAAACCCTAAAATGAGGGTCAATTACAAAGACCAAAAAGAAACCCAGCTTCGAAACTGCTTCCTTGAGAAAAGCAGTTGTTTCTAATAGTTTCGGGACAAGGCAATCACTTGCACAAAAAGGATATTCAATTTAACCAAATATTTTCGACTGGAACGAAAATACTGACGAAAAATGGTAATTTTTGAGTCTTTTAATAACTAATAAACCCGACCTTATGAGAAGCTGCTCGTCTTCTTTAGGAGTGTTTTCTTATATAAAATCAGGCAACGAGACATCATAAATGGCACTCTAACCACTTGAGCTGTGTTGGAATCTATTTGTATGTATACTGCTAAATGATATTGCGTCCTTGTTTGCTTCTCTGCAACTTAATACACTAAGAGCAGTAAATAATATAGTAAAATATATAGGAACAGGGTTCTTCTTTACAAATAAGAAATTTTTATTGCTTAAAATTGGTTCAGGGTTTTTTTTTTATTAATTCTGAAGAGAGTTGGGGCGAGCAAGAGATGTTCAAATCAAGCTGAGACTCTGTAAAACTAAAAAAAAAGAACAAGAAATTGTTGGTAAACAACTATTAATGGAATAGTCTCCTCAGGTAATGGCAGAGCAACCTCTTAAAGAGAAATAGTAGGTAACAAAAAATTCCCTATTATAACTGTCAATGAAATAAATGAATTATCAACATAGTTTATCTTGGAATTCCTTATTTTCACACACTATTCATGTGAATAAAAAGCTTGGTGAGTATTGCATTGATTGAGGAGAGGAGGTGGTATACACTAATGTAATTAAGTACAACAATACCCAAAATAGTATATGCAAAAATAGATAGTTCTCGACGATATTTAAACATAGAGAAGGATAGATTTATCACTCAAAACTTTCGAATTCCTCCGCTTTCGATAATAAATGACCTCGGGATGGTCTTTAATTCCCAACACCGATGACAATAGTGGAATATTTCCTGCTCAGGAAAAGGAACGAGCAATCATGGTATAGGATTCCTCCTTTGGAGTATCTACTTATCTTTTATAGGATGAATTTTATGAAAATTTCTTCCCATATACAGGGGGTCCTAAGAAAAAGGAACCGAATTTCATATTTTTTCAATTCAATTCTGAATAGAAAGAACAGAAAAGCAACTAGACGGGATAGGAAGAGTTGTAAGGTCGGTGGCTAGACACCGATGCGTGTTATTATTGTGCGTGTAAGGTCATGAGTGGTATTGGGTTCGACTAGAGAGGATGAGGGTTGGAAGGAAGGGTGTGTTTTTAGAAATGTGATGTTTATGTTGCTGTTATCTTGTGTGGGTGGGTGTAGGTTGATGGTGCGAGGTATCTTAATGGCAGCGTAGTGTCTGTCGTGCATATAGATGTATGTGGGTCTCTAGCGAGTTTTCCCAACTGCCAGGTATGGTTGTATGGTGCTTCTTTTGTGGGACATACTGTATATGGAAAACCAGGTAATGGCTTCGCCACTTCTCTCTACGGGGGGAGCTTGCGCTTCGCTGCTAAGATTAAAATTTAAAATCTAAAAAAAAGCAACCATGGTTAAATTTTTATAAATTTTCTGAACTTCGCTAATTATAATAATTTAAAAAAAAGAACTCTATACTAAATTTTCCCCCTTTCAAAATATCACGCTGCTAAAATATACAGTTATAGAAGAAGATATATAAAAATATATTTTCTGAACTTTACCATCTGTAATTCTTTGGGTTTTAAAAAATTCACTACCTCTATAATTTAAGAATGTTTTTTTTTAAATTATTTAAATTATAATGTCATCTTAGTTTGGTTATGACTTATGTTTTATTATCAAAGTTATTTCTGATAATTTTTTTATAATATCAAAAAACAAAATGGTGAAGTTCAGAAATAAAAATAAGTATCGAAATTTTGTGACTTTTTTTTAAACCCAAAGAATTACAAATGGTGAAGTTCAGAAAATTTAGTTTAGAGTTCCTTTTTAAAATTATTACAATTGGCAAAGTTCAGAAAATTTATAAAAATTTAACCATGGCTGCTTTTTTTTAGATTTTAAATTTTAATCTTAGCAGCGAAGCGCAAGCTCCCCCCAGCGAAGCCATTGCCTGGTTGATATTATAAATGAATGATTAGAAATAACTTCGATATAAAACATAAGTCATTTGTCCACTAAGGGAAAAAAAAACCATATATTAATTTTTCACCCATCTTCAAAAATCCCCTTTTACAATTATAGTTAGTGAAAAATGATATACATCTTTCTTTTCATACCCGCATAATAATTTTGCATATCGGTTAATTTCTAAAAAACATATCAACTACTTATACACTAAATGCTTACTATAGTATGTCCACTTTTATGTAAAGTGAAATAATATTCTGTTCTTTTACAACCGATGAGAAATCGAATATATTTTATTGAGATGTAAATATCGAGGAACAAATTTAGTAAAATATTTAATAAATTAATCGCAAAATTAATCATGATTTAGAATAATATTCGATAAATATCAGCACGAATTCTTTAGAAACGCTGAATAAGGGATAGCCTACCCTGAGTTTCCGATTATTATAGAGACGATAATTTGGACAAGCCTGTGACAGCGTTCATATTTTTCTAATATTATTTACTTTATATTTTGATATCTATTAGCAAGCCTACAACTCAGAGAGAGTTGTAAAAAATCCTATCTTAAGGCCTTATTACTAAAAATTCAGATAAAGAAAAGCAAATAAGGAAAACAACTAACCACCGATAAAAACAAAACAAATAAAAGTTGCTCTTCCGTTATGCTCTCTAAAGAACAGATTTACATTCCAGTTACTCTGTCACGGTGGGTTTCAAGTCCAGCTGAGAAAAGACATTTGGCTGAGGGGCGCAGACCCCTCACTCATAAAACACCAAACTGGCGTAAGTTATCATTATTGGCTGTAAGCATCCAAAACAAACTGAATCCAATATGCGTTCTACGATCCCATTTGCCTTACAGTAATTTAGAAATACAAAGTATTTTTACTCGGCCTGGGGGCAGCTTAGCAACAGGAACCTATAAATAATCAGAAATTTGAATTGGGAGCAGCTTAGCAAAAGGAACCTGTAAATAATCAGAAATTTGAATTGGGAGCAGATTAGCAACAGGATCCGGTAAATAATCAGAAATTTGAATTGGGAGCAGCTTAGCAACAGGATCCTGTAAATAATCAGAAATATGAATTGGGAACAGCTTAGCAACAGGATCCTGTAAATAATCAGAAATTTGAATTGGGAGCAGCTTAGCAACAGGATCCTGTAAATAATCAGAAATATAAATTGGGAGCAGCTTAGCAACAGGATCCTGTAAATAATCAGAAATTTGAATTGGGAGAAGCTTAGCAACAGGAACCTGTAAATAATCAGAAATTTGAATAAGGAGCAGCTTAGCAACAATGTCCTGTAAATAATTATAAATTTGAATTGGGAGCAGCTTAGCAACAGGAACCTGTAAATAATCAGAAATTTGAATTGGGAGCAGCTTAGCAACAGGATCCTGTAAATAATCAGAAATTTGAATTGGGAGCAACTTAGCAACAGGAACCTGTGAATAATCATAAATTTGAATTGGGAGCAGCTTAGCAACAGGAACCTGTTATTAATCAGAAATTTGAATTGGGAGCAGCTTAGCAATATAATACTGCAAATAATCATAAATTTAAATTGGGAGCAGCTTAGCAACAGGAACCTGTAAATAATCAGAAATTGGAATTGGAGGCAGCTTAGCAACAGAAACCTGTAAATAATCAGAAATTTGAATTGGAGGCAGCTTAGTAACAGGAACCTGTAAATAATCAGAAATTTGAATTGGGAGCAGCTTAGCAACAGGAACCTATAAATAATCAGAAATTTGAATTGGGAGCAGCTTAGCAACATGAACCTGTAAATAATCAGAAATTTGAATTGGAAGCAGCTTAGCAACAGGATCCTGTAAATAATCAGAAATTTGAATTGGGAGCAGCTTAGCAACAGGATCCTGTAAATAATCAGAAATTTGAATTGAGAGCAGCTTAGCAACAGAAACCTGTAAATAATCAGAAATTTGAATTGGGAGCAGCTTAGCAACAGGATCCTGTAAATAATCAGAAATTTGAATTGAGAGAAGCTTAGCAACAGGAACCTGTAAATAATCAGAAATTTGAATAAGGAGCAGCTTAGCAACAGGATCCTGTAAATAATCAGAAATTTGAATTGGGAGCAGCTTAGCAACAGGATCCTGTAAATAATGAAAAATTTGAATTGAGAGCAGCTTAGCAACAGGAACCTGTAAATAATCAGAAATTGGAATTGGGAGCAGCTTAGCAACAGGAACCTGTAAATAATCAGAAATTTGAATTGGGAGCAGCTAAGCAACAGGATTCTGTAAATAATCAGAAATTTGAATTGAGAGCAGCTTAGCAACAGGAACCTGTAAATGATCAGAAATTTAAATTGGGAGCAGCTGAGCAACAGAATCCTGTAAATAATCAGAAATTTGAATTGGGAGCAGCATAGCAACAGGATCCTGTAAATAATCAGAAATTTGAATTGGGAGCAGCTTAGCAACAGGAACCTGTAAATAATCAGAAATTTGAATTGGGAGCAGCTTAGCAACAGGAACCTGTGAATAATCAGAAATTTGAATTGGGAGCAGATTAGCAACAGGATCCGGTAAAAAATCAGAAATTTGAATTGGGAGCAGCATAGCAACAGGATCCTGTAAATAATGAGAAATTTGAATTGGGAGCAGCTTAGCAACAGGATCCTGTAAATAATCAGAAATTTGAATTGGGAGCAGCTTAGCAACAGGAACCTGTGAATAATCAGAAATTTGAATTAGAAGCAACTTACCAACATGAACCTGTAAATAATCAGAAATTTGAATTGGGAGCAGCTTAGCAACAGAAACCTGTAAATAATCAGAAATTTGAATTGGGAGCAGCTTAGCAACAGGATCCTGTAAATAATCAGAAATTTGAATTGGGAGCAGCTTAGCAACAGGATCCTGTAAATAATCAGAAATTTGAATTGGGAGAAGCTTAGCAACAGGAACCTGTAAATAATCAGAAATTTGAATAAGGAGCAGCTTAGCAACAGGATCCTGTAAATAATCAGAAATTTGAATTGGGAGCAGCTTAGCAACAGGATCCTGTAAATAATGAAAAATTTGAATTGAGAGCAGCTTAGCAACAGGAACCTGTAAATAATCAGAAATTGGAATTGGGAGCAGCTTAGCAACAGGAACCTGTAAATAATCAGAAATTTGAATTGGGAGCAGCTAAGCAACAGGATCCTGTAAATAATCAGAAATTTGAATTGAGAGCAGCTTAGCAACAGGAACCTGTAAATGATCAGAATTTTAAATTGGGAGCAGCTGAGCAACATAATTCTGTAAATAATCAGAAATTGGAATTGGGAGCAGCTTAGCAACAGGAACCTGTAAATAATCAGAAATTTGAATTGGGAGCAGCTAAGCAACAGGATCCTGTAAATAATCAGAAATTTGAATTGAGAGCAGCTTAGCAACAGGAACCTGTAAATGATCAGAATTTTAAATTGGGAGCAGCTGAGCAACATAATTCTGTAAATAATCAGAAATTTGAATTGGGAGCAGCATAGCAACAGGATCCTGTAAATAATCAGAAATTCGAATTGGGAGCAGCTTAGCAACAGGAACCTGTAAATAATCAGAAATTTGAATTGGGAGCAGCTTAGCAACAGGAACCTGTGAATAATCAGAAATTTAAATTGGGAGCAGATTAGCAACAGGATCCGGTAAATAATCAGAAATTTGAATTGGGAGCAGCATAGCAACAGGATCCTGTAAATAATGAGAAATTTGAATTGGGAGCAGCTTAGCAACAGGATCCTGTAAATAATCAGAAATTTGAATTGGGAGCAGCTTAGCAACAGGAACCTGTGAATAATCAGAAATTTGAATTAGGGGCAACTTACCAACATGAACCTGTAAATAATCAGAAATTTGAATTGGGAGCAGCTTAGCAACAGAAACCTGTAAATAATCAGAAATTTGAATTGGGAGCAGCTTAGCAACAAGATCCTGTAAATAATCAGAAATTTGAATTGGGAGCAGCTTATCAACAGGAACCTGTAAATAATCAGAAATTTGAATTGGGAGCAGATTAGCAACAGGATCCGGTAAATAATCAGAAATTTGAATTGGGAGCAGCTTAGCAACAGGATCCTGTAAATAATCAAAAATATGAATTGGGAACAGCTTAGCAACAGGATCCTGTAAATAATCAGAAATTTGAATTGGGAGCAGCTTAGCAACAGGATCCTGTAAATAATCAGAAATTTGAATTGGGAGCAGCTTAGCAACAGGATCCTGTAAATAATCAGAAATTTGAATTGGGAGAAGCTTAGCAACAGGAACCTGTAAATAATCAGAAATTTGAATAAGGAGCAGCTTAGCAACAATGTCCTGTAAATAATTATAAATTTGAATTGGGAGCAGCTTAGCAACAGGAACCTGTAAATAATCAGAAATTTGAATTGGGAGCAGCTTAGCAACAGGATCCTGTAAATAATCAGAAATTTGAATTGGGAGCAACTTAGCAACAGGAACCTGTAAATAATCATAAATTTGAATTGGGAGCAGCTTAGCAACAGGAACCTGTAAATAATCAGAAATTTGAATTGGGAGCAGCTTAGCAACAGGATCCTGTAAATAATCAGAAATTTGAATTGGGAGCAACTTAGCAACAGGATCCTGTAAATAATCAGAAATTTGAATTGAGAGCAGCTTAGCAACAGGAACCTGTAAATAATCAGAAATTGGAATTGGGAGCAGCTTAGCAACAGGAACCTGTAAATAATCAGAAATTTGAATTGGGAGCAGCTAAGCAACAGGATCCTGTAAATAATCAGAAATTTGAATTGGGAGCAGCTTAGCAACAGAAACCTGTAAATAATCAGAAATTTGAATTGGGAGCAGCTTAGCAACAAGAACCTGTAAATAATCAGAAATTTGAATTGGGAGCAGCTTAGCAACAGGAACCTGTAAATAATCAGAAATTTGAATTGGGAGCAGCTTAGCAACAGGAACCTGTAAATAATCAGAAATTGGAATTGGGAGCAGCTTAGCAACAGGAACCTGTAAATAATCAGAAATTTGAATTGGGAGCAGCTTAGCAACAGGAACTTGTAAATAATCAGAAATTTGAATTGGGAGCAGCTTAGCAACAGGATCCTGTAAATGATCAGAAATTTGAATGGGGAGCAGCTTAGCAACAAGAACCTGTAAATAATCAGAAATTTGAATTGGGAGCAGCTTAGCAACAGAAACTTGTAAATAATTATAAATTTGAATTGGGAACAGCTTAGCAACAGGAACCTGTGAATAATCAGAAATTTGAATTGGGAGCAGCTTAGCAACAGGAACCTGTAAATAATCAGAAATTTGAATTGGGAGCAGCTTAGCAACAGGAACCTGTAAATAATCAGAAATTTGAGCAGCCTAATGTCAAACATTATATTTTAGGAAGGTAATTTTTTTCCTTTATTTAAAGTGTGACTTTGTATGTTATTATAATTTTAATACTTTTTTTAAATTTAACATAATGAAACTTTTTGAAAGTAAAGGTTATTATTCAATGTTTTGAAGTTGTTTTTTTTTTTAAGAAAACAAAAAAACATTGACAAAGACTCAAGAGATTCAGGGAGATTTTACAAGTTTTTAAAATTAAGGGGTTTTTTTATCATATATTTAAGGCTTTTATCAAAGTTCTTTCTAAAAGTTCATAAAAAATATGATTAACGAATGTTTTACAGTTAAAAAAAAATAATTACAGATCGTTAAATTCAGAAAATGCATTAAAATTAAGGTAGGCGGGGGGATGGGGGGGGTTGTATATAATTATAAAAGCAAATGTAGATAAAATAGAGTTCTGAAGAGTGTTTTTTCTGTATATCAAAAGAATTCCCATAAAAGATTATCTTGCCTTTAGGCCCAGAAAATAAGTATGGATCTGTAAAAAAAAACAAAAAAACAAAAAAACAAGAGTAAATTATTAGGAGATAAGTACTGAAAACCCTCTTGATTTTTAGGACCAAAACCCCTTTGCTAGAGCCAGATAGGCCGTAAGCCAGGGACCGAAAGTCTGCCTGCGAAGCGCAAGCTCCTTCTGTAAAGACTGGCGAAGCTGCTCTTCTCGCAACATTAAATTTTAGATAGACATAAATTTTAATTAGGATTAACTTAATCCCAAATAATTTGAAACATACAATTCTCATAACTGAACTAGTGTTATATATTGTAAAATGCAACTAAGCCCGGTTCGAATTTGTGTTCCTGTACTTACATGTCTCCTTAAAAGATACAAAACCAAGTAAAGTGTACGGAATAGTAAAGCTTCTTTTAATTTTGTAGATTCAAATAACAAGATCAAATGAAAGATTATTTATGTAAGATTCTGCTAATGTGTATTTTTTTGAATGTATAACCCCAACAATGGATGAAAGAGGATGATAAATATTAACAACTATATAATTCTCAGAATAGATCAAAGGGTTGGAACAGTTGCAGAGCTGATATGAATAGACAAAGCCGTTGCCCTGGCAATAGTGAATACAATGGAGGAATGCTTTATCGAGTGAATCGTGCCCCAGAATTGGCAGAAACCGAAGCAGAAATAGAAAATAATAGAAATCAAGGTGAATGGACTGATGTTTTTTGGATTTTAGATGGGCGTTATTTCTATTGTTTATTCTCATGAGAGAATATGCGGCAATCCATTCCAATGGATCCTTAGGCATTCCTATTTTACACGTTCATAGGTTTGTTAACTGAACCGATGTAGACCCAAATTCAGTAGTACACACACAACAACTTAAACGTCCATAGATGGTAAAATCAAGATGTTAAAATGAAAGGAACGACGAATACAATTCTCACATTGCATCTTAATGAATTTTGTTACATAGTTATATAGGTAGAGAGAGCTGGCAAGGACTACTTAGTACACTCAAAGGCCAGTCCCTCGAGTTATGAGTTACGAACTCAAAAATATTTTACCCGATTTTTTTAAAAATTATATTACTGTTGTGTAGACTTAAAACTTACTTTCAGTTTGAATTACTAAAAGTGTTTAGTCGCATGCACACGGCTCTTATATGTTATTATGTCGGTCCGTACTTCAGTCAGTCGGATGGTAACCATTTAACTCTTCAATGATTCTTTGGCAAAAACTTCGTAACTACTCGGCCAATTCTAACGAAATTTGAAACCCTTATGTTGATTTACATTCTCCTGTTAATGATATAATTGCCAAGGTTATCAAAGGATAGTCCTGGAATTATTTGGCCATAACAATGTAATTATTTGACCGATTCTAACGAAATTTAAAACCCTTATGTTCTTTTATATTCTATTTTGAATGATATAATGACCAAGGTTCTCCCAAGGATAGCCATGAAATTATTTGGCAATAACATCATAACTATTCGGCCGATTCAAACGAAATTTGAAACCCTGATGTTGTTTTCCATTATCTTTTGAATGATATAATTGCCAAGGTCCTCTGAAGGCTACTCCTGGAATTATTTAGTAATAACATCGTAACTCATCTTTCGATTCTATCGAAATTTGAAACCCTTATGTTCTTTTATATTCTATTTTGAATGATATAATGACCAAGGTTCTCCCAAGGATAGCCAGGGAATTATTTGGCACAACATCATAACTATTCAGCCGATTCAAACGAAATTGGAAACCCTGATGTTGTTTTCCATTATCTTTTGAATGATATAATTGCGAAGGTCCTCTGAAGGCTACTCCTGGAATTATTTGGTAATAACATCGTAATTCTTCTTCCGATTCTAACGAAATTTGAAACCCTTATGTTGTTTTACATTTTCTTTCGAATGATATAATTGCTAAAGTCCTTCCAAGGCTAGTCTGTTGACCTTGATAAATAATATATTAAAATTTTTCCTTTTTGATATCATATTTTATGGTGGCACTTCACAGGCTTATGGTAGAATGGTATAGTAGGAGAAATACCCCCTGATACAATTGAAGCCTGGATTAGCACCACAACGTCTTGACCTCAGTGCCCTCAATATTAAGGGGTGCTCTCTCTCTCTCTCTCTCTCTCTGGTTATATTTTAAACCTCATTTAAATCTCCATTATCTTTTCCCAGCCTTTTAGACCCAGCAAAGGGTATGGCGTTAAACATTCTTAAATCAAACAAACAACAAACAATTAAAAACCTAACGGCAACAACAAACAACAGCGGCAAATGGTTAGGCACCAGGAACCCGAAGGAGACTCGCCTACCTCACCTACTTTAGCGAGCAGTCATTATTATCGTGAGCAGTATTCGACTCAAGGACTCGGAACAGGTGGTAACGATCCACCTAATGTCTTACCCCCTGGAAGACCAAGAGATCTTTAAAATGTTCAGGACGTCGCTTTATCCAGGAAGGCCGCGTCCTACGAAAGTTTCCGATTCTTGGCAGGCGACAAAAAATGGCCTAATACCTTAAAAGATGAGTCTACGGAATAAATGGCTGAAATAGTGCAAAACCTAATTCCCACACGCCGTCTCCAAATTTTTTGTTATGCAAATCATAACGGATGTTCCGATTCCGGTCATGTCGTCAGGTCATGCCGCGCTCTTAAGCATGGTCATTTTCCGCAGACCTACATATCCGAGAACCAGGCAGAAGACAATCTTGGCATCCTCACGGGTTGCAGCAGCCATGTCCTTACCGATACTGAGAGATATGGGATGTATAGATTCCAATGTCCTAAGGGCACTTAGCGTTTTACGTGAGTAGCTATAAAATAAAATTCTGTCTCCGAACTTGTTACATGCGTAATCCCCGATGCTGAGCGATGCATTGCAGCCATCTGGCCATGAAGACAGACGAAGCCCTTTGCAGCGCCCCGCCGGCTTCAAACAGGAACGAAATAGCATTAATCTAACTCCCCTCTTGGACATTGAGTCATCCGTGTACACAGGCACGGCTCCAGTGTGATACGATATGGGCGCCAAGAAATACGAGTGTAATACTCCCGGTGCTGTACAAGTTTGGGGAGCAAAGATGGGGGAGCGACATAAGTTCGAATAAAGCATAATCAAGGGTCGCGTCTTGAGCATCTCCATTGGTACCACTAGAAGGAGAGTTACACTAAACCCTCGTTTCAATTTCAAGGCCCTAAACCAGAAAAGCTTAGGGCAAGATCGGTGTCTCTCATTGGAGTAATCTCGGTTAAGATTGGTCGTAGACAAAATGAGAGCCGTTGACAATTGGGGAGACACACATAACCCACGTTTGCAAGCGCTAAATGCATTGAGCACGACGTAAATCGACAAGCATCTCTCCCAGCATCGAAAAAGAGGCTCTCTATGGGTCGGTTTAAAGGCACCATTCGTCAAACAGTGATCGGTGAGGCGAATCGAATCTAGTTCTTCAATAGACGGTTGAAAGTGAAGAAGTAAATTTTATTCCCTAATCAAACTTTGTTCGAACAACCGAACTGTAGAAAGACAGAAGTGTAACCCTATCAGCACCCCCCTCCCTCTCACGTGTAGAATGACAGAGCAAAGAATGTTCATAGCGCAGGGAAAAGAAAAACTAAAGCGGCTGATATATGCATCCCAAATGAAGCGTAGGAAAAATAAAATATTATGGAAACGGTGGAAGTAAACTAATTCCGCCCATGCTAAATTTAGGACGTTCAGGGCCAGGGTAATGCCTGGGAAGCTAGAAAAAATTGCAACATTTTTGTCTTGACCAAAGAAAACAAAAACTTGAGCTTTTGGCATAACGAGAGGTGGTTCAAAACCTGTTGGAGCCGGCGCTACAAGTAAGGCATCTGAGCCGCACTAAAAGAGATCGAAATTTGTCTATGTATAGCTTGGGAAAACATATACCGAGGTTATACCGTTAATGAATACACCAAAGAGGGGCGCCTATAGTACCTTTAGGCATATCACTTATCTTAGAGGGCCCTCCTAATTCGACCGACCACCAGAGAAGTGGACGGCGTGCAAACCAGCACGGTGATTGAGCAATTGAAGTCAGTTTTAAAGTAATTGGGCTACTCGAAAAGAACTCAACGGCCTCATCAACCAAACTAAACTGAATTAGATAGAGAAGTCATTCATTTCCTTGAACGAGGGCAACCGTGCTTGAACAAAATACCACATGGTTACTATCAGGTGACATTAGACCAGGAAAATATATTTGAATGGAAAAGTGATCATTACCATGGAGGTCTTCGAGGCCCCTAACTTTAAAACCGAGTATGCATCCAGAAATCACATTGACTGGTCAAAACAAGAAAAAAGAGCGGTTATTGGACACGGATATGTGAATTATTCCGCATTTACGAAACTAATCACCAACTCTTTGATGTTAAAGGTTTGAGTCTCTTAGGTTGATTGTGCAGTCGACGTGGAGGGTGTCTACTGGTCAGGTCTCCGAAAAGGAAAAAGGCTTTCCCAACCGCATCAAGAGGGAGCTAAACTTCTCACATTGAAATGTAGAATGAGACAAAAAAAAAATCAGACTGCCTGAGTGGAGTTAGGGAAATTTAAAGAAAGTAAAGATACATCACACCTGACATAAATTGGGAATCAAAATCGATGGACCCATCCTTTGCTGGTAGGCTCGCGAAACCCTTATACCATGGGATGGGAGAAAGGAGAGAGTTGTAGAACCTCACATAGTTTCCTTGAGCAGACTGCTAAAGAGGAGAGGGATTAAACTTCCTCAGTTCTTTTCAATTATAAAGGAGTCCAAGGAAATTTCATTGCAGGAAAATGCCCTCTAGATCTATGTAGAAAGAACGGCGGAGGCCTTCTTCGCAGATGAGACCCATACTTCGATACTTCGAAGCCGCTTGGATATAGACTTATGCAACGAGACTATAGCCGTAGAATGCGCCGATGGCTGTTTCGCCTTCGAGGGATTAACATGGAAGGATAGACTGACACGTAGGCGTTCTTCTTATCCTACAGATAATCCTTTTCTGCTAGATCGCTAGCGGCGTGCTTTAGGAGTCGTAGCTCTCTGGTTTTTCGAGGGTACTCGAACATCTTTGTCCCCATCCAACTTCGGACGAGGGCGAGGGAGCTGACGCTCTCCTGGTGTTTGCATCCTTTCAGGGAGCCGTCTTCGAAAGGCACAAGTAAACGATCACTGATAACATGCTTGATGTTTTCAATATGGCGATCACACACGGAAATAAAAGAGCCCAGTACATTCCAGAAAAGGGCTTGCGCCTTTACTGCTTCCAGTCAAACTAGCGTGCTGCACGGAGGAGGTAGAACCCACATAGGGGTTTCTAATGGGCACAGGAGATACCGCGTTTGTAAACATGGGAAAACCAGGAGCAGAGTGGACTTTTATACTTGAAAAACAAAAGAAGTGCCTCGTCGCGAAGACCAAAACTGGACATTTTTCCACTCTCAGAATGAATTTCTGGCAGCAGGTTTGACGCTCATATTCTCTTTATCAAAATAATACAAATTGCATTGCTCATAGGAAGCTGCGATCCGCCTCTATTCAAGCACATGGCTACACACGATAGACTTTTGGTCGTGTACGGCCTTAGAGCATTTTTCACATATTCGAGAATGACCCGAATTAGCATGTGGGCCGAATTTATTCATATAACCGAAGCATTGACGATGATAACACTTCCACTGCAGTAGAGATAAATTCTTGGTGCGGTAGCGATACCAGCCAGCACGCACTGACTCAGTTAGTCTATCCAGGTCAAAAGTGATGAAGAATGTTCGGTTGAGTCTAGAGACCCGGTCTGCTTCTTTGTTAGCCCTCGACCCCGAACGCATCATTCTCGCCCCGCTTTTCACTAATATCCTCAACAGAATAATTTACAATTTCCTTGACATACGCTACCCATTTTAGAAAGTTTATGGTAGAATTCGGGGTCACATTCACAGGTGTCCCATTAATTGCACTGAGATCTCTCAATTTTTTCCCCTGGGCATGTTTGACCCCATTATCTAAAGGCGTCTCTTCCGCGATGTTTATGATCCTGGTTTCCTACCGAGGAACGCAGTTAGACTCTGCGCTTATGCAACATGAGTCCGCCGGACATCTTGGCATCATTAGCGCGGATGTTAAGAAAACGCTTAAATCTGACGGGATCGAAGACCCCCGGCACCCGCTCGAAGAGAGGCCCCGTATTTTCTCATGGTCTCTAGTTTCCCTGCTCGTTTTTTTGCTTGTGGGGTGAAGTCTTTTATATCTTCTGACCCTGTCACCACCTTCAAAGAGCCAAAAGGCCAGACGGACCTACCTAGGTATAATCCTGCTCTGAAATGACGAAAGACCCATCCTTACTCTCCACCTCCCCTCGAAATATATGGATGCTTTATTTTTATTTTTTAGTGGTTGAGCCACTGCCTTTGGCGTGTCCCCACCTCAGGCAGTCATGATCAGCACCTGAAGAGGATTCCACTGCCTGAATCTGGGCTACCGTAGTCCCATTTTCGGGGATCTTGCTCACTTCAGGGTGAAGAGTCTCCATTGGATCGCCCCCTCGATGCATCGGTGGTCTTGTTCGGTTACTATTTCAATTGGGATTTCCACGGAGGAGGGGGGGGGGGGGAGATCAGTCTGCAACAAAGGCAGTAAATTCGAAATGCTTGACAAGGCTAATATGTCTGAAGTTTATTGTCAGTATACTCCATGAATGTCCATCATTGACCCCCACCCGCTAGGATTAGCCACCATTCCACTCTTTATACAACATCCTTTGGCTTTCCTCTTCGTAAATTCTTATGAGGAACCTATGCTGAGGCATAGACGAAGTTACATCTGCACTTAAGATTTAACCACATGGCGGAGGATCCCAAATCAAAGGAGGCAAAGAAGCTTCCCCCTTGCCCAGGTACATAGATGGACATGAATCTCTTTCAGCACTAAGAGAATTCGGGGAAGCCAAAATAAATAGAAAATGTAGGTGTTTCTATACTAGAGAGCTCTCTAGAAAGAGCGGGTAAAAAAAACAAAAACTACTTTGCCATTTGAAACTGGTGAGAGAGGAACCTCTCAACAAGTCTGAGGCATACAGTATATCTCCACTCCCGGCACCAAGGTAGGACGAGGCCGCATTTGGAGGCGGCGCTTCCTCTGGCAACATCGTGGTACTAATTTCTGTTTTGGATATGATAGTTTTAATAAGAAAAAAAAACACAAAAGAGAAGATACTATGTCTTTCCAGTGCCTCGAAAGCTATATTAATGTCCCCATAAGATCCGAAGCCCCTAGAATAAGCTCATTTACACATGCGGGCTCTTGGGAGTGAGTAAACAGGACTTTTTCAACCGGATTAAATTTGTCGTCTGGACGTTGTCGCATAGAAAACGGGGCCCAACGGACTTGCGGTCATCACAAAGATTAGGGACCTCGTAGTGCATCCTACCACTCGATTAATTTCTAATACAAACTCAGATGTCCACTCAGTTACCATAACCTCTCTAAATAATAACAAAAAAGTGGTAGGTATAGAGTAGAGGTGATAAGTAAGGATAGAGGTAGGCGGGTCCACTTAATAAAGTGGGGGATCCCTTACCTATTCACTACTCTACGTAGGGAAAATGTGAGGGGGAAAGTTGGAGTGTTTATGAGGTCAGATGAGGAGTTCAAGGAGATAGCACCAGTATGTCTTTAGTGTGTACCTGTAGTGTTACAGGTATCACCATCGTCTAAACCTCCAGATGTATTGAGGTTTGGAGGGCACAATATCCTCCTAATGACCCCCCAGATGTCAAATTGGGGGGAAAGAAAGATAGAGTTTTGAAAAGATGCAGATGAGGACCTGAAACTGTAGTGGTACAGTTATTACCACCGTTTTCGTCTTCACTAAGGGTTAAGGGTAGGAGAAAACAAGGTCCGGTTTGCTCAAGGGTAGAGGGTGGGGGCGTACTGCTCCCCAAGGGATAGGTTTAACAGTCTACACTGGGCACCCTGTTGAGGGGGAGACTGTATTCAGTCGACCACAACGTCGCTGAAGTGCGACCTCGAATCGTACCCGATTTTGTTGGAATGTGACCGATCTTCGCTATACTAACCGCATAGCATCGTTGCATAGTTGCCACAATTAATTATGTCACATACGCTGAATTTCCTACAGGGTGACACGTCAATATATTATTATTTGATGAGAGATGTTTGGAGTATATTTAGTTATAAATAAACAAACTATGGCTTCGCCACTTCCCCCGCTTGCGCTTCGCTACACTCGCTACCAACCATTCGGGCTGTTGGCCTCCGACCTCTTTGGCCTTTCATACCACTTTTTTTATCCCCCTTTCATAAGGGTTTATTATTTTGTTTAAACCCCCTCCTTGATCTCCCCCAAAGAAAGAAAATAGATAAATACAGTAGATATTTGATAATAATAATAATAGATCTCGAGAACGGTCTAAACCCAGCTCACGTTACCTCGGTAGAATAGACTAACAGATTAGAGATTTCTTGATATACATGTAGCTAATAGATCTCGCCGATGGTCTAAATCCAGCTCCCGTTTCCCCGGATATCCAAACCAAGAGAATTTTTTTAATCCTTTTATTAAATTATAGAGTTATAGAAAAAGGTTAGATAAGACATTTATCAATAAAATAAAGTAAACTTAGTGATTTTTGTTTACGTTATTGCGGTTAATCTCGCGACATTTTGAATGAGCTTGTTTCAAAATAAAGTTGACGAATTTTACGAATTTTTGCCTTCTCTTTGTTTAGCATTGATATATTTATTTAATATTTAATCAACAATATCGCAAAAAATATTCGCATTAACATTCGGCTTTTATTTATCGCTATAATTGATTTTTCAACTTGTGTTATAACAAAATATTATTTAACAACTCAGCGCAGTAGAGCCTAGCAGGAGTAATCCAAAATTATTCGAGGGTCTATAAAAATTAAATTATATCCTAGTTAACTTACCTTTGTCAGAAACGCAGTTTAATTGATAACCCTGAGGTATTTAACCATGCAGAGTACTGAGTCATAATAAAACGCTTTTATTTATGACCTGAAATGAACTATAGGGACCAATAATCCAAGAAGCCTAGCGGCAGTCATTCCTAGCTATTCGAGGGTTTATAAAACATAAATAAATTATATCTTAGTTAACTTACCTTCCTCAAAAACAATTTAAATAATGTTAAATGTTTAAGGGTCGTAACTAACTTTGGAATGCAGTTTAATTGATAACACTGGCTTTATTTAACCCAGCAGAGTACCCCATCATAGTAGAACTATGGGGAACAATAATATAGAAACCCCTCAAACGCCGAGGGCCGACTTTAAATGGTATATTAGCTGTGTGTGTAAGAGAGAGAGATAGATTAAAGTGATGTGTGATGGGACTATAGATGTAATAATATAAGTGTAATTGGTGAGGCCAGATTTCTAAATGTCTGAGAATGCTCATTAGGAGGAGAACGGACGATTTAAAGGAGAAAACTTCTGGGAGTCTCATTTGGACAGGAAAATGAGATGAAAGCAAACTATCCACTATTTTCGTCTTTGAATTTCGAAACGAGGAAATTCGTTGCAAATTCAAAAGTTAGTAAAGTTTAGTAACCTTTGAAAACTTTAAAATGGAGAATCAAGGGGTCATTAGAACTACGATATGCACAGCCTGAGACATTTATTCTGCTGAAGTAAAAAAGAATCTGGTTTTGTGAAGCCATTAAAAATCGCTAAAGAGATAGTATAGCAATGCGAGTGATCACACAATAATTTGGGGGATTTTTACCCGATACTCTTTAGAGCTCAGAACAGACTTGAATGACAATAGAAATGCAATTATTTAGGTTGTCTAAAAATCAATATACTTTTCAATCTACCATTAAAAGTGTTCGGGAATACTGTCAATTGGTCTATTACTAATAAACTATTAAAAAATATTTATCTTACTAAAGATATTTTAATGTTTAAATCTTTAGGACCTTTTATCATTGATGGAAAGAGGGGAGATGGGGCCTTCTTCGTGACAATGAGCTCCCAATTTGGGTGTGCGACCAAAGAAACGATAATTAACGTCAGTTGTGACGTAAAACCTTAACTTTATAGCAATCACCCTCTGATTTTTTATAAATTTCCATCACTGCGACATCATTTAATAAAGTTGAGAGTGATATAACAGCCCTTATGGTCTAAACCAGGTGATTTTTAGTCACATGTACGCAACTCTATAAGGAACTATGTCGGTCCGTAGGTAGGTCTATAGGTCGGTCGGATGATAACCATTTTACTTTTAAATGAGTTTTTTGTTAATAACTTCGTAACTATTCAGCTTATTCTAACGAAATTGGAAACCTTTATGTTCTTTTACTTTTTCTTTCAAATGATATAATTGCCAATTTCCTCCTAAAGTTAGTCCGGAAATTATTAAAAGAAAATAACTATGGGTCGGATTGCCCCACTCGTTGAAAATTTCAAGGTCGTAAGGTCATAGGGTCATAAGGTCATAAGTAAGAATAATTGAGAGCACGCGACTAAGGCCTGTTTACTTTGTTAAAACTGACACAGCCACTACTTCGTTAACAGCTAGTAAAACATTTATAATATTAAGGGGATTAAATTTTATAATTAATATATTCAATAATGTTCTCTTCTCTTTTATAGAATAACGAAAATAATTCGTGGCTAATCTGATCTTTTTTATAAATAAAGAGAAAACCAGAAAGACCTCGACCGCTCGTGTGTTCAGCAAAAGCCCTTCGACTAATCGAGGATTTAAGGCCCGGAAATGTACACAACTCTATGGCGAGTTATGCTATATGATAGTGAAACTCCTGTATAGGAGCCAAAAGTTTAAATTACGAGACTAGTTTCAGTATGTAGTCTCATAAATTAAACTTTTGGCTCCTATACAGTGGTTTCACTATCGTAAACAACTCTCTTTAAGCCAATGTTTAACCTCTGAATTAGGTCTCTTTGCTGTCAAACTGATATCAAATTATGCAGAAAAGAATACACACTGACTTATGCACACACATAAATTTTAACTTCATTAACGTTCCTAAAAGTCGAAATAGATTGTTCTTGTAATAAATGAATCCATTGTAAGGCTGCACTTGTAGTATGCGGTGCAGTTCTTGCGTATTTGCCTTCGAAAAGGTGTATAACCTTGAAAGAGTACAGCGCCGTGCAAATTTGATAGATCACGGACTGTGCACGACATTTTATGAAGGCATCATAAAAGTGCTCAATTTGTAATTGCAAGGGACACAGTTGGAGAGGTTGAACTGATGCAAGGTTTCAAGATTATAAACGGCGTTGAAAATGGCAAATCTGATTTATCCTTTTAGTTCAATAACTCAAGTATAAGAAACATGGATTCAAGCGACAAAGGGTTGTGAAATTAATATAACTAAAAGTTGCTTACCTTGGGAATCGCTTAGATAAGTATTTTTCTAGCTATTAGTAAGTTCTAATATACTGATCTGACCGCAAGTGGACCCAACAGTCTTCGCTGAGCAATATAAGTATTCATCTTAGGCATCTTAAAGTTCGGTGCGTGCGAAGAGAGTGAAAGATACAACAGAGACACTGTGGCCAGCCTATCTTTTACTGCCTAGTGAGTGCAGCATACACCCTTGTGCGAGATATTATACAACCACTGCAAGTACTCGGTATTAATTTGGTAGCTCTGTGTCACCGGCATTCTTTATTGGAAATCCATCAAATCACTTTTTTGTAATCACTGTATAATGTAGTCGTTTTTAATTTGGACATCCATAAAATCATTACATTTTTAGCCACAGCATAACATAGTCGTCCCTAACATTGTAATCGATTCAATCAATTGTTTTTACATATGGGAACATGTTTGTGGGAGTTTATTTCGACGAGGTTAAAATTAAAATTCAACACTTGGTCTTTCGTACTGGAGTGGTTGGTTAATTAAACACGATCACTCTTTTTCTTTATTAATAAGGTCTACAGTGTTTCACATGGATAGGGAGACAACTAAAGAATGCTTGTCTTAGCTGAAATGCCGGGAAGTTGGCACCTGCGGGGTTCCGGAGCTGTCGAAGGGTGATGTTGCTGGTGAGGTTCTGGCATCGTTGATGATCGGAGGGCTCGTGGTGATGAAGGACAATGGCCTCGAATTTCTTCTCCTCTGCATTTTTTTACGACGTAATTTTTTCTTTGATTACTTTGTCCAATCATGTATATTTGATTTGCATTCAAAATAATATACTTTCATCTTGATTATTGTGATTTCGATTAATTGATACATCATCCATAGGCTAAAACTTTGGTCCACTTTGAGACTATTTTATATAAAAAACAATTAAGAATGTTTTGAAGAGGGGCTCGCCCTTCCATTTTATAGGGGTTTTCTCTATTTTTGGCTGTGGTTGAGTGATTGTACACTTTTTTCACACGGAAATGCTTCATTTTCGAGATATCCTCCCATAAAGGAAGCATTTTCGACAGTAGAGAAGGCGAGAATTACTCGAGGTAGTGAAACTGCATCAAAATATTATAGATTGCGAGGGGGAGCGTTTGAACGAGTATGAAGTAAAGATTAACACAAATGTCAGTAAGTGTGAGAAATATTATTTACAGTAGCCGCTTTGAGTATCTGGGCATAGGTTTTGACAACGAAAAAGTAGACTCTTTTCCTTCAAACAATGTCTTACCATTTAGGACACTTTTGGAAACAACATTAGTTTGTGAGAGTGACAAAAGGATGATATTTTCTTTATTATCAAACAAGAGTAATTCGTTCACTGTGAAGCAAATCGCAACAATCATGTCGCCAGTGACTCGCAACCAGATGCTCGATGTGTGCTACATCGAAGCCAGTCACTCGGAGAGAGGAGAGTTACATTGTCTGCTACCGCGTCTCTCAAATACAATTTTCAGTCGCTGAGTTCGTATTCTCTCGTTGTGATTCACCACTCTCCATCACATAGACGAACAGACGAGAGCAATCTATCAGCCACCATTGGAACTTTAACAGGTATTAAGGTTGAATATAGCCCCGTGTTTCATATTTGCCTACGGCAACTTTTGACAACTGCACAAGCGTTCAATCTTACATGACGTTGCTCTTTGGACAGATAATTAAATAACTAATCCACAAAAAGTGTAACATTAGAATCAACTCTTTCTATTCTTCTTCCACAGTAAACTTGTACATTTGTTCTGACGTACATAAAAAGTTTAACTTTTTCATAAACTAGTCACTTAACTGCCTCAGACTCAAATTCTGTTCATAGGTACTATAAAACACGTGTCAAATTCCCAGAAAAATGTACGGGGGACTTGTTCACTTTAGGACCCCATGATATTTTAACTTCTAAGGGAAGAATCTAACCTGTTGCCTATGGGGTGTATCCTTCGAGACGTCAAGCAACATACTTGTCCCAGTGCGTTGTCGTAACGCTCATAACAATCTTAACATGACTATTTATATTTAAGTAGACACTTACGAAAAAGTATGATTCTAAATTTTATTGAGTAGAAGGTAAGAATGTTCCTAGATATTTTAGTCGGATGCTTTAGTAGAGAATCGGCGCATATCTAAGGCAACTAGAACTTACTTTGTGGCTCCAGGGTTTTCCATTCAAATCCGGCAGCACTTAGGAATGGCGCCAAGACGAGTGGTCTTCTCCAGATGTCTCCACGTGAGGTAACAAAATAGTAGGCTCCGAGGTGTTCGATAAGGGTGGGTCAGAATTATATGAGCCAGGCCAATAGTATTTCAAATTTATAGTATTTTCACTTTCCAAGTTCAATTCAGTTTCGCAAAATTATGGCTAGTGTATTCTTTGCACCACCAAATAACAAACAACGTATTTTACCATAAATCAACCGTAGAACCATAAGCAACACAATCGCAACTCCATCTTTTAGATTAGATAGGCAAAATGACGTTCTCCTTTTCCCCAAAAGGTGTCCAGGTACAAAAGAGTTGTGGCTCGTAAGTACCAGAGTGCAGCAGCATTGCTATTTAATGTCTTCCAAAGTGAAAAAAAAAATCATTTTAAAGTTTTTGAGTGTTACTTTTTAAATGATAACGCACTGGTTGTGCGTTAGTAGGTAACCACCCATAGATCACGAGTTCGTAAGACCTCCATTTAAAAGTAAACAGGCCCAATAGACCTAAGTCGCGTGCTCTCAATTATTCTGACTTATGACATTTAAAACTTTCAACAAGAGTATGTAAAACAACATAAGGGTTTCAAATTACGTTAGAATCGGCTGAATAGTTAGGATGTTATTGCCAAATAATTCCCTGGTTACCCTTGTAAGGACATTGGCAATTATATCATTCGAAAGAGAATGTAAAACAACATAAGGGTTTCAAATTAAGTTAGAATCGGCTGAATAGTTAGGATGTTATTGCCAAATAATTCCCTAGTTATCCTTGTAAGGACATTGGCAATTATATCATTCGAAAAGGGATGCAATACAACATCAGAGTTTTAAATTACGTTAGAATCGGCTGAATAGTTACGAAGTTATTGCCAAAAAACTCGTTGAAAAGTAAAACTGTTAACAACCGACCGACCGACCTACGGAACGACATAGTAATTTATAGAGTCGGGTTCACACGCGACTAAAAATGTGATCCTATAATGAAGAAGACTCCCAATTTATTTTAAAGGAGCTTTCAGGTCTCCTCGCAATTCACTGTACAGTTCAAAGATGAGGCGAAAAGTCTCGAAACTAAAGTCGTACTAAGAAATATCTTCTGTTCTTTAATTGTTGTAAATATTAGGAATATTTGTATTACTCATTCTGCCAATAAAAATTGTATTCGAGGAGCATTTGATGTTCTTTTTATTAAATCTGACCTCCATTGTGTGGTTTTAAGAGTTAAAAGTGAATTAATCTATGAGTGAATTCTAGTAATTAAATTTAAGTTTTTTAACAGAATGAGACGAAGGTAACATTACAAAAAGAATCCCTGCAAATACCCCCTAAAATGCACATTTTGGGGGCCAAATGACTTATTTGCGGTATAAGCGCTCTAATATTCCTAACACAACCGATGACGTCACAGAAATAAATACCCGTAAACACTCATTTTCCCCCAGAAATGTTCCATTAATCTGGACTTAGGAAAATATATATTTTGCCTAAGTGCTTTGCGAGGCAAATCCCCATACATTTTACCCTACTCTCAACCTGTTAAAGACGAATCTTTATTTAATTTTATAAATAAAAGAATGGTTTGTTTTTACATATATTTTTATTTCTAAAAAGTACGATGTACAAAATATACATGTATGTTATTATGTACAAAACTGGTGCCGTATTTAAGTAGCTTTCGCTTTTTCTTACATTCTACTTTTCAGCTGAGGTTAGAAACTTCCCAAATTATTGGTCTCGAAATGAAATATTTTGCTCTCCCATTTCGATTGAGACTATTATAATTCAGTCTTTTATTCGGTCTCATCTGCACATTTGAAATCTTTCTCAATGTGGGTGTGAATATTACTATCCCCGCTCTGACTTTTCGAAATTTTGCTTGGAAAGTCCCTCGTAAGGGGCGCGGCGATTTGCCATCCTGGCCTGCCGTGCTGACGGGATCCAGCGCTCCGTCCGGCCCCAGCTTAGTCTCTCTTCCTTCCCTCAGATAGCCTGTATTTCTTTCCTACTTCGTCGCTTTTCATACAACCTCTCCCACAACTTTCTCTGGTCAGCCTCTAATTTAACAGGGTAGATGCTGACTTTCTTCTCAGCCAACCGTCCCAGATCGGGGCTAAGGGGGGAGGGGACAATGTTCTCTAACCCCTGAGCTCCGGTCTGGGGTGGTTTGTTTTTAACAACCTGCTTCATCCCCACCAATACATTCCTCACATCCCTTTTCCTCTCCTCTTCACAATCTATCTTTTTTACGCCGTGTCCAAGGTGGAGCCGTCATGCCGATGGACTGCCAGGCCACCAGGCATGAGGGGTGGTCCCATATGGCGGCGCCTGGCTCTGCCGGGCCTGTAAGCACCTCTTGCAGTGTGGGCTACTGCGAGAGGTGATGCACAATTGCGTCCCGTGATGCAAATAGGGTCACCATGCCCAATGATGAATATAAAAAAAAACAACCCCCAACTTCCCCTGTAACATCAACGGAGCCGCCCTCGGGCAGCTCCACCGAAAAAATGGAGGGCCCTCCCCCGTTGCTTGCGCAGGGGACCCTCCATATCTCTCTAACCGGAGAGGAGACTCACTCCTCTCTTTCGCCTACGGGTGTAGGGGACTCCCCCTCACCCCCTTCTCTAGAGGTGCTTTCGGGCACCTCCCTCTTTCCAGCGGCAGTCCCCTCTGTTCTTTCCAAGGGGACTGCCAAAAAAGCCAGCAGGCAGCCTTTAGCCAGCCGCTCCACATTGAAGCGGCTCGGTAGGGCAAACCCCCTTAAGGGAGAGAGGGAAGCCAGGCCCCTTCGGTCGCTTCCCTCAAAAGAACTGCTGGCAGGAGTTTTAAACCTTGCCGGAGTCAAGGCCTGTGCCTCCCCAAACAAGACTGGTGACGCTGCCAAGGGGACATGCGATGTCCTGGGAGGAGATGGCCAACTGAAGGCCCCTCCTGTGATAGACATAATCTTTGAGGAAACCCAGCCTCAGACGGTAGGGCCTTCTATGGGAAAGAATCCGGGCTCGGTGCCAAGCACCGAACCCGAATCCGCCCCTATGCAAGGTCCTCCGCAAACGGCTGGGGCCTCCAAGGCAGTACAAGGAGGAGAGGGATCTCCTCTGACCGGTGCCCCTGCGACCACCAGGACCTTCTCCATTTCGGAGAAGGCCCTGGCTGAGGCCGTTCCATCTGGCCTGGGGGCTCCTTCCGGCGGAGGTGAGAAGCGGGGTCATTCCCCGCCCTCCTCTCCATAAAAGAAAAAGAAAAAGACTAAAAAGACAAAAAAGACTCGGGGCTCCTCTCCATCCGCGGGGGCTACGGGGACGGATGGGTCTGCTGCCACTTTGGAAAGCGACCAAGTCAAGATCGGCACATCCGGCCCTTCTGCCCCCCCGGTTTTGGAGCCCCTGACTAAGACCAAAAGTGCACAGGGCGGAGCCTCAATGACATTCGGGCCCCTCATTCAGAGGTTACCTGGCGTTTTCGAGCCCGCTGGCTTCAAACACTTTCTCGTTATTCGATCCACTGATGGCACCATGTTGGCCAAGGGCAACATGATCCATCAGAGGAGAGGATTAGCTAGTGCAACTGGTAGAGAGCCGAAGGTGACCCGTTTCTCGGACGGGAGCCTTCTGGCAAATGCGGTGAATCCCGCTGAGGCGGCCAAGATAAGTGCTCTTCGGACACTTCATGGCACCCCGGTGAGTGTGACGCCACACTCTACCATGAACTTTGTGAAAGGAGTAATTTATTAGAGGGAACTCGTTGACAACTCCATTGAGGACATCACCTTAGAGCTGGCCGACCATGGGGCGGTCAAGGTCAAACGTGTGATGAGAAAACAGGGAGGGGCCTTGAGACCCACCCCTGCACTCTTCGTCATGTTCGACTGTGACAAGCTCCCTGAGTCGGTGCGTGCTGGTTGGTACCGCTACCGCGTGAAGGCATTCGTGCCACTGCTGCGGCGGTGCTATTACTGTCACCGCTTCGGCCATACGAATCGATCTTGTAGACGTGCAAAGTCGGGGTCACCCGAAGTCTGTGTAAATTGCTCCAAGGCCGCACACGATAAGTCTAAATCATGTGTGGCCAAGTGTGTCAATTGTGGAGAGCCACACCCCGCTTCTTCAAATCAATGTGGTGCATATCTCCTGAGAAAGAAATCCTGGCAGTTCAGGCCCAGGATCGAATGACATTCCGCGAGGCTAAGGACTTGGTCCTGGCGCGATGAGCTCTGCCTGGGACGTCATATGCTTCAATAGTTAGAAAGGCACCCTCTTCTCCTGGCCCATCCAGGCCAACGAGCACGGTTATTTCCGCGCCCATTCGGAGCCCTTCTGCGGGCTCTACTCAACCCGGGCGCTTCTTTGGTAAAGCTGGCGGCAAAAAAGGGTTCCTACCCAGCCCCGGCTAAAACCAGGGCTCCTCCCTCTTCCCTTAGCGTGACCGTTTCCCGTAAGGCGAAACGGCCACGCGCCTCCACCGAGTCATTAGACTCACAGGGGGCAACACCCCTGAAGGTGGTCGCCAGGCCATCTTACGGGGTTCCTGAAGCTGTCCCACGAAAGGAGGACAGCAACAAAGGATCTTCGGCTCCTTCGCCCACGCCTAGAGGTGGTTCCTCGAAAAGAGGGCCCCCCGCCTCCGAAGCCGCAACGACCGCCTAAGGTTTCGAGGCGGAGGGAGGAAAAGACTCGCATGGCGAGCATAACCGCCCCCAATAAGTCTTCGAAGGCGACAGCGTTTTGTCCGGCCAACAGCCCCCGGGGTTCTGCCTCCGGGAAGCGTACGGCCATTCCCGTGAGGGTTTCCTGTTCGAGGAGGGCCCCCGCGTCTCCTCCGAGCTAGGCCTAGAGGGCATATTCTTTCAATGAAATTGCCTTGGACTCCAGGCCAACTGGGAGAAGCTGCGGAGGCTCGTCTCGTCCCGTTCCCCGTTAGCTATCTTTTTGCAGGAGACCATGCTAGGCGCGTGCCCCCTGCCTTCCCTCCCGGGGTATAAGGGTCTTGTGACCCCACCACCACGGGATGGCCGGGTCGGGGGATGCGCGATTTACACCCGGCATGATGTCTCCGTTCTTCCTTTCTCTTTAGATACCTCCTTTCAGGCAGTGGCTGTGCAGCTGCACCTGGATAGGAGGTATACTATCATTTTTGAGTACATTCCACTGTCAGTTGACTTCGACGCGGGGGACTTCCACCGCGTCGTGGCACGGTTGCCGAGGCCCTATCTCTTGCTTGGAGATCTGAACGGCAGGCATCCTCTCTGGGGAGATTACTCTATAAATCCCAGGGGACAAGTCCTTGCCGATCTGATCGAAGAGCTTGAGATGGGTGTCCTAAACGTGGATGAGTTTACGCATCACTGTCCGAGAACCGCTTCATTTTCTTGCCTTGACCTATCTTTGTGCTTTTCGGATGCACATCCTGATTTTGATTGGGGGGTGGTCGATGACGTCCATGGTAGTGATCACTTTCCCATTTAAATATCATTTTCAGTGCAACTGCCGCCTGAGAGCCTACCTGGTGGTGTTTGGCGCGGGCGCGGTGGCCTGCATTTTAGGAAATGACTGAATTCTCTATCTCAGTCGAGGAGTTTAGGTCGGTAGATGAGGCCGTTGAGTTCTTCTCCGGCAACCTCATCGCCGTGGGCCTGACTACTATTCCTATGACGTCTGGCCGTTTTGCACGCCGACCATTCCCATAGTGGTCGGCCGAGTGTGAGACGGCCCTCAAACAGAAGCGTTATGCCTCCATGCGCTATAAGCGCCGCCCAAACGATTTCACTGTCCCTTAATTTCGTCGGGCTAAGGCTAGGTTCCGGTATATTTTTGAAGCACGCCCGCCGCTCTTCTTGGCGGGCATACGTGTCTTCACTTAACGGGAAGACCCCTTTAGCAGAGGTGTGGAAGCGAGTCAAAAGGATTCGGGGCAAGTTCTCGCAAGGCCCCCCCTCCCGTTCTCCAGGAGAATAGGACCGCAATCTCGGACCCCACGTCCGTGGCGGAATCCTTAGCGACCGATTTTTCCGCATTCTCTAGCCGGGATGCTGCTCCGCCAGCATTCAATGCACGTCGTGATGTCGCGGAAGGCCGCCGGCTGGACTTTACCTCCAGAGGCAGAGAACCCTTCAACGACAGGTTTACTGTGAGTGAGTTGCGCACCGCTCTTGCTTCGTGCGCGGACACCGCCCATGGTCCGGACGATGTCCCGTACGCCATGCTTCGACGCCTCGGTGAGCAAAGCATGGCCTTTCTCTTAGATTTGTTCAACAGGATCTGGGTGAGGGGTCTTCTCCCAGATTCCTGGCGAATCGCTACTGTGCTCGCCTTTCGCAAGCCGGGGAGAGATCACTCTACTCCGACCGGTTTCCGCCCAATCTCTCTAACCTCTTGCGTGTGCAAATTGATGAAGAAATTGGTAAATGTTAGACTAGCCTTTTTCCTGAACAGCGGAGGCCATCTGTCTTCTGCACAGTGCGGCTTCCGCAAGTTCCACTCTACGTCGGATGCTCTGCTCCGACTGGAAAATGCCGTCTGCAAGGCTTTCCTTCGTAGACAGCACTACGCCACGGTGTTTTTCGATCTGGAGAAGGCCTATGATACCGCATGGCGATACGGTATCATAGAGACTCTCCACACGATTGGAGCGAGGGGACGCCTCCCAATGTTTATATCTGAATTTTTGCGAGATCGTCGATTCCGCGTACGGGTGGGGGGAGCCCTCTCCGGCCTAAAAGAGCAGGAAGCGGGTGTCCCGCAGTGAAGTGTGCTCAGTCTCACACTCTTTGCCCTGAGCATCAACGGCATCACCTCGGTTCTGCCAGAAGATGTTCTCGCTACGCTCTACGTGGACGACCTTTCGATCTCTTTTGGCGCGGCCCAGATGCCAACTCTGGAGCGTCGACTCCAACAGGCATTGAACCGCGTCTCTCGCTATGCCGCAGCGCACAGGTTTCGGTTTTCTTTGGCCAAGACTAAGGTGGTGCACTTCTGCCGCCATCCATGGCTCCAACCTGACCCAGATTTTTTTTCTTAATGGGGTGCGCCTGGATGTGGTGGAATCGCAACGTTTCCTTGGTCTTGTATTCGACTGACGCCTCACCTGGGAGGCTCATATTCGCAGCCTTAGGGTCTCTTGTACCCGCGCCATGGATATTCTCCGTTCCGTGACGTTCAGCGCTTGGTGCGCTGATAGGGCTACTGCCTTACTTTTTTATCGATCCTTTGTTCGTTCGAAGCTCGACTACGGATGCGAGTTTTATGCATCCGCAGCCGAGCGTTTATTGCGGAAGGTGGATTCGATCCACCACACCGGCCTTCGCCTTGCGACCGGTGCCTTCCGCACTTCTCCCTATTGAGAGCCTGTTGTCGATGCTGGGGAGATGCCACTCGCTCTGCACCGCGTGCAGTGCATCACTCGCCTGTACGCGCGAGCCCGGCGCCTCCCTCAGTTGCCAACAGCTTTCACTGCTTCCGCAGTTGATCTTGATGGTGCCTATGCCGCCGAGAGACGCCAGTCATACCCTAAGTTCTTTGGGTTTAGTGCCAGGAAACTCCTTCGAGAGCTAGATATAGCTCTCGGGCCGGTGGTACCCCTGGTTCTGCCCAGGACGCCACCCTGGAGGGTACCACATTTGGCTATTTGTCGCCACGCCTCTGCTCCCAAAGCTTGTACGGCGCCGGGAGTATTGCGTTTGACCTTTTTGGAGCACACCTCGTGTCACGCTGGAACCGTGCCAGTGTATACGAATGGCTCCAAGTCTCAAGAGGGGGTCGGCTTCCACGCCGTATATCCTCTGTTTGAAGTCAGTGGGGCTCTGCCAGGCGCTGCGTCTGTCTTCACGGCCGAGCTGGTGGCTATACACCACTCGGTACGAGAAATTACGCGACGTGCCCGGTTCCGAGACCGGATTGTGATCTATAGTGACTCACAAAGCGCCCTGAGTGCTCTCGGGGCATTGGAATCTCCGCATCCCCTGGTTCGCGAAATCCGTGACGCCACGGTTTTGGCGACCCGGGCGGATGTTGAGATTATCTTCTGCTGGGTTCCTGGACATGTAGGAATTGCGGGGAATGAGCGCACCGATGAGGGCGCCAAAGAGTCCGCGAGGACTCTGTGACCGGATTAGCGTTTCGCTCTTCCTCACACCGACTACATGGCAGGAATACGGGCAGCTCTTCGGACTGCTTGGCCAATAAGATGGGAGACGGTCAAAGGGAACTTAAAGTTGCGTGTCATTGCGCCGCGACTGTTCCCGTGGATCTATCCCCCAATGCCGCGACGGCTTCAGGTCGCTTTCTGTCGTACCTGAATCGGACACACTCGTGTGACGCATCGCTATTTGATGGAGCACTCGCCTGCGCCCTATTGCGACGACTGCGTCGTCCCCCAGACTGTTCGGCACATTATTTTCGAATGTCCCAGTCTGGGTGATCTTTGCGCAGGTTACCTGTCCCAGTACCGGGATGGGCGGGGTCGCTACCGCCTGTCCTTTGTACTCGGGGCGAATGCGTGCACATTGACTGGTGGCCTTTTGACTTTTGGGGGGAGGCCGGCCTTCTCCCTTTCATTTAACTAGGTTTAGTTGTTGTTTTTGTTATTGTCTTGTTATTGTTATTGCTTGCTAATTGTTATTTCTTTTTATTGTTGTTTTCTTTTCAAATTTTTTAAAGTAGCCTAGAACTAGGTTGTTTGTTTACGGCGACTTATGCCTAAGTTGGCAGTCGCCAGATAGCCCCTTAAAAAAAAAATGCTTGGAAAGTCATTTAGAGAATTTAAAAGAAACTGGACGGTAAATTTGTGGTAAATCACTTGATCAAAACAAGTTTCTTTCTATATATTGTGTGGAATCGTAGTCTAAGAGGACCATTCTTATAAGAAAAGGAATTTAGGTAAATAAATAACGATGTAGAAAATGTGTACTGGCCAGACGTTTTACTTCAAGTATCAAGATAAGGCGCTGTAAATTGCCCGATAGGAGGTATATTTAGGCATTTCACTATTTGCGTAGAATCAACGTTTGAAAGCTATTTCGCAAACCACAGCGGGAATTCAAAGGAAGATAATATAAATGTTGGTATACATTCACGGTCAAAGGTTTGGGCGGAGGAATTTATTTACTACAAATCTTTATTGCTCCAGATTATCTAACTACATATGTTCCTTAGATATCCTATAAGATAATCAAAATTATATAAATTTCATAGGTTTTATGACGCAGACACAAAAGATAAAAGTAAATAACTTATTGGATTATTTGGGTTTGATCTCAAATCCGGGAGCAAAGCCTGAGTGATGATGGTTCATTAATGATGGGTAGTTGTCATAATTTGAAGCATATGGTTCTTGCTCCGTTTGTTTAGTATCACCCACAGGTTGTCGATCGGATTAAGACCTCGAGGGTTCCCTTGGCATCGCCCTTACTTAGGGTGGTGGTGGTGACCAAAACAATTGGTTTCTTCTGTCTGATGACCTCCTAGTCTGGATAACACTGTATTTCGTGAGAAAATCCTGATTGATGGTGCTCCATTAATGGTAGCACCATTATTGGGTGCTTTCGTTTCTCACTCTTTTTAAGCACCACCAACAGGTTATCGATCAGGTTGTGATGTAAGGGACTACGGTCGAGTCGAGTAGAAACACTGCTTAACATTACACTTAAGTTAAGCAACATCGGATGTGGTAAGTCGTGTTTCGGATTTAACGTAAATCAGTGGGTCCACTAAATAGAAATAAAAATAATCTTAAATGAGTGTAGATTGTTGGTAAATTTCCTATCGCAGAGTGAAAATCACTGGCAAATTCCCTACTACTTTTATTTTTACTTGTACTTAATGATATCTGGGGTGTATAATGCTGGACCGCTACCAAAGTACTTATGTACAGTTCGTGTAACCTTTGCTCTCAGCTGACATTTTGGTTCCTCTCTTTATTTATACGTGTGTTCCATGGGGCGAAATTTCCCTCTGATAAAACTTTTGGCACATTACTGTATGAAAGGGTGGAATGACTGTATGAAAAGGTAGAATGACTTCATAACCCTAAGCCTAATAAGAGATTTTAATTTTATTAGATGTAAAACTATACAGGGTGTCTTCGCCGGAACGTTTCATAGAAAAAGGGTAGATTAGACAAAAAAACGAAAGTGTGAGGATTAATGGTATAGAAGTGAGATGAAACTCAAAATTTCTACAGTATTTTTTTAGTTGCGTCCACGCGACTCTATAAATCCCTATCTCGGTCCTTAGGTAGGACGGATGGTAAAATTTTACTTTGCAATGAGTCTTTTTTTAGCAATAGCTTCGTAACTATTGGGTAGATTCTAACCAAATTTGAAACCCTTATGTTGTTTTGCATTCTACTTCGAATGATATAATTGTCAAGGTCCTCTTAAGGTTAGTCAGGGAATTATTTGGTAATAACATCCTAACTATTCAGCTGATTCTAACGTAATTTGAAACCCTTATGTTGTTTTACATTCCATTTCGAATGATATAATTGCCAATGTCCTTCCAGGGATAGCCAGGGAATTATTTGGCAATAACATCCTAACTAATCATCCGATTCTAATGTAATTTGAAACCCTTATGTTGTTTTACATTCTACTTCGAATGATATAATTGCCAAGGTCCTCTCAAGATTAGTCCGTGAATTATTTGGCAATAACTTAATAACTATTCGGTCGATTCTAACGAGATTTGAAACCCTTATGTTGTTTTACAGTCTCTTTTGAATGGTATACTTGTCAAGGTCAACCTAAGGTTAATCCGAGAATTATTAAAAAATAATTATAGGTTGGATAGCCTCACTTGTTGAAAGTTTTGAAGATCGTAAGGTGATATGGTGATAAGTAAGAATAATTGAGAGCACGCGACTTAGGTCTGTTGACCTTATTTTGTTTGACATTGCGTAATGCGAATATTACAAAAGAATATAAATAAATTTCTTTAAGACTTTTCAACTGAAGAAATAGTACCAAAGTGACATGACCAAAGATTTCCACCAATAAAACCATAGAATGGGAGAAAAATACCCCTGAAACCAGATATGTACCAACAGCAGTAAAGTCTTGTATCATAGAGACCATTTGTACCAACCGAAACCAGAGGATGGTAGGTAAATGTCTTCGAACTTTTTCAAACCTAATTCACATCTCATCCATATAAGATTAATTATCTCCCCCCCTATCTACCTCTTTTCTATCGGGCTGGTTACCTCTAAAGGGTGATTACGCTCCATTGGTGGTTCCAAAAGTTCCTTAAGAGGGGAAAGGTGTGTAGTGCGTGTTTGTGTGAGGTTTGGGCAGTATATGAGTTTAGGTGTTTGGTGTGCTGAGCTTTGGTTGCATCTGGTGTATTGGTGGTGTCAGGCCAAGTTTTATTTCGTGTATGTATTGTTGTAGTGGAATGAAGTGGCCAGTGGAGTATAGTAGAGGAGCCTACCTGAGTTGTTCTATGTAGTAATTTCTCTGATTGGTTTATTAATGGGGGCTCGTTAAAGATGTTTGGTGGTAGTGTGTTCAAGTATCTTTGTGTGATGGTGAGATGTGTTTGACTAAGTTGGGGTTTGGTGGTAGGGGAGGAGAAGTTAGTGTGAAAATGTTGGAAAGATTGTGCTGGGGCTTCATTCTTTTGTCTTGGTGGTGTGGGATTTGTAGTCAACAATACAGGATGTAAGAACGGGCGCGAAATTCAAAACAACTTTGTTTTTTGCTTCAAAAGTTTATAATTATTTGAAGAATGAAAAATCGAAGTAAACAGACCTAAGTTGCGCGCTCTTAATTATTCTGACTCATGACCTTAAGACCTTTAAAACTTTTAATAATTCCTCGGCCAACCTTGGGAGGACTTTGGTCATTATATTATTCGAAAGAGAATGTAAAAAACCATATATATTCCAAATTTCGTTAGAATCGGCTGAATAGGTACAAAGTTCCTGTCAAAAAATTCGCGGACTAAACTTGGGAGGACCTTGCAAATTATATCATTCGAAGGAGAATGTAAAACAACATAAAAGTTTCAAATTTCGTTAGAATTGGCTGAATAGTTACGAAGTTATTGCCAAATAATTCCCGGACTAAACTTAGGAGGACCTTGACAATAATATCATTCGAACGAAAATGTAAAACAACGAAAGAGTTTCAAATTTCGTTCGAATCGGCCGAATAATTACGATGTTATTGCAAAACAAAAACCTCATTAAAAAGTAAGATGGTTACCATCTGACCGAACGACCTACGGATCGACATATAACTTATACAGTCTCTAGCACGCGACTAAAAATAGTCAATCTTCTAAGTGTTTACGAAAAAAAACATTTCTGGATTAATTTTCCTAAGTGAAATTTCCGAAAGACACTGGAGTAAACCAGCCATTCTCACAAAATTTTCTACATTCATATTCTTTCATCATTTCACCCTTCGGAAAGTTTCCTCATCCTATCAGAATTCTGGTCAAATTCACCTTATATTTGTTTCCTCTCATTTATTAAGGAAATAAATTCAAACAAAAGAGCAAACTTTGAAGAAAGACTTTTGTACTCGTCTGATAGGTCACGTAGTTCTTGAGTCTATACTGGTGCTGGTAATGTCTTGTAGGTCGATTTGGGCACTGTTGGGCGGTCCGCTTTCACCATTTCCTCTGTTAGTGTTGCTAGTTCCTGGTCAATTTCTTCCAGTGTGGCTTCTTCAAGGGGTTGAGGGACGTATTCATTAAGGAGATTTCGGTAGACACCTTTGTTATGACCATGTGACTTGCAGCTCTGCCTGGTACCAGGTATCACACTCTACACAGAATACACCCACTGGGGGTTCGAATAAGCGAAGCATTCGTCGCGCGTTGTGTGATTGCTTCGAATCATGAGAGCAGTAATGGAGGAAAGCGAGTGAGATGAATCAAATGCAAGCGTATTTGTGCGAGGGAACTTGATGTTTGGCGGCTTCATCAAAGGCTAATATTAATTCTCGTTCTTTTTCTTCTTAATCTTTCTTTTTTATTTTTCATTTTTCTTCCTTTTCTCATTTTTTCTACCTTTTCCTAGTCTGTCCTTTCTTCCTTTTCTTTATCTTCCTATGCATTTTCATCTTCTTTCTATTCTGTTTCTTCGCTTTCCAATCGATTCTCTTTTTTTTTATTTGCCCATCCACCCACTGAACTCCCTTGACCTCTTTGGATTACCCAAATTTCTTATTTTACTAATTAACAAACCCTATTGAAATAACTCTTAGAGATAAAATTGTTCGGCGATTACTTAAGAGAATCGTTGCCTCGCTTTCGAGCGCCAGTCCATGGAAATAGGGCATAGGATTGACCTAATCTCCTGGAAGGAATGTGTTTGAACGCTTTTGAAGGAGCATCATTAGAGTAGATAGAAGTCTTCAGAGTAGATAGAAGTCATTAGAGTAGATAGAAGTCATTAGAGTAGATAGGAGTCATTAGAGTAGATAGAAGTCATCAGAGTAGATAGAAGCATTGCTCTCATTGTGGGTTGTTTACCAAGGGGGAATCTTTCAAATGGAAACTTGATGATTTGTGAGTTGTTTCAATAGAGTTTGTTAATTAGTAAAATAGGAAATTTAAGTAATCCAAAGAGGTCAAGGGAGTTCAGTGAGTGAATGGGCAAATAAAGGAAAATAGAGAATTGATTGGAAAGCGAAGAAACAGAATAGAAAGAAGATGAAAGAGGATAGGAAGAGGGTAAGGAAGGAGGTAGGAAGAAGAGGATGATAGGTCAAAGGAAGGAAAAAGAAGACTAGGAAAAGAAGAATCAAGGGGAAAAAGGAAGAAAAATGAAATATAAAAAAGAAAGATTAAGAAAAAATGAGAAAAACAGAACAAATATTAATATTAGTCTTTTATGAAGCCGCCAAACTCTCTACTTCAAACCTCGTAAAATTTTATTAATGAGTAAATATAAAATTACCTCCTCTAAAACTTGCTTAATGAGACCCTTTAAGGTGCCTCTACCCAATAAATTGGTAGTTGTGCTGAAGTGGATGACAATTTTTACCCATTTAGGATCGGATTCCCTTTATTTTTACTAATAAAAGTCATTGTTTGTAACTTTGAAGGAATCTTGGCAGAGAAATGTATCATCTCCCTAAAGAAAGACCGAGCCAAAATGCATCTTTACAATTAAGTTTTTTATTTGAGTTTTTGGCCGTCCGTCCATAAAGCCAAGCATGGATTTTAAGGAGGTAATTCCAAGCTGTACAGCGGCAATAAAAAGCCGCCCTTCCAAGAGTAGAGATAAAGTAAAATTTCATTCGTTTTAAAATGAGGCTGAATTTAAGATCTTGGCTAACGCAACTCGTTTCTCAACTCCATTCGGTTGGAGTTATCCTATAAACTCGAAATTATGTGTGGCACAGAGATGAAAAATGGCAAAAGCAATTGTTTTGTTTTTTTACGAATAGGAATATATATGTATATTTTAATTTCCTTTATGATAGTATAAAATTTGGGGGAGGGGGTAGGTATGAGCGTAACTTTCAACTATTATCTCCCAAATTTATTTTGCTAGATGGAGGCCAAATTGGCTAATAAAGCTTGGGGAGATAGGAGAGGTAGGGAGGAGTAATGGGAAACATTCGACTGTAATTATTTCCACAAATAAAATGGTCAGTGAGCATCAGCACCAATGAATATTAACAGCCCTTTCCCGACTTTTAATGCATTATTAACCAATTAAATTTTACCTTCATATAAATAGGGAAGTTAGAGCTAAATAATGGGTATAATTTTATCCATATTTACCGGTGGAATATTTAGAGAACACAAAAAATGTTAATATTATTCATTCGTTAAGGAAAAATTCTCGAATAAAATAATTTTAATACGTTTAAAATTTGAAATTTGAATAATTTAAAATAAGGAAAAAAGCAAAAATGGTTAAGTACAAGGCCATACAGTTTCCAAACCATACAGTTTCCAGGCCATACAGTTTCGAAACAGTACAGTTTCCAGGCCATACAGTTTCCAGGCCATACAGTTTCCAAACCATACAGTTTCCAGGCCATACAGTTTCCAGGCCATACAGTTTCGAAACAGTACAGTTTCCAGGCCATACAGTTTCCATTACTTACAGTTTCCAGGCCATACAGTTTCCAGGCCTTACAGTTTCCAGATTATACAGTTTCCAGACCATACAGTTTTCAAGCTATAGTTTCCAGACCATACAGTTTCCAGGCCATACAGTTTCCAGTTCATACAGTTTTCAAGCCATACAGTTTCCAGGCCATACAGTTTCCAGACCATACAGTTTCCATACCATAGCGTTTCTAGACCATACACTTTCCAGGCTATACAGTTTCCAGACCATATAGTTTCCACGCATTACAGTTTCCAGACCATACAGTTTTCAGGCCATACGGTTTCCAAGCCATACAGTTTCCAGACCATACAGTTTCCAGACCATACAGTTTCCAGGCCATACAGTTTCCAGGCTATACAGTTTCCAGACCATAGTTTCCAGAACATACAGTTTCCAGACCATACGGTTTCCAGGCCATACAATTTGCAGGCCATACAGTTTCCAGGCCATACAGTTCATACAGTTTCCAGGCCATACGGTTTCCAGGCCAAACAGTTTCCAGGCTATACAGTTTCCAGACCATACAATTTCTAGGCAATACAGTTTCCAAGCCATACGGTTTCCAGGCCATACAATTTCCAGGCCATACAGTTTTCAGGCCATACAGTTTCCAGACCATACAGTTTCCAGCCCAAACAGTTTCCAGGCCATACAGTTTCAAAGCCATACAGTTTCATAGGCCATAAAGTTTCCAGACCATACACTTTCCAGGCCATACAGTTTCCAGACCATACAGTTTCCAGCCCAAACAGTTTCCAGGCCATACAGTTTCAAAGCCATACAGTTTCATAGGCCATACAGTTTTCAGGCCATAAAGTTTCCAGACCATACAGTTTCCAGGCCATACAGTTTACAGCCTATACGGTTTCCAGGCCATACAGTTTACAGGTTATACAGTTTACAGACCATACAGTTTTCTGGCCATACAGTTTCCAGGCCATACGATTTCCAGGCCATACAGTTTCAAGGCTATACAGTTTTCAGACCATACAGTTTACAGGCAATACAGTTTCCAGACCATATAGTTTCAAGGCCATACGGTTTACATGCCATACAGTTTCCAGGCCATACAGTTTCCAGACCATACAGTTTTAAGGCCATAAAGTTTCCAGGCCATACATTTTTCAGACCATACAGTTTCCAGGCCATACAGTTTCCAGACCATACAGTTTTCAGGCCATCCTGTGTCCAGGCCATACAGTTTCTAGACCATACAGTTTCCAGGCCATACAGTTTCCAGGCCATACGGTTTCTACGCCATACAGTTTACAGGCTATACAGTTTCAGACCATACAGTTTCCAGGCCATACAGTTTCCAGACCATACGGTTTCCAAGCCATATGGTTTCTAGGCCATACAGTTTCCAGGCCATACAGTTTCCAGACCATACAGTTTTCAGGCCATACAGTTTTCAGACCATACAGTTTCCAGGCCATACAGTTTACAGGCCATATGGTTTCCATGTCATACAGTTTCTAGGCTATACAGTTCACAGACCATACAGTTTCCAGGCCATGCAGTTTCTAGACCATACATTTTTCAGGCCATACAGTTTTTAGGCCATACGGTTTCCAGGCTATACAGTTTCCAGACCATATAGTTTCCAGGCCATACAGTTTCCAGACCATACAGTTTTCAGGCCATACGGTTTCCAGACCATACAGTTTCCAGGCCATACAGTTTCCAGGCCATACAGTTTCCAGACCATAGCGTTTCTAGGCCATTCAGTTTCCAGGCCATACAGTTTCCAGGCCATACAGTTTCCAGGCCATACAGTTTCCAGGCCATACAGTTTCCCGACCATACACTTTCCAGGCCATACACTTTCCAGGCCATACAGTTTCCAGACCATACAGTTTTCAAGCCATACAGTTTTTAGGCCATACAATTTCCAGGCTATACAGTTTTCAGATCATACAGTTTCCAGGCCATACAGTTTTCAAGCCATACAGTTTTCAGGCCATACAGTTTTTAGGCCACACAGTTTTCAGGCCATACAGTTTCCAGGCCATACAGTTTTCAGACCATACAGTTTCCAGGCCATACGGTGTCCAGGCCATACAGTTTCCAAGCCATACAGTTTTCAGGCCATACAGTTTCCAGACCATACAGTTTCCAGGCCATACAGTTTCCAGACCATACAGTTTTCAGACCATACAGTTTCCAGGCCAAATGTGCTCTTAATAGTGATGTGTCGTTCTGTGTTATTACCTCTCTTTCAGGGGGTGAAATGTGTATCTTATCCAATCATGTTTACCTATGTGCGTAACGCCCTGATCACATCCCCTCACAAACCTACTCTCTACGCATACACATCATTATTTTTTTCCTCAGCCAACCTCTTTGGCTTGACACAACATCGATCCACCGTTCACGCAGCTTTCCACTCCTTTGCACACCATTACACTTTCTTATATTCTCCCCATCAGTCTATTTCCATCTATTTTTCTTCCATGCCCACAATACCTCAAAAATGTCTCACAATTTCGTTTACACATTTCCATTTCACCCTAAATTCTTCTTACACACTCGTTCTTTACTTTATCTATCCTTCTCACACACCGTTTGTAAAGTTTTTGATGTTTAATGTGGACTGGTAAATGTCCCCTCGTGTGTCTTCTTGCCTTGAACTGGACCGGCGCTACTTAACACTGATATTTAAAGATAAACGCTCCATAAATTTGACATTTAAAGATAAACGCTCCATAAAATAGACATTTAAAGATAAACGCTCCCTAAAATAGACATTTAAAGATAAACGCTCCATAAAATAGACATTTAAAGATAAACGCTCCCTAAAATAGACATTTAAAGATAAACGCTCCATAAATTTGACATTTAAAGATAAACACTCCATAAATTTGACATTTAAAGATAAACGCTCCATAAATTTGACATTTAAAGATAAACGCTCCCTAAAATAGACATTTAAAGATAACCGCTCCCTAAAATAGACGTTTAAAGATAAACGTTCGCTAGCTTTGGCATTTAAAGATAACCGATCCCTTAATCTGACATTTACAGATAAACGCTTCCAAAATTTAACATTAATGGTAAACGATAACTACATCTATCATTTAAAGATAAACGATCCCTAAATTTCAAATTTAGAGATAAACACTCACTAAATTTGACATTAAATTTGACGAATTTTTGATAAGTCTTACCTAAATTGGACGAATTATGAATAGTGCTACTTAAATTTGACGAATAGTGCTACCTAAATGGACGAATTATGAATAGTAATACTTATATTTGAAGAATAGTGCTCCCTAATGAGACGAATTATGAATAGTGCTACTTAAATTTAAGGAATTATGAATAGTGCTATTTAAATTGGACAAATTATCAATAGTGCTACCTAATTTGACGAATTATATATAGTGCTATTTAAATTTGACGAATTATAAATAGTACTATTTAAATTTGATGAATTAGGAATAGTGTTATTTAAATTTGACGAATTATGAATAGTGCTAACTAAATTGGGCAAATTATGAATAGTACTATTTAAATTTGATGAATTATGAATAGTGTTATTTAAATTTGACGAATTATGAATAGTGTTATTTAAATTTGACGAAATATGAATAGTGCTAACTAAATTGGGCAAATTATGAATAGTACTATTTAAATTTGATGAATTATGAATAGTGTTATTTAAATTTGACGAATTATGAATAGTGCTACCTAAATTGGGCGAATTAATTATCAATAGTGATACTTAAATTTGACGAATTAGGATAAGCGTTAGCTAATTTGATCAATTTAAAATAGGCGTTCCTTAAAATATGCCAAGTAAAGATAGGCACTCCTTAAATCTGATCAATTAATGATAAACTTTCCTTAATTAATTTAATCATTTTGTTAAGTGCGCTTTGGAGCTTAATTATTTTTTGACCTAACCTAGTAAATATGAGGTATTTCCAACATTTACTAGTTACGAGTAATATACCTGAATTAACCAGGTAACGATAAACATTTCTTTCTTAAACTTCCGCGAGTGCCTATCTTTATTTTAATTTTAGGTCTCTTTTCCGACTTTCAGGAAAGAGAAACTGTCGAGTCATCGATCATGAACTAGTAGCTGTGGGAGTTTAGTCGTAATACTGGTATTATAACAGGTATTTATTTTAGTTGTGAGAGGGGAATGACCGCCTAGTGATGTATACGCATCCTACTCAGACTACATTAATAAGTATTAAGGCAGGAGTCCCCAAGTCCAGGTCTACCTGTCAAAATTAACCTTGTTCACAGATGACAACTTGGACGACGTTCTATTGCTGAGGGTTAGTTCCATTACCCCTGATTTTGATAAGCTTTGTGCTGAGAAATGTCTTCAGGTGTCTCAGTAATAAAGTCTTTGAAATTCTTTGTTACTGTATGTGTTTTTCGGGGGTGTTTCTTTATTGGTGTGGCCCTCGGCTCCTCTCAGACTTGTTAATGCGGCCCGCGGTACTTTGAGGGTTAGGGACCTCTGAATTAAGGGGTAGGAAAGGAGAATGTTGGGGGGTTGGGCCGGGAGAAAAACATGGAATTATATCAAAGTGTGAAGGTAATTTTCTGAGAGAGAGAAAAGATTATTTAGGGAGAACCTGGGTCGTTCGGTTCGTGCTCTGAGGCAGAGCACGTGCGACACGCTAAATCTAGTGTGATAGAGGATATAAGTGGGGGAGCGATCAAAGGTCCTAAGATATCTGTAAGTAGGATTAGTGTGACCGAGGTGGATGTGGAGCAGCACCAATACATTAAGGGAGAGAGGTGTTGAAGGATGGGGTCTAGCAAATGAGGAAGAGTTTAATGCGTTAAGGTTTGCCAGTGAGGTAACCATTTTTGTATTAAGGATCTCGTTCACATGTGGAAGGAGATCGGTGAAAAGAGAGAGACTAAGCGTGCGGGATCAAAGGCCGAGTGAGCAAGTTAGGTGCTTCGTTGCCAGTCACAACGTGGCAGGGATCCCGGTAGAAGGTGATAGGCTCGTTAGTTGAGGTCGAATGCTCAAATATGACCAAAGGCATCAGGGATTACGCGGATCAAAGGATTATGGTGGACATGCGTGAATCGAGGTCTAGGATTGCGTTTGCAGCTCGAATTTCCTGATCAACTTTGGCTGTTAAATGGCTCTAAACTTATGTTAAAGATTTCAACTAAATCGTCATTAAAATATCCTACAACCTCGTTTCAAATTCAATAAAATGTTTATTAATACGGTGAGTGTTTGTTATTTTAATTGTATATGGGTATAGCCCAAGAAACTGTTACCATTAGGTGAAGCGAATGAGAATCGAGAAATTCTTAGAGATAAAATTGACGTACCATCGCCAGGATGGTCCTCCGTTTCAGGTATTTTCGAGTCCCTTATCTTCAAATGAGTTTAGTAGGTGAACCCTTTGATGCCTGATTTGGATTATATATATATATATATATATATATATATATATATATATATATAAAATAGAATAACCCTTAAATAAATATATATTAACAGTCAAAGTTGCTTGAAATTGTGGTAACACATGGCAACATAGGGCGTTAAAGGGCTAACATAGTCAATATATTTTTCTGTATAAATATCTAAAGCAAAGACAAAGATAATCCGTTTTAATTCCTCATGAAAGATAAATTGAAAAGAAAAAAAGGACAAAAAATTACATGTAAAATAGAGTGAAATGGTAATTGTGAAGTAATTTTATTGGAGAAATTAGGAAAACAAAAGAACAAAGGAAATGTTTACATTAATATCTGGCAAAGGAGGAAATCATATATCTGCATACCATAGCAATTCTAACCACCCTCTAAACAAGGCCTCGGATTCCCAAGGGGGACGCTTCTCATCCACGTTAGGCAACTGGGTCTAACTGCTCTAACAAGATCAACAGACCTAGGGCGCATGGTCGCAATTATTCTGACCTAAGAACTTGCGACCTTCAGGACTTTTAAAGAGTAGGACAATCCGAAACATAGTTAGCTTTCCTTTCTTAATCCCCGGAATAACCTTGGGGTGACCTTGGCAATTATATAATTCGACTGTAAATGTAAAACCACATAAGGGTTTCAAATTTCGTTAAAATCTACCGAATACTTACGATATGATTGGCAAAAAACTCAGTGAAAAGTAAAAATGGCTACCATTCGAACGACCGACCTACAAATTGACATAGTAAATATTAGAGTCGTTTTTGTACGCGATTTAAAAAAAAGGTTTCAATTGCCAATTTGCGATTGAAATATTAAAATAACTAATAAAAAACAACCATTGAAAAAGAGTTCTCTATTTTCATGACCTCCACAGTCCAGAATGAAGGTTAAAATAGTTAATAAAAAACACCATTGAAAATGAGTTGGTCTATCTTCATGACCTCCACAGTCCACTGTTTCCCACAATTCAACGACCCCCCAGTTCAACGATCTCTACAGTTCAACGATCCCACTCTTCAACGATCCATACAGTTTAACGATCCCACATTTCAACGATTCCACAGTTCAACGATCCCTACAGTTCAACGATCACACAGTTCAACGATCCTTACAGTTTAACGATCCCTACAGTTTAACTATCCCACAGTTCAATGGTCCCACAGTTCAACGATCCCTACAGTTCAAAGATTTCACAGTTCAACGATCCCACAGTTCAACGATCCCTACAGTTCAACGATCACACAGTTCAACGATCCTTACAGTTCAACGATCCCTACAGTTCAACTATCCCAAAGTTCAATGATCCCACAGTTCAACGATCCCTACAGTTCAACGATCCCTACAGTTCAACTATCCCAAAGTTCAATGATCCCACAGTTCAACGATCCCTACAGTTCAACGATCCCACAGTTCAACGATCCCTACAGTTCAACGATCCCATAGTTCAATAAGCACAACACTTTCTGTGTACAATCAAACGTAAAATAAATCAATGTTTTAAGCTCAAGGTTTTTAGATATTCGATGCCTTTCAAAGGATTTTTCCATCGATATTTACTCTTCAAATGCCATATTTGCACTTTTGGGGGGGGGGGGTATTTTTCTCGACCTTTTTGTGGTTTTAGCGATAAGAAAAGACTTAAAGCCTCACCGACGCTCAATCCAGGTTTTATTTTAGATCCGAAAACTTATGAAGCAGATTTTGTGCCATTTCACAGCAGAGATACACATATGTGTATAAGAGCGAGAGAGAGTGTGTGTGGATTTTCTCAAAAGTCTTGATGTACGCGATCATGAACGGTTGTCTGGCACCTCATATTGGAGGGATTTGGCACTGAAAATATTAAGGATTTGGTAGTGAAACATTATTATCCCATAGTTTCCTTTCTCTCTTTTACTACGATTCATTCTCTCTAGATTTTGGTTCCTCTTTAAAAACAAAGAAAAACATAATATAAATTAAAATTACTTAATTTAAATCGATATTAACACGCTTTAAACTGATATTAACCTGCGTTTTAGCAACAAACTCGTAAAACCTACGTATTTAACCTTCCAATTCAAGGAATTTTAGCGATTTGACGTTAACGAATCGTGGTATCATGGCGAAACAGAATTTAATAGTATTTATATCTCGTTTTACTTACATGCGAGGGTCCAGGAGGCGATGCTAAGGGGGCTGAACCCCCCACTCCAAATTTCAGAACTGTTTATGTTTATATATCTTTTGAAGCCCTAATTGTATTCTGCTATTCAGAAAGAGATATGTAATAATATAGAATATATATAAACAGTTTTTAAACCGTTGCGATCGAATGTATCTTATATGATACATGTATAAAATGGAGGTAAATCTCAAAAATAATTATTAAATTCAGTATTATACCTTAGCGGATGTCCCAAAACTACAATTAATAATTTTCTAATGTGTGGACAAATTTTGGGATCTGAGAGAGTTCTTGCTCAAGCGTTTATGAGATGCTGTTATTTATTATCGCTGCTGTCTATTATAACCCTTATTAATCATCAATGAGATGCTGTTATTTATTATCCCTGCTGTCTATTATAACCCTTATTAATCATCAATGAGATGCTGTTATTTATTATCGCTGCTGTCTATTATAACCCTTATTAATCATCAATGAGATGCTGTTATTTATTATCCCTGCTGTCTATTATAACCCTTATTAATCATCAATGAGATGCTGTTATTTATTATCCCTGCTGTCTATTATAACCCTTATTAATCATCAATGAGATGCTGTTATTTATTATCCCTGCTGTCTATTATAACCCTTATTAATCATCAATGAGATGCTGTTATTTATTATCACTGCTGTCTATTATAACCCTTATTAATCATCAATGAGATGCTGTTATTTATTATCCCTGCTGTCTATTATAACCCTTATTAATCATCAATGAGATGCTGTTATTTATTATCGCTGCTGTCTATTATAACCCTTATTAATCATCAATGAGATGCTGTTATTTATTATCCCTGCTGTCTATTATAACCCTTATTAATCATCAATGAGATGCTGTTATTTATTATCGCTGCTGTCTATTATAACCCTTATTAATCATCAATGAGATGCTGGTATTTATTATCCCTGCTGTCTATTATAACCCTTATTAATCATCAATGAGATGCTGTTATTTATTATCGCTGCTGTCTATTATAACCCTTATTAATCATCAATGAGATGCTGTTATTTATTATCCCTGCTGTCTATTATAACCCTTATTAATCATCAATGAGATGCTGTTATTTATTATCCCTGCTGTCTATTATAACCCTTATTAATCATCAATGAGATGCTGTTATTTATTATCCCTGCTGTCTATTATAACCCTTATTAATCATCAATGAGATGCTGGTATTTATTATCCCTGCTGTCTATTATAACCCTTATTAATCATCAATGAGATGCTGTTATTTATTATCGCTGCTGTCTATTATAACCCTTATTAATCATCAATGAGATGCTGTTATTTATTATCCCTGCTGTCTATTATAACCCTTATTAATCATCAATGAGATGCTGTTATTTATCATCCCTGCTGTCTATTATAACCCTTATTAATCATCAATGAGATGCTGTTATTTATTATCCCTGCTGTCTATTATAACCCTTATTAATCATCAATGAGATGCTGTTATTTATTATCCCTGCTGTCTATTATAACCCTTATTAATAATCAATGAGATGCTGTTATTTATTATCGCTGCTGTCTATTATAACCCTTATTAATCATCAATGAGATGCTGTTATTTATTATCACTGCTGTCTATTATAACCCTTATTAATCATCAATGAGATGCTGTTATTTATTATCCCTGCTGTCTATTATAACCCTTATTAATCATCAATGAGATGCTGTTATTTATTATCGCTGCTGTCTATTATAACCCTTATTAATCATCAATGCCTTTTTAGACTCGTCAGGCCGGGGGAGGGAGGAAATGAGGTTAGTCCCCCTCGCCAAATTTTATCCCGGATCCTCACTGTTTACTTATATAACATTCACGACCAACTTACGAAGCAAAATATATCATTCTGTTATTTAAAAATAATTGACAGACCTCATGTATCCTTTAATAACAGAAGGTGGCTGTTGAGGTGAAAAAACTGCTTACCCTTGAAACTTTATCTTCATCAAAATACAAAACAATACAAAATAAATCTTTCACACAACTTGGCAGCTATTTTTTTCTTTTACTGATTTCCTTTTCTTGCCATCATCAAGATTGGCAAACTTTCCTAACTAAACGTATTCTTCAAATTGACTAAATTGAATGTCATTTTTAAGTGCCCTATCTACTCGAAAATTCTCAATTTATGTACTCGAAGATTCTCAAATTATCTGTTTGAAAATTCTCAATTTATCTACTCGAGGATTCTTAATTTATCTGCTCGAAAATTCTCAATTTATCTACTCGAAAATTCTCAATTTATCTGCTCAAAAATTCTCAATTTATCTACTCGAGGATTCTCAATTTATCTACTTGAGGATTTTCAATTTATCTGCTCGAAAATTCTCAATTTATCTACTCGAGGATTCTTAATTTATCTGCTCGAAAATTCTCAATTTATCTACTCGAAAATTCTCAATTTATCTGCTCAAAAATTCTCAATTTATCTACTCGAGGATTCTCAATTTATCTGCTCGAAAATTCTCAATTTATCTACTCGAAATTGTTCCATTTATCTGCTCGAAAATTCTCAATTTATCTACTCGAAATTTTTCCATTTATCTGCTAGAATATTCTCAATTTATTTACTCGAAATTGTTCAATTTATCTGCTCGAAAATTCTCAATTTATTTACTCGAAATTGTTCAATTTATCTGCTCGAAAATTCTCAATTTATTTACTCGAAATTGTTCAATTTATCTGCTCGAAAATTCTCAATTTGTTTACTCGAAATTGTTCAATTTATCTGCTCGAAAATTCTCAATTTATTTACTCGAAATTGTTCAATTTATCTGCTCGAAAATTCTCAATATATTTACTCGAAATTGTTCAATTTATCTGCTCGAAAATTCTCAATTTATTTACTCGAAATTGTTCAATTTATCTGCTCGAAAATTCTCAATTTATTTACTCGAAATTGTTCAATTTATCTGCTCGAAAATTCTCAATTTATTTACTCGAAATTGTTCAATTTATCTGCTCGAAAATTCTCAATTTATTTACTCGAAATTGTTCAATTTATCTGCTCGAAAATTCTCAATTTATTTACTCGAAAGTGCTCAATTTATCTGATTAAGAGTTTTCAATTTATATACTCGAGAATTCTCAATTGATCTACTCGAGAAGTGTTTGTTCATTTATCTGGTGAGAAACTGTTTATTTATCTTCTCGAAAACAGTTAATTTATCTGATCGAAAACTGTTAATTATTCTGCTTAAAAACTGTTTAGCTAATTATCAACTTAAAAAAAAGAGTTCATTTATCTGCTCGACAACTGTTCGTTTATTTTGTAGAAACTATTCATTTATCTTTTTGAAAACTGGTTATTTATTTGTTCGAAAACAGTCCATTTATCTGCTTGACAACTATTCATTTATAAGATCAAAACATGGTAATTTCTCCAGTAAAACTGTACATTTTCATCCTGGAAAACTGTTCATTCATCTTCTGAAAACTGTTAATTTGTCTGGCTTGAAATCTGTTCATTTATCTGCTCGAAAACTGTTATTTTTATCTACTTGTAAAACGGTTCCTTTTTCTAGTCGAAAACTGTTATTTATTTTGTAGAAAACCTTTCATTTAACTACTCTACAAATGTTAATTTATCTGCTTAAAAACATTTCATTTATCTGCTCGACAACTGTTCATTTATATGTTTGTAACTCTTTCTTTTATCTGTTCGAAAGCTGTTAATAATCTGCTCAAAAACTGTTAATCAATTTGCCCGAAAACATTCTATTTATCTCCTTGAAATCTGTTCAATTTCCTGCTGGAAAACTTTCCATTTATCTTCTAGAAAATTATTCATTTATCTGCTCCAAAATTGTTCATTTATCTCCCCGAAAACACTTAATTTATTACTAAAAAACTGTTTAGTTAACTGCTAGCAAGCTGTTCCTTTATATGCTTATAACTATTCATTTATCTGCTCGAAAGCTGTTAATAATCTGCTCAAAAACTGTTAATCAATTTGCCCGAAAACATTCTATTTATCTCCTTGAAATCTGTTCAATTTCCTGCTGGAAAACTTTCCATTTATCTTCTAGAAAATTATTCATTTATCTGCTCCAAAATTGTTCATTTATCTCCCCGAAAACACTTAATTTATTACTAAAAAACTGTTTAGTTAACTGCTAGCAAGCTGTTCCTTTATATGCTTATAACTATTCATTTATCTGCTCGAAAGCTGTTAATAATCTACTCAAAAACTGTTAATCAATTTGCCCGAAAACATTCTATTTATCTCCTTGAAATCTGTTCAATTTCCTGCTGGAAAACTTTCCATTTATCTTCTAGAAAATTATTCATTTATCTGCTCCAAAATTGTTCATTTATCTCCCCGAAAACACTTAATTTATTACTAAAAAACTTTTTAGTTAACTGCTAGCAAGCTGTTCCTTTATATGCTTATAACTATTCATTTATCTGCTCGAAAGCCTTTAATAATTTGCTGGAAAACTGTGAATAGATTTGACCGAAAACGGTTCATTTATCTCCTTGAAAACTATTCAATTACCTGCTGGAAATCTGTTCATTCATCATTCATCTTCTGTAAACTTATTTATTTATTTATCTGCTCAAAAACTTTGTTTTATGATCAAAACAGTCAATATATATGCTCAAAAACAGTTCATTGATCTGCTCAAAAACCTTTATAGTTATCTGTTCTAAAAGGGTTCCTTTATCTGGTGGAAAACTGTTATTTTTATCTGCTTTATAATGGTTCCTTTATCTTCTAGTAAGCAATTCATTTATTTGCTTGGGACCAGTTTATTTATCTGTTTGAGACTCGTTCCTTTCCTGGTGAAAACTGTTCATTTATCTGCTCTAAAACTATTCATTTATATGCTCGTAGCTTTTCATTCATCCGGTCGAAAACTGTTTTATCTAATAGAAAACTGTTATTTTTATCTGCTCCAAAACAGTTCCATATCTGTCAAAAACTGTTCTTTATTTTGTAGAAAACTGTTCATTTATGTGCCCGAAAACAGCTCCTTTATCTCCTCGAAAACTGTGAAATTACTTGTTGAAAATCTTTTGATTTATTTGCTTGAAAATAGTTCATTTTCTAATTAAAAACAACTCATTTATCTATTCCAAAAGGATTCCCCTATTTTCTGGTATTTTTCAATCCATCTGATCTAAAAATGCTCATTTATCTGCTCAAAAACTGTAATTTTTAATTGATCTTAAATGTTTCATTTTCTGCTCGTAAATAGTTCATTTATCTACTAGATACGGTTCATTTATTTTGTAGAAAACTATTCATTTATCTGCTAGGAAACTTTTAATTTATCTGCTCGAAAACAGTTAATTTATCTGCTTAACAACTGTTCATTTATATGCTCAAAAATTGTAAATTTTTCCGTTAGAAAACTAGTCGTTTGTCTGCTCTAAAATTATTCCTTCCACTGCTGGAAAACTAATCAATTATCTTCTCCCTAAACTGTTAATTCATCTACTCGAAAATTTTTAATTTATTTCCTCGAAAACAATTAATTTATCTACTCTACTTCTGTTTATTTATAAACTAAAAAACTGGTAATTTATCAGCAGGAAAACTCTTCATTTTTCTGCTGGAAAACTGTACTTTTTCTAATCAAAAACAATTCATTTGTGTGCTCAAAAACTGTTCATTCACCTGCTCAAAAACAGTCCATTTATCTTCTCTAAAACTATTAATTTATCTGCTCGTAACTTTTCATTCATCTGCTCGAAAAATGTTCATTTATCTTCCAGAAAACTGTTATTTTTATCCGCTCGAAAACAGTTCATTTATCTAGTCGAAAATTGTTCATTTATTTTGTATAAAACTGTTCATTTAGCTGTCAGAAAACTGTTAATTTATCTACTCGAAAGCTGTTAATTTATATGCTCAAAAACAGTTCATTTATCTACTCGTCACCTGTTCATTTATTTGCTGGAAAACTGATAATTTATCTGATGGAAAACTGTTTATTTATCTTCTCGAAAACACTCCATTTATGTACTAAAAAATTGTTCATTTAACCTCTAAAACCGGAGCGTGTTTCTTTTTTATTCTACCTGGTGTTGTTTCGTTTCTTGTTTTATGTTTGTTGTTTAGTTCTGTTTTGGAGGGTTTGAGTGTAATTTTTTTCTTTTGTTTTGCTTTAGTTTTTTTTTTTTTTCAAGAGAAAACTCTTCCTTCTTCTTCACTTGGAAATTTATTTCCACTTTAGCTGAAGTGGCGTGTGAATATAAATCTTCTGGATATAAGCAAAATAATGCAGAATTGCAAGCAAAGAGAAAGTGAGTTCATTGTCTTTACTTCTGAATCCCTTTTGAGAAGTCAAAAAAATCCGAAAATAATGGAAATATCGCCAATCTCTGCTGTAATTCAAATTTAAAGAGATGGAGTCTTCCTATCTCACCCCATTTATTTTTGTTTTATTCTCCTGTGAATAGTATAAATGATGGTTCTTGTATAGGTAGTAGCCAAGGGTAAAATGAGGTAAGCCTCTTTGAGAGTGGTGCGAATTTTGGCGCTACTCTTGTGGCAGCCAAATGGGTTTCTTAAATCAGAGCTCTCTTCTTGCCTAGTTGGCTGGGTATGTGATGATCGGAGATTTCCTCAAAGGGAAATGGAATCTTGGAACTGGATTCACACTTATTTCTTCGGCAGGAGCCTTTGAAATCGTCTTCAGATGATTTTTCTTGACAAAAGAATTCATCTTTACACGCAATCCATCTCCCTTTTTACATAACAGCTCGAATACATGATTACGGTCTCTTAATAACTACTTATAATAAATTTATATATTTAATCGGTTCCCATAATATAAAATTGGTTCCCTCAACTTAAATTAACATATTTTATCAATTCTTTCATAACTATCAAGCCTTACAATGGCTATATAATAATGTAAAGAATTAATACACTTTCATAACAATCAAAAAGAAAGAATAAACCAATATATAGGACCATTTAATATATGAAATATAAATTGAACATACTAAAACATCTCACTTTATTTTATTTAATTATTTTAAAAAGTTTTATATATTTATTCAATCTTTCAATTGTTGGATCGTGGATCGTAAGTAATTTAAAGATTCAATAAGTTTGATTTAATGTTTCTTCGATGGAATTGGGCTCAATTTTTTGGTTTTAAAATATAAAAATAAAAGTTTTTTAGAGATTAATTTATAGTACATTTTTATTTTAATCATAAATATATACCTATTACAATAACAAAAGAAATCCATTGCATAGTCGTAGTCAAAATTTTCTATTTTATTTGGAGATCTCATCTTACAAACATATTATCTTTTGATTATTTCATTTAAGTCACGTTGTATGGTTACCATATGTACCAATTTATCTTACCTTCAAAAGTTCAGGAACACATATTCTATTTTATCGTCAATTCAACTCGATTTATATTAAATATATTGGGAAATAAGTTTGAAAGTATAATCTTTAGAGTTTTACATGAATTTTGTATAGATTAACTCAACATTACTAAATTCCAGTGTTTCATTTATTTTTTAAATTCATTTTTAAGGTTCTTTTGTGGTGGGGAGAAAAATTATTTCATTACTCACGCAAAACGTAACTTTGTTAAGTAACATGAGAAACATTTGAAATGTTTTACTGGTGTTCAAATTACACTAGTCAACAATGATTTTGCTACTTAGGTATTATCTTGTGATTTATACTAAATCGAGTATGCTGATTCCGAATCTGTAATCAGAATTGTTCTAGTATGTAAGGTTCCTGTGTTACACACATACTCTTTAGTTACACAAATGGGCAGTGAGAGGATGTATTGTGTGTGTTTAGTTCCTGCGTTAAACTCCTGCTTTACCACGATGTCAAATTTAGCCATTATAGTAGTGGTGTTAAAACGGTATTTATATACAGTGATTAATTGCATTTTCTTTCAGATTTATTTGTAAATTAAATAAGATTGTACAAAAGTAAATAACAGGATATATACAAATTAGTTGAAAACATGAGAATGTATAAATAGCCCAGACAACTTTTTTTTTATATCTGTGGAAGATATACTCCAAGCATTCAGCGGAAAAATTTAGCTAAAAGAGTGAAAACTGCATACAATTATTATTTGGTTGTAGAGTTTGTGATCAAGACACACCCTGGGCACCTCACAAATCTTGTACTGTGTGTTATACGGGGTTTACACAGTGGTTAAATAGAAAGCAGAAGGGTATGCCTTTTGCTGTACCAATGGTGGGGCGTGAGCCAACAAATCATGTTTTTGATTGCTACTTTTGTATGACAAATATTGCGGGATTCTCAAATAAGAACAAGTCAAAAATTGTATATCCAGATTGTAAGTCAGCTATAAAACCAGTTCCCCATAATATGGAGATGCCAATCCCAGTTCCTCCATTAGCTAGTGCACTTAAAAAATATGTTTCATCGCCTAAAGAGGAAGATAACAATGACAATGAAATGTATGAGGATAATTCTAAGGCAAGGAAGATCTAGTTGATAAATCAAGAAAGATTAAAATGATTTGGTGAGGGATTTGCCATTGTCAAAGGAGAACGTAGAAATGTTGGGCTCCAGAGTACAGCAATGGAATCTTCTAGAGGACGGTGCAAAAATATCTACTTTCCGTAAACGCCATAAGGCCTTAGCTGCCTTCTATATAGAAGAAGATGGTGCTTGTATCTGTACTGATGTTAATGGCCTCCTGAATCAGCTAGGAAACGAGCATTTACCTGATGAATGGAGACTATTCATCGATGCAAGCACTGCTAGCCTCAAAGCTGTGTTGCTACACAATGGTAACAAAAGACCTTCAATTCCTGTCACACTTATTGTTAGGATGATAGAGACATATGACTCAATGAAATTTATTTTGGAAGGTATTCATTTCTCGCATCATAAGTGGAATATCTGTCGTGATCTAAATCTGATTTCTTTACTTCTTGGACTGCAGCTAGATATACAAAGAATATGTGCTTGTTATGCCTATGGAACAGCCGTGACGACAGGAATCATTATATTGTCAAAAAGTGGCCCGAAAGAGAAGAACACATAGTTGTTCGATACAATGTGAAGCACATGCCTTTGGTACATCCACAAAAGATCTAACTTTCACCACTTCATATCAAACGTGGCCTTATCACGAATTTTGTTAATGAAATGGCCCATGATTCTGATGGATTCCAGTATTTCAAAGAGAAATTTGATGCCCCCAAAAAAACGATGCTAAACTTAAAAGCTGACATTTTTGTATGGCCGGAGATCACAGAATTGTTACTTGATAGAGAGTTCAGAAATAAACTAACTCCACTTGAGTTGGCAACATGGGATTCATTTGTTCATGTAGTGCATAACTTCCTTTGTAATCATAGGGATGTAAACTATAAAGAACTAGTGGACAACATGCTAAAGGCCTATCAAAATATGGGGTGTCGGATGTCTCTTAAGATGCATTTCTTGCATTCGCATCTAGATTTCTTTCCATCTAATATGGGTGATATTAGTGACGAACATGGGAAAAGGTTCCACCGAGATATCGCAATGATGGGAAGCAGGTATCAAGGCCGCTTCAACGAAAACATGCTGGTTCCTACAACGGGAGGGTCCTATATCCACGTACAAGTGCAAGAAAAAGAGTCTCAAACATTTTTGAAGAAATTGATAGTTAGGTGAGTACTACCTCTTTTATATGTAATACATATCTTGTCTGGGTCTGCAAAAGGACGTACATAATGCCAAATAGGGTGCCCCGATTCCAAATCTTTGCCCAGAAACGTCTCATTCTTCTCAAACTCGTAATAATTATATCATTAATTGATCACGACGCTCATCGCCAGAGCCACCATCCTCAACCCCCAAAAAGGTTGATTCAAGAAGCCTTTTGAATAACAAAGCCTTTAAAATACATCTATATATCACACGTCATGTGATTTTCAATTATGATATATATATATATATATATATATATATATATATATATATATATATATATATATATATATATATATATGCAAAAAAAACACAAGTAAAACAAAGGAGATTCCAAGTACTTTCGAACTTTATTTCAACTTCATTATCAAGGAATGACGAAAACATCAGAAAACATCAATCTATAAGCGAGGGAAAGAGGAGAAAGAATGGCCCAAAATAAACAATTAAACCTACTTGTAATAAAATTTACGGTTTATAGAAAAAATAGGAGAAGCAAAAAGAGACAAAAAACAAAGAGAGTAAATACAAAATACAATCATTAATGCCAGGTAAATTTAAATATCAAAATGGTGTCCAGAGAACTGAAAATAACTCCAAATAAACAATTAAGGATAAAGATAAGATCTATCTTCCTCCTTAATTGTTTATTCAAGCTTTTGAGTGTTTATTTTTATTTAGCTAAATTTAGAATTACTCATCTATACTAATGATCGTTAAATAATTATTATCCGTCCGCTAAATTGTAGTCGAGTCCCAACTGGATATAAAAGTAACATAAAGATCAACGCGACAATTACTGGCAAGCTGGAGCTTTCAAATGACAAGGAAAAGGTAGGTTAGGGAGTTTTTTTGGTTCAAAATATATAATTATATACATATTTAGTAAAATAAACTGTAGTGTACGCAGTGATGGTATGCGCTTGCCATAGTAACCAGTAATCCCCCTTAACACTACAACTGGCACGATTGGGGGACGTTCTTCTTTCATACTAGGCAATTAACTGTATCTAATATACCAACATAACAGTCCTTGACCTGAATGAAGAGCGCCCCCGAGGAGGCCAAATGGAATCTGAAGGTTGCTACTCATTGTTGTGGCAACCGCATATACTTCTTTACTTAGGACTGATGATGCAAGCCAACCACATCCGAAACGTCTTCTGAGTAAAGAATTATATAATTGGATAGTTTTCTATAAAAACTATATTACTTCTTCCTACTTATAAATATTAGTACTTACCAACGCGGCTAGCTCCCATTCTTGAGCCACGAAGTACCAAAATTACGGGTTTAGGAGAACTTGCCCTGGCCAAATGGTCCCGGTCATTCGCGGATGGATATTTAACTACAGTGAGGTAAGTATCAACGTGACCTTAATATATTTAGAAGGAAAAATTAAAGCTATAAAATGAGGTCATTTGGCTATGGTCAGTTCCCCTATATCACGAAATTGCTACCGTCCGCCACCCATTCACTCTTACCTGAAAAGAGAATTAATTTCAATAGAAAGCATCGAAATATTCTAAGAACCCGATTTTGAGGAATTTTAGAAGGGCTATGAGATACATTTTCAGGTTTAGAATAATTTGCATCTAAAATTGGGTGTTGTGAAATCATAGTTATTGTCTGGCAGAAAAAAACACCACCTTGCAAATCATGTTTTTTTTTTAAATTGGCAAAGAGAAATGTCCTGATTTTAAAACAAAAAAGGAGATAATAGACATATTCTCTATTATGTTCGAACTTACCCTGATCCTTGCCGCCTTTACCATCACGCTATTTGTGAGAAAGGGGGGCTGACTTTGGAATCGGAATTTCACGGCTATCTCCACTTCCTGTCCTCCCCATCCCAAACCTCTACAACACAAATCGTACTAACTAAACTAAAAACCTAAAAACACTTACCACACAAACTCCGCCCTACACTTTTCTACCTACACAAGTGGAAGATCAAGCAACATCACCCTTTCTCTTGGTGCAGCAAATCAAGGAACGTGAGACTCCGAGGCCAAACACTACCCTACGTGCACTCCGTTTCCGGATCAAGCACACGCAGGGCACCACAGCTGACATTCAACAAACACACTGGACCTAACCATCTAGCTCACATAACCTAAACGTAACACTCTGCGATACATCTAATAAAACCTACGTGATACATACACTCACGTTCCATGTTGACCTGAAACTAAACACCCACACACATAAAATAAAAACAACACGAACGACATTCCGGAAAAATGAGCGCCTCTATTCTCCTTCCCCGTCCCAGTCGAACAAATAAGAGAAAAGAAACACCTCCCATCATTGTATAGACACCGACCTGTTACCTCTCCCTTTGCCTGCCTAGTGTTTTCCGAATCTTTTCCTCTGCGACTACTTGATCTTCTGTTGTCACTACAGTGATCTTCTCTGTTCTTTCTACACACACATCATCATCATCTACTAGAGATCATCCCACACAAAAGAAATGCCTCAACTGTGGCGGGCCATCTTGGACAATGGCAATGGCGTAGCCAAAGAGGAAAAAAGTAATCGCAAGAAAAGAAAAAGAGGACAGAGACCAACTAGTATCGTAAAGAAAGGGGAAAAACACAGGCGTGGCCAAAGTCACAGTACAATAAATGAAGGAGTCTAAAACACACCTCACTGTCCCAAACGAATCATCTATAGAATTAGTTACCACTGAAAATGGTACAAAGATTATTGAGGCCGCAGAGCTCAACCTTATCTTCTCCAACAGTGAGGATAATCTTCAGCCAAGATGAAAGAAACAGGTGGAAGTACAAAAAGCTTTACACGAAGGAACATGCAAATGGGTATTAAAAGGAAAGACAGGTGAAGATGATGAAGTTATTGGGGAATTACGCCTCAAGGACGGAATTAGGATCTTCCCTGGCAAGTGTGTGGGGCTAAACCGAACTACATTCAAGAAAATGGTATAAGGGAAGTATAAGAATAGCGGTACAGACTCTTTTAAGATATCCCCTAGACGAACCTAGAAAAGGCAACTGAAACTATCCACAATATGCAATGGTTCACCATTCCGCAACAGAAGAACTAAGCTGGAAATGAATTCTGGGCCATAGTTTGCAGTAAGAGAGACAGAAGCCCCAAAACTAAAGAAACACCCACTAAAACGCCACAAAACACGACGATACTAAGCTAATTAATAGCTCAAAATTTATTCACACAACGGCGTGAATGCTACAAAAAAACCCACAGGAATCAAACAGAGATAGAATGCTGATAAAGAGTAGACGGTCATCCCGACATGAATACAATAAATTAAATGAGTATTAAAGACAGAGAGAGAGAGAGGCAGAGAGAGAGAGAAAGAGAGAAGCAAAGAGAGAGAGGCAAAGAGAGAGAGGCAAAGAGAGAGAGAGAGAGAGAGATAAGGAAAACAGAGATTGACGGCATTCGCATGACTGGTAGAGAAGTTGCGCTGAGGTACGGAATTGATGAAATAGTAGAATGGCAGTAAAATTAATTAGGGACTCGTGGTTTGGATTTCACACTAACCAGTAGGTTCATATATTAGAAGTGTACCATTCTATTTTTCTACCCCACTCTTTATCTAGGAAGAAGGTGAACTTAGATCAACTTCTTATCTCTTGTAGTATTCTTTAATTCATCCTTTGACTTTTCTTCTCCTATCCTCCCTACTCAGTTCACGCTAACCTCTATCCTTTAGGTTTAAGTCTCTATGAGGGAGGTGGGGGTTACCGGGCTGGGGTCGACTTGAGGTTGCCTACATACCCCATCCTCTTCGAGATGGGGGGAGAATGCCTAATGGTCGATGCCGCTATTTCTCTTATTATCACACCATACAAGTCATTCTCAATTTAGATGTCACAGCGAAAAGACTTCTTAGGATGAACATTAGCATAGGTTCGGAAGCTAAAAAGAAACGCCGTTCAGCTGACTTAAATACTGTGTGTCTAGGCTAAATTTAACGATATTTAATATCTCTTTATTTTCAGAAACATTTTGATGTAATGGTGAACATACAATTACGTTGGATGGCATGCAGAGTCAAGTTTTAGTTGAGAAAATGTTAGTTTACATGGAGGACTGGAAGCCATCTGAATATTGGAGTGTCAAAGTGCCGACATCATGACTGGTGCTCAATGCTCTGTTAACAATGGAAAGACTGTAAAACGTGACATGGGCAGCTGCAACGGAGCCTACGAAGCCCCGGCGAACAGAAACACAGCAGGCGTTCAGACTGCATCCAAACGCCGCAATTCCCCCCAAAACTTCAGAACAATGTGAAGGAAGATCCGAACAAGGGAAACCTGGCTTTGGCGATAAAGATGGGTGCTGGAGACACACACCATTAAACTGGCTCTGGGTGAAGATCTGGTTCTTTTCAGATTAAAAGAACTTCTGCCAGGACCAGTTGCACAGCACCCAAAATAACAGGTAGCTTTCCTATAATCTATGCGACATTTCACGTAGCATGAAGACCATTTTTCCCCAAACTGCGATGGTCCGTGGGTGTGTCATCATTGTGAGAGATGCCATGTCACCTCACATGCTAGAGGAGGGCCTTATGCTCAAATCAGACGGCGATATGGATCTGGTAGAGATTGTAGTGAAACTCTGGCTGGATAGGGTTGGTGCTAGAAGACCATACCTCCTGAAAGAGTGAGAAGTGGTTGTAGGAGAATTTCTACGACTTCACCAGTCCCATTTTCTGTCCTCCTAAATCCCTCGATTGTAATCCCATTAATTCCCTTTCCGTGTGCCGGGATTATAAAAGACCCCAACTCCTTCGCATGCAACCCCAAGGCCGATCCTTTGGCCAAGATCAAGGAGGTGTGCGAAGATCTTCTCAGGATCACAGCGAAGAGCGCATGTGCCAGGTCCTGAAGCCGTCTTCAGGCCGCAGGGGAAGCGGAAGGCGGTTATATCCCAACCATAATCTAGTTGATATATATAAGATATTGAGGGGGAGGGGGTTCTTTTTTGCATACTAATCACATACCTATACCCTAAAAGAACTACTCCAACCAGTGTTAAAGGTAAATATTAATTAGAAATAAAATGAGCCATATTACATAGTCGTATATTGGGTTACTTAAAGAAAAGCGACACCCAAAATCAATCTTAAAAAGGGGAGACCTCACTTTTTTTCCATTTAGATCAGAGACCCTTAAATTCTTAGAGACGTTTCTCTTCATTTGATCCTCCAGCGTAAAATCGCCTTGAAATGAAATCTCGAAACAGAAATATATTCAATACAAATCAAATAGGAATAAAGATTTAGAGGAGATGGGCCGTAATGAACCCAAATAAAGTTTCCAAATAACTTCTTTTTAATCAAAGAATTAAGGTACACCTAAAAGGGGGAGTAAAAACTCACGCACCGATAAACTCTAACGGATTTCGTTGCGTGAGTTTTTACTCCCCATTTGTCAGGAATAAATTCATTCATTTAATTTCTTTAAAGATTTATTCCTCCACTGGCTAAAAGGGATACGTCACCCATAATTGGTATCAGCTCCCTCCCCTAAGGGGAAACATACTCAATCCGTAAGGTGTCGAAATAGAGAGGAGTGGGTATGTTGTGTAGGCGAGGATGGAATTGATAGCGGTGTTGCGATTGGCTATATGCGTAGTGATGCTTGTGGAGCTACTTACCACCCCGGGGTTTGAGAAACAGCGTATCTGCCAACGGGCGGGCAGCTCATTGGGATTAACCCGTGCCTCGACGCCAGAAATCCAACGCCGTATACACTCAGCTAGCGAGAGAGCGTAGGTATGAGTTGTAGGGGTATGAATTGCAAGGGTATGAATGACAAGGGTATGAGTTGGTCAGGTATGAGTTGTACGGTTATGAGCTAACCGGGTATGAGTTGTTAGGGTATGAATTGTCCGGGTATGAATTGTCAGGGTATGAGTTGCACGGGTATGAGTTGCAAGGGTATGAGTTGTCCAGGTATAGGTTGTGGGGGTATGAGTTGTATTTTTATGAGTTGCCCGGGTATGACGTCCATGTATGAGTTGCATGGTTATGAGTTGTCCGGGTATACATTGCAAAGGGTATGAGTTATCCGGGTATGATTGGCCGGGTATGAGTTATCCAATCACCACCGACAACATACTCGTACTCATCACTACGCCGATACCAAAGGATTCCGTCGCAATAAAACCTTATGCCTACGAATTTCGCTTACGAATACCATCCAACTCGTTCGTAACTCGAGGACTCTCGGTATATCTTCAAATTCCTAATAAATAAAAACGTCCCCAGATGAAACTCGCTTCGTTCTCTCGTCGTAAATCTCTACTTGCGAACACCATCTAACTCGTTCGTAACTTGAGGAGTCTGGGTATATCTTCAAATTCCTAATAAATAAAATCATCTCCAGATGAAACTCGCTTCGTTCTCTCATCGTAAATCTCGACTTACAAACACCATCTAACTCGTTCGTAACTCGAGGACGCTCGGTATAGCTTCAAATTCCTAATAAATAAAAAAACGTCCCCAGATGAAACTCGCTCGTTCTTTCGTCGTAAATCTCGACTTACGAACACCATCTAACTCGTTCGTAACTCGAGGAACCTCGGTATATATTCAAATTCGTAAATCTCGAAAAGCTTTTGGTGAGGAAGTCATTTCTGACGCCCGAGAAATAAAGATAATAGATCGGGGCCGACGTGAGACCCTCGTCTGACGCTCCTAAAACCAAACGTGCTTCGTCTGCCGGTTTATTACCAAATTTGGTCCGATGCCATTTTATATCGGACACGGAGGTCTTCAATTCCTCCCATGAGTCAGATATTTTTCATGCTGGGGGTGAAGAAGAATTCCTGGGGACATGAAGAAAGATCATATTTTTTTCAGAAAGAATATGACGCAGTAATTCATGAAGGGCATTGACACTTAAACATTAACAGTCTAGCGGCAATTTTTCGTCCAATTGCATTCACAAGCCTCTTATGAACTAACATTTCTTCTGTTTGCCGAAGTAAACAAATGTGGACATCTCGATTATGTCCGTTGAATCGTCGCTGAGTTGCCAAGCCGCCTTTTTTATTCTTATTTACATGATGTGAATTTACAATTGCTCTAAGGTGATGGGGAAGGATCGATTTGGATAAAGGGTTAGCAGGGAGAGAGAAAATAAATGGAAAGGGGAAGGTGGTAATATAAATAAAAAAAAGAAAAGTAAAAAGATATAAAAATAAGTGCGCTAGTAAATCTTCCCCGGCATGAATGACAGGTTTTGGGTGAGTTGCGAACCCTGGGTTTCGCTGATGTTCTAACTAGTCGCCTTAGGTTATGGGTCTCTCATTCATTGTTACTTCCACAAATTTCATAGCATGTGTGTGTGCGTGTATGTGTATGTGTATGTGTTATTATACTTACGCATGTAGATTTATTCAATGGATAAATGCCATACGTAACCATATAGATATAAATTCCTATATTTAGTGAAGAAATGATTACAAATGTGTGCATGCGTATGTAGATGTAAGTATGTATACATATTTACGCTACGCACGTATATATGTATATGTTGGTAGACGGCTCCCTGGCCTCATATTTCATGGCCATTTCGGGAACATAACCCTTCCGAAGAAACCAGCAGAGATCTACTCTAAGCGGTAGCCTCCTTTCCGCTGGTGCCCAGTCCCCTTCTTCGGGAGGCAAAGTCAGCTATCGCTAAACCCCGCGAGCTTTGTTGGACTCCGGCTCAGCGATCATAATTATCGCCACTTTTCTACAAAAGCAAATTCTAAATATGCAAAAAAGAAATCATGTAACATTGACTTTCGTTTTTGTAAATTGAAGTTTATTTGTGAAAATTTGAATCTTGTTTGAGTAAAATTTCATCTCATTTGTGTAAAATTGAATTTCGTTTGTGAAAATTTGAATTTTGTTTGTGAAAAATTGAATCTCGTTTGAGTAAAATTGAAGTTCGTAAGAAAATTTGAATTTTGATGTGTAAACTAAATCTCGTTTAAGTACAATTAAATTTCGTTTTGGTAAAATGGAATTTCGTTTGGGAAAAATGGAAGTTCATTTGTGAAATATTAAATTTCGTTTCTGTAAAAAAATATTGTGTGTAAAATTTATTCTCCTTTGTGAAAAACTTAATTGTATTTGAGAAAAAAAATGTGTAAAATTTGATTGCGTTTGTAAAAAACTGAATATAGTTTGTGAAGATGTTAATTTTATTTGTAAAAATGTTAATTTTCGTTCAAAATTGAAATTTGTTTGGGTAAAATTGAACTTCCTTGGTGTAAAATCTTTTGGCGTTTGTAAAATGAATTTCTTTTGTGTAAAATAGAATTTTCCTCTAAGTAAAATTGAATTTTTTTGTGTAAAATTGAATTTCCTTTGTGCAAAATTTAATTTCCTGTCTGAAAATTTGAATTTCGTTGGTGTAAAATTGCATTTTCTTTGTGTAAAATTTAATTTTTTTTGTGAAAAAATTAATTTAGGTTATGAAAATGTGAATTTGTTTGTGAAAACTCAATTTTGTTTGTGTAAAATCGCATTTCGTTTGTGTAAAACTGTATCTCGCTTATGAAAATTTGATTTAATTTGAATTTTATTTATTAAAAATTGATTTAATTTTGTGTAAAGTTGAATTTTGTTTGTGTAAACTTAAATTTCGTTTGTACAAAAGTGAATTTCCTTTGTTAAAAAACATTAATTTCATCTGCGTAAAATTTAATTCTGTTCGTGTAAAATTTAATTTCGTTTATGTAAAATTGAATGTCCGAGTAAAATGACTTTTTGTTTAACATTGAATTTCGTTTGTGTAAATTCGAATTATATTCACGCAAAATTGAATTTCCTTTGTGTAAAAATGAATTTGCTTTGTGAACGGTTAAATTTCTTTTGTGAAAAATAAATTTCTTTTGTTTAAAATTGACTTTCCTATGTGAAAATCATATTTTCTTTGAGAAACATTGAATTACTTTGTGTAAAATGGAATTTCATATGTGTAAAATTAAATATCGTCTGTCAAAATTTGAACTTCGTTTGTGCCAAGTGATTTTTTTTAAATAATTGTGGTTTATTACAAATTGAAATTGGTTTGTGTGAAATTCAATATCGTTTGTAAAAAAATAATTTCTTTTGTTTAAAAATGAATTAGGTTTGTCAAAATGGAAGCTGTTTGTGAAAATTTGAATTAAGTGAGTGAAAAATTGAATATATTTAGTGTAAAATTTAATTTCGTTTGTGAAAAGTGAATATCGTTTGTGCAAAAACTGAATTTCGTTATGGTAAACCGAATTTCATTTGTATAAAGTTGATTGTTTGTGTGTAAAATATTGAATTTCTTTTGCCTAAAATTGAATTTTGTTTGTAAAGATTTAATGTTCTTGTTTAAAATAGAATTTGTGAAAAATTGAATTTCCTTTGTGTAAAATTGAATTTCGTTCGTTAAAAATGATTTCCTTTTCCTCAAAATTTAATTCCGTTTGTGTGAAATTAAATTTGTTTGTTTAAAATTGAATTTCGTGTGTATGAATTTCGTTTGTGTAAAATTGAATTTTGTCTATTACACATAAAATTTCGTTTATGTAAAACTGAAATCAGATAACTTATAAATGCACTTATATGTGTAATAAAAATATTTATATTTTAATTTTACAAGAATTGATTCAATCATACCTACACTTGTATACATATAATTATTTGCAGATAGCATAAAGTCACTTAAATCTATGTTTCTATCTATACACATACATACATATGTAAAAAGAAAATACACAAACTAACACAGAGAATAGAAAGTGTTTATTTTATAGTTCTGATTTAAAGATTGATTATGCGATAAACACAGATTTTTAGCTATGATCTTAAGAATAAATCAAACCACATTATATATGTAGATTAAAATATTCATAAATATTTTAGCTGTAAATAAGACCACATGGATTACCAATAATGATTAACATAGCTTGACTACCACCTTTCAAGCATTTATAAATAGAAGAATTTTTTTTAAAAATTATCAGTCAAAATTTCAATGCCTTTCAGTTTTGTAATTCTTAATTTACCTCGTCGCTTGGCGTTACTCTTATGGATGGCGTTAAAGGTCATCCTGATCAAGGTAAGCTCTGTCTTGATAGTTATATCTATGTCAAAACGTAAAGAACAGCTATTAGGTTATTGCCCAATGCGAATGCCCACACCATTGCAGAGCCTTAGTACAAATATGCAAAGAAGGATTAGCTAATCAACATCACGAATATAACCACGATCCCGATAAAAATTGATACTATTATTGTTACGAGACGAAGTAAAGCAAAAAGCTATCAATCTTCAAGAAGCTGCTCGAGGAATCATCGCATTGGCCGTAGAGGGCATTTTTTGGAGAGGCTAAGGAATGACAACGTTTTGACCCTTTTAGGAGTGCAATAAGAAGAAAGAGTAAAGCTGTAAATGGCTTGCATTCCATTCCAAAGAAATTAATGGAGATGGTTATTGCCGAAAAATATAACATTACTGCTTCTGGAGAGGATTTTTTGTTTTACGATGGTCGTCAGGGTAATCAAAGTTGGTTAGTAGTTTCTACAACCATGAATATGAAACTCTTCGAAACCATGGCTATATGGTTTTGCGATGGAATATTCGAAGTTGCGCCAACCTTCTTTTGCCCGCTTTACACAATTCATTTTTCATGGGAGAATCGAACAATTCCTTGTGTTTATGCTTTGTTATCAAAAAAAATAAGACATCTATAAATATATATTCCAGCAATTTCTTGCAAATAACCACAGTTCTATTCCCCAAACCATTCTCATGAATTATCCATTTGTCCTATACCACATATCGCAAAGTGAATCGGAGGGTTTGAAGGCAATGTATATGAGCGGAGGGAAATTGTGCTTCACGAGGCAGATCACGTCAACAATTATTTCCAGTATAATTGCATCAGCCTCTTGCGCCGACGTGACATAGCAAGCCTACGTTGGCCAATCAGCATGTGGAATATTCACTAACGGATTAATGATGACCTCACACGCACTAGCATCTCTACGGAAGGCTTGCATAGCCATTTCCTTGCAAGTATTACATCATGCCATCAAAACATTTCAGTGTTTCTGCCATTGTTATAAAATGAATAAGGACTCATAAACGTAGTCATAAACCAAATTCTTGCAGGACATCCATCCAAACCTATGAAGAAGAAGGTCAAGACACCTAAGTCGCGTGCTCTCAATTATTCTAACTTATGACCCTATAATCTTACGACCTTTAAAACTGTCCAAATCTCATCAAAAATTAAAACACTTACCAACTTACCAACGGCCTACGAACCAACCTACTAACTTATAATTGGCAACGAGAATTGCAACCTTTGCAAAGCAGTAGGAAACCTGCAAAGTGGTAGATTATTTAAGAGCAATTGCACATACTTTGAAATTTTAATATCCACTTTTCATTATTAAAATATTAATTTATGTTTCTATGTGCTAAATTTTGCGTAATGGGACTTTAGGTTTAATAGGAAAATTGTAGTTCAAAAACAAGTTTCTATAATACTCAAAAATCTATGCTTTTCTTTTTTTATCTTTAAATTATTGTCTTTTATCGAATGTATGTATGAAGGTGCGGCGTGTAGGCCCACTGGTGTGTGGACACGCTCTGGAGCCTACCAATCACTGCAACCTATTCCCCATTGCCTTATGAGTTCTGCCTTTTTAGTCAAAGGCTAGAAGAGGAAGGATACCTCGATCACAAAGCAGGATCGGGGATGCTTATAGACGAGCACCAACAGACCGGTCTTTCGGCAGCTCCCTACACCCGAGGATGAAGCTTGGTCGTCTCGAGCCTCTTCTGCTACCAGGGTCCTGTTTCTTTCGGTCAAGATACGGGTCCGAAGACTCAACACATTCCTACCCGTTTAACCTAGTGCAGGTTGCCCTCAAGAGGGCATCCGTCATCATCGACCTCGATGGACTCTCCAAAGCGAGCAAAAACAAAAGAAATACGTTTTATTTTTATTTCATAAATAAGCAGCTACGATCTAAGGCAATAAACTAGAAAAATAATATTAAAACCAATACAAAACTTTAAATCATGTCACTTAGCAGTCTTCAATTTACATATAGTTGGAGGAGCGACTACCCCATTCAAAATGGTTAAAATTTTAAATAAATATAAATGATGCTTAGCTCAACTGATTCAACGTTAAGTAGCATAATCTTTGTTAAATGTATGAGAAGCAGACTAAATAATGCGTATATGCTATCATTATTAAGAAAAAAAGGACCATATAGAGCATAAAAGATACCAGGCAATGGCTTCGCCACTCCCCCTTATGTGAGGAGCTTGCGCTTCGCTACTAAGATTAAAATTTAAAATCTAAAAAAAAGCAGCCATGGTTAAATTTCCAGAAATTTTCTGAACTCCGCCAATTATAATAATTTTAAAAGGAATTCTAAACTAAATTTCCCTCCCTTTCAAAATATTACGTTGCTGAAATATAAATTTATAGAAGAAGATATATAAAAATAAATTTTCGGAACTTCCCCATTTGTAATTCTTTGGGTTTTAAAAATTCACAAAATTTTGATACTTATATTTATTTCAAAACTTCACCATTTTGTTTTTTGATATTATAAAAAAAATTATCAGAAATAACTTTGATAATAAAACATAAGTCATTACCAAACTAAGATGACATTATTATTCAAATACTGAAAAAAATTCCCTTCTTAAATTATAGAGTTAGAGATGATGATGATGAAGATGATGATGATGATGATACTGATGATGATGATGATGATAAATGTTTCAAGCATTAAAATAAATTGATTTGTGATAAGATTACAGGTCGCTTAAATCACTGGTCAAATAATACAAAATAATATTGTTTACTTTGCTGTTTATTAAAATCAGCAAGCATGCCTGCGAGACCCACTTAAAAATGAAGATATTGGATTCAAATATTTACGGGTTAAAGTAGCGACAAACACACTTTTAAATTATCTCTTTAACTTCCCAGCACAGTTTTATAAACATGTGTTCACGTTATTATAATGTAAACATGTGGTCGATTAAAGCTATAAAATCTCTGAGCTTAACGAAAGACAAGCCTGGGGACCACAAGGAAACTAGAATTATAAGCTTCAATGTGTTTACCGGTATCCGTTTATCTAAAAAGGGAGAATTAAACCGTTCATGACTGTCTTATCTCAACAACAAGTAGGAACCAGGGTTAAAAAGAACATGCTTGAAAAATGCATTCGTTAGTTAGAAAACGCACCAGCATTATAAATATAGTTTATAGATTCTATATTCGCAAGAAGCTTATTCATTACGGTCTTTTTTAAATTATATATATATATATATATATATATATATATATATATATATATATATATATATATATATATATATATATATATAATCGTTACTGGTCGGTCGCTAAGCATGGATAAATGGAAACCTGGAAACCATAATTCTAGTTAATGTAAGTAAACCACATGGACGAACTTTATAACGCTGAATATCCAGAAATATATAAAAAAAAATAAAACAACTGTAGATTAGAAATTTGCAATTATCTATTTTTCCTAGTGTATTCACCTTTCGATAATCATCATCACTACCTATAATTTAAGAAGGGAATTTATTTGAGTATTTGAATAATAATTTTATCTTAGTTTGGTTATGACTTGTTTTTTATCAAAGTTATTTCTAATAATTCTTTTTATAATATCAAAAAAGCAAAATGGTGAAGTTCAGATATAAATATAAGTATCGAAATTTTGTGAAATTTTTAAAACCCAAAGGATTACAAATAGTGAAGTTCAGAAAACTTAGTTTAGAGTTCCTTTTTAAAATGATTATAATTGGCGAAGTTCATAAAATTTGTAAAAATTTAACCATGGCTGTTTTTTTAAAGATTTTAATCTTATTAGCGAAGCGCAAGCTCCCCTCGTAGAGGGGAGTGGCGGAGCCATTGCCTGGTGTGTGTATATTTGAGTGTGACAGAATGGAACAAGAGTAGGGATGGAGCATAAGAATCTGTGTAAACCTACTACCTCTAAATATGTAAATGTAATTTTTGTTTCTGTAATAGTGACTTTCCATTGTCCAAAATTGACTATGACTTTTGTAATATTAAATTATGTTATGTACATTGAATTTAATTTGTGTAAAATTGAATTCACTTTGTGTAAAATTGAATTTCATCCTTGTAAAATGAATTTCATTCTTGTAAAATTGAATTTCATCCTTGTAAAATGAATTTCATTCTTGTAAAATTGAATTTCATTCTTGTAAAATTGAATTTTGTTCTTGTAAAATGAATTTCATTCTTTTAAAATTAAATTTCATTCTTGTAAAATGAATTTCATCCCTGTAAAATGAATTTCATTCTTGTTAAAGGAATTTCATTCTTGTAAAATTGAATTTCATTCTTGTAAAATTGAATTTCGTTTGTCTAAAATTAAATTTCATTCGTGGAAAAAAATGTAATTTCGTTTGTGAAAATAAACTTGCACATAGTTTAGTTATCCATGCAGTTTTTTTTTTAAGTGGCATTTTCAAGGGTGTCAGATCTTAAAGTGGCAGTTAAACCAGATGGCAGATTTACACGGTGGCATTTGTCTGGATGAAAGCTGTCCCGTGGAGATTCACCTGGTGGCAGGTGTTCTAAAACCAATAATACCAATACGCTGAGTAGGAGAGATTCAAGCCATTAATATATACCATACCAATTAATAAAAGATTAATGCCATGAAATAATACCACCTCGATGGAAAAACGATTCGTGCAATAAAATAATCCCCCTAAAGGTTCATACCATAAACTAATACAATCGCGATAGGAAAAGATTTATGACATAAACTAATACCATCCCGATGGGAAACAGATTCATGCCATAATTAATAACATCTCAATGGGAGAATATCCATGCCATGAACTTAAAACCATACCGATGGTAAAAGATTCATGTCATAGAAAAATACCATCCCGATAGGTAAAAGATTCCTGCTATAAACTAATAACATCGCGAGGGCTAAAATTTTCATATAATAAACTAATTTCTTCCCAAGATGTTTAACATTCATACACCGTTCAGCATAAAAGATTTTACAGAATACGTGGTAATATATTAAAATGGATCGAAGAATACCTGGAAGAAACGGTAGGCTTTAGAGTTATAAATGGTAATAGTTCTCCGTGGGCTTCGTTACTACTGTAGATCCTCAGGGATATGTACCATATATATATATATATATATATATATATATATATATATATATATATATATGAATCCATTAAACCACATTGAAAGAGAAAACGGAATACTTTTTCCTAGCAGTAATATTTTTATTACCTTTTTACGAACAAATCCGTGCAGGAAGCGATTCGAACCAGGCACACTGAGGTAGCGAGCACCACCAGTATAAGTTGTCTGCGTAGCGTAGTGTACTAACGGCATACTTTTAACTGTGATCAAAGCGGTGCTCGCTGCCTCAGTGTGCCTGGTTCGAATTGCTTCCCTGCACGGATTTGTTCGTAAAAAGGTAATCAAAATATTACTGCAAGGAAAAATTATTCCGTTTTCTCTTTCAATGTGCTTTAATGGATTCATTTTCATCATTCTCTCGTGCTACTTTGAGATATATATATATATATATATATATATATATATATATATATATATATATATATATATATAATTGAAGGTGGTTACTGACTTTGAACCGTAAGCTAAGTTTTTATAGTTTTGCGGCAGTAACTCCTTTTCCAGTTTCTCTCTTCCTTTGGCCTACGTGTTTTACAGCTTCCCTGTTTGTAAAATCAACCGATATTCTCCTTTTACACACAAGTCGAGAGAAATGAAATCTTTGGAACAAGTCTTTATTAACAAATAATGAATATGACTATTTATAAAAAAATAGCAATGTTATACAACCTTCATATCTCTAATCTAACAGTAACTGACCTTTGTAATACGATTTCCGACCACTTCTTGGTCAATTTTTAATTCAATATTCCTTACCACCTACCTCCTCGCTCGTCCCAAGATCCTACTCCTTTCCAGCAACTATCGTCAATTGATACTACTTCTCTCTTTAACGACGTTGCTTCTGCCCTACCTCCAATTGATATTACTGCTTCACCTGACCAAACCTTAAACTCTCTACACCAATCATTACTCGCCTGCCTTGACGTGCACACCCCCCTTATCACTCCTTCTTCAAACCACCATCACAGCGACCCTTGGTTCACCATGGAACTCCTTCATTCAAGAAGGTCCTTACGTGCTCATGGACGAGCCCTTCGTAAAGCACGCTCCCATGGGCAGGACACGACCTCCTTCTCACTTGCCTATCTCCTTGCTACTTCGACTTATTCTTCCAAATTAAAATCAACGCGCGAGGCTCATTCACGCAATCTTTTGTCTGAGAGTAAGAATGACCCTCGGACTATCTTTCGTCTCCTCTCTCGTCTTTCCTCGCCTAGCCCCATTTCATACACCTCTCCCCCCCCTCAACGCCCCTCTACTCTTTCTAAATTTTTCTCTGATAAAGTTATTAACCTTCGCGCTGTACTACCCCAGTCGTCTGAACAAGCCCATGATGTTCTCCTCGACCATTCTTGATTGCCGCTTAACTTCCTCACTCGGGCGTCCTCTGAGGAAGTAACTGCCCTGATCTCACACTCTAACAAATCTGGATCACCTAAGGACGTCTTTCCACCCAAACTCCTCCACCAAATCCCACCTGCTGTCCTCCCACTGATTCTTCATCTCATTATCACTTCACTTGCCACGAGGCTGGTTCCCTCTTCTTTCAAACACACCTTAAACCCTCTGAACCATCTAGCTATTGCCCTATCTCACATCTTCCATTCCTCTCTAAAGTCCTCAAGAGAGTGGTTATTTCTCGCCTTAATGACCGTATTTCTAACTGCAATATCGATGAAATGTACCAGTCGGGGTTCAAAGCGAAGCACTCTGCTGAAACCGCTCTCCTTAATCTTTCAGACGGTGTACGTAGAGCAGCCGATAGGGGTTGTACGTCCATTCTAGTCCTCCTAGACCTCTTCTCTGCTTTTGACACCATCGACCACACTGTCCTCCTTAATCGCCTTCTTTGATACCGTCAGTAATCTTGGTGTTATTTTCGACAAACAGCTCTCGTTTAAACTGCACATCCATCGTACCTGTAAGTCTTCCCTCGGTTTCCTCCGAAACTTTTCACGTGTTCGCTCCCATTTTGATCGACGAAGCCTTGAGACTGCTATTTATGCCTTCACCAACTCACGCTTAGACTACTGCAATTCTCTTCTAGTGAATCTCCCTTGTTCGTCACTTCACCCCCTACAACTAGTTCAAAACTATGCTGCCCAGCTCCTCCTTCGCCGCTCCCGGTTCTTTCCTTAGATGCCTCTGTTACAGGAGCTACACTGTTTACCTATTCGCTTCCGTACCCACTATAAAATTCTTCTCATGACCTACAAAGCGGTAAACTTCGAGGCTCCACCTTATCTCTCGTCTGCTCTCTCCTGTCATCAAACTCTTCGGGCACTCCGGTCTAACCTCGCCTACCTTCTGAACACTCCTTGTTCTGTCCTCTGCTCGATGAGTGACCGTTCCTTCTCAGTTTGTGCTCCTAGACTCTAGAATGCTCTTCCTGCAGAAGTCCGATCCTCTTCCTCCCTTGCTACTTTTAAACGTCTCCTGAAGACTCATCTCTTCAGAATTGCCTTCTCTCCCCTCTAAACTTTCTCTATACTCGCTACACAACCTGCGCTCTAGCGTAAATCTGGCAATAATCTGTAAAGACTATAGTCGTGTATAGCTGAACATTATAATGGTGATTATGTAGTAATGAATGAAGTAAAAGAAGCATCGTCTAAAGATCTAAGTTTTGTTTTTATATCTCAAACCAGGAGGGGGAGTTAGACTTATTCTAATAAATTGAAAGATTGGGCTTAGTAACGTCATTACACCAAAAGTTATTTGTTGTGAAGGGACTTCCGACGAATGGCGTTGTGTATCTACATTTTTGGGCATTTAGAGAAAAAGTTAAATCAACCACTTTGTGTTGCTGTCTCTTTTTGAGGCGTCTAAAAAAATAAGTATGGTTTAGAATTAGGCATAATCCACAGGAAGGATCTGTTCCAAACCTGTTTTCTTCTGAAGAAAGAAGTTCCGGAGATTGCCCAAGCATAGCAGTGGAAAAGTTGCGTTCCCAGAGAGTGCTACTCATCCTGTTGGGCGAGAGGAACGGTATCATTATGCAAAAATTCAAAATTTGCTACTCATATGAAGCTCGGTGTTAGGCCAAATTACATAGTCTGCGAAAACTTTCAAAAAGACTTAGATAGATAATTCGAATTGTCGAAAAGATGATCGATGCAATTGAATGCGGAAAGTTGTATGGTAATGTATATGTATATATAATTATAATCCTCATGAGATTTAGAATAAATAGTTCGTTAAATCTTAAACTTATTCAAGATAGAAAAGGATCCAGGTGTCACAATCTTGGCTAATTTGAATTTTCGAAACAATATAATATACAGTCACAAAATGAGAATAAGCTTCTAGGCAAAATAGCCAGACATTTAGCCTTTAAATCAAAAGACTAAGCTTCTAGGCAACATAGCCAGATATTTGGCTCGTAAATCAAAAGACTAAGCTTCTACGCAACATATCCAGACATTTAGCCTGTAAATCAAAAGACTAAGCTTCTAGGCAACATAGCCAGACATTTGGCCTGTAAATCAAAAGACTAAGCTTCTAGGCAACATAACAAGACATTTGGCCTGCAAATCAAAAGACTAAGCTTCTAGGCAACATAGCCAGACATTTGGCCTGTAAATCAAAAGACTAAGCTTCTAGGCAACATAACAAGACATTTGGCCTGCAAATCAAAAGACTAAGCTTCTAGGCAACATAGCCAGACATTTGGCCTGTAAATCAAAAGACTAAGCTTCTAGGCAACATAGCCAGACATTTGGTCTGTAAATCAAAAGACTAAGCTTCTAGGCAACCTAGCCAGACATTTGGTCTGTAAATCAAAAGACTAAGCTTCTAGGCAACATAGCCAGACATTTGGCCTGTAAATCAAAAGACTAAGCTTCTAGGCAACATAACAAGACATTTGGCCTGCAAATCAAAAGACTAAGCTTCTAGGCAACATAGCCAGACATTTGGCCTGTAAATCAAAAGACTAAGCTTCTAGGCAACATAACAAGACATTTGGCCTGCAAATCAAAATACTAAGCTTCTAGGCAACATAGCCAGACATTTGGCCTGTAAATCAAAAGACTAAGCTTCTAGGCAACATAGCCAGACATTTGGCCTGTAATTTAAAACACTATTCTTTCCTTTTAAAAAGCGCTTGTCATACCTCTTTTGGAGTATGCGATACAGTTATGTTCGGCATTTATGCAAAAGTGCATTGCAATATTGGAACGCGTCCAGCCTTAAAATATTGCTCGTGCGATCAAATTATTTCCTAATCAAAGAAATGGATCACATAAAGGGAGAGTAAGACACCTCAATTTTCTATCACGAGAAGATCGGTATCTGCGTCACCAACTTATTCAAGTATTTAAAATACTAAACATCTCTACTAATATAAATTATAATTCAATATTTTAATTATATAACCAAGTGCCGACTACAAATAATGGTTACAAGCTAATGCTAAAATATCCTCACATTTTTTTTCTATAAAATAACACAAACCTGGAATACCTTATAGCTATACCTCCAGTAGCTTATGGCTAATGGTGTTTCCTCGTGCTTTATATTTGCGAGAGGAAGTCACCAAGTCAGGTGTTCTATTTCACTTTGAAGCTATATGCAGTACGCCCCAAATAACCAGAACGCCTGTATTTCTTTTGCAACCTACATAACCTTTGTGAGAGAAAATACAAGTTTTCCCAAATTGACCTACGACAATGTCCGGCCACTGTGCAGGGTAGTTCATACAAGTGATGTGCTCGTCGTCTAGTAAGGTCTTTATCTACTTGGCTATGCAACAGGGGTCGTTATCTTACGGTAAAATTACGGGTTGGGCTTTGTAAGGCAGAACATGGGGTAAAGCGTGCTGTCGCATCCATTCCTTATATACTTGTGTATTCACTGTGTCCCGGAAGTGCATAAGTGGTCTAGTACCTTATAGCGAAATCACATCTCATTATATGCCACTTATTTTACCAAAATTTCCACTCATTGTGGTGCAATTGACGGACAATCTTTCGCTTGCTCTTTGGCGAACAAACTTCTTGTCATCGGATCCGACCAAATTGAACTTAGATTCGTCACTGAAATGGACCTGGTTCCATTAGTAATCCGCCTACGAAACATGTTCAGTGAAGGATGCAAGACGGCCTTCTTTTTCTTCGGATTGACCAATGGCTTGACCGTGAATGCGCCACCGGGAAACTAGTCTTCCTCCAGCTGACGTGGCACAGTCTGCCTGGAGACATTGCTTGCCAAAATCTCCATAATCTCCCTAGAAACTACTGCAGCCTTCTTGAAACTGTCCTTCTACACAATATGGGTAATGGTTCGTTCTTCCCTTTTTGAGGACTTAGTTGGCTTATCGATTGTTTTACCATCCTTACATAAACCTCTTTTGTTTTAAGTTGGCAAAATATTATATGAAGAAATCAATATCGCGAGTACCAAACAGGCGCTAGTTCGGTTACACAGCGTCAACAGCTACGTGACATATGGGCCGATACTTTAACTCCACCCCCCCTCCCTTTTGCCCCGCTGGCACAACAATCCTCGATATCACTCGCAAGGAAACATTATAATCAGCAGATTTCGTAGCCCGTTAGTATAAACAAAGGAGGGTGGTATCTCCTTTCGAATAAAAAGCTATGAACAGGCACACTATTCCCTCCTATTGTTTAGGTCTAATTTTGCCAAATAGACCAAATTTCATTTTTCTCTGACGAAAACCAGAAGAGACCATTAGGGCTAAGGATCACCACGCTGAAAAGTGATGACCTAGGAGAGAGGCTTACAGGAGGGCACTCATCTCCCCTTCCCTCCCCTCCCCTAGGGGATAATTAAGGTATATATACCTCAATCTGGAGAAAAGAATGAGAATCGAGTTAGCGATCGAGAGAAGACGAGTATCGGAGTCAGTCCGGGCATTAAGAAGAAGAAGTAGTGGAACCGAGCGGGAGTTATCTTCCCGAGGCTGTTCCTTTTGGTCACATCGAAGATTAGACCATCGGTATAGAGAATCATTCTCATACCCCTCTCGTCAGAGAAACCCCTATCTCAATTTTCGAATAAAACCAGAGATACCCCTCACTATTGATGAATACCAAAATGAAGTTTCACTCGAGAAAAAGATTCATCTCTTGGTCATGTCTCAACATCGAGAAGCTCCACAAGTGTAACCCAAGGATTGTAATAATCATACATCCACTGTCCTTTCGCTTATATCGTCAAGTCAAGAAGCATCGTCACGCGCCTCACCTACCTCGGGGTTAACTCAGCGAGACGAACGGCTGCGCGTCCGAGTCAGCCTCACGTCTGCGACACCCTCGTCTGGCCTCACATTAATTCGCCTTCCCTCCTCAACAAGATTCTCGTTCAAGTTTAAAAATAAAAGGATTCCAAATTAATTATGTTCTTTAATTAACATTCCGTACTAAAGTGAATTTTTGCGTCAACCATCGCGTAGTACTTATTAGTAGATTTAAAGTTTTAATATTTCATTTTTTATGTAATTAAAAGTATATTTTTGCCCTAGTTATTTAATTAAATCCTCGAAACGCTGCATATGGCAATAGATATATAGTATTACGAATACTCCCTGGTTAAAGAATCAAATCAAAAGATAAATAGAAGTAAAGCACTCTTAGAGAGAACAAAAAGGAACGGAGTTATTTCTGTACGGAACAAACGTACATACATACTCTGCGGTATACCACGACATATTATGCACTCGATTTGGGGAGCGTTTGACAGTTTCTGCAATGTCTCCAATTTTCAGAGCATCTTTGAGACGCAGGTTCGTGCATGTTTTGGACAGATAAAAGCTCAACGGATTTCCTAGGCATGTTAACTAGACGACAGCTGCCTAGAGAATGACCTAATGCACACAAAATTGAACAGAAGTTATTTTCTATGCAAGCAATGCCAGTTCTTTCTGCAACAAACTAAGTGTTAGATCATTTTGGACAATTTAATTTCTAGTAAATTGTTTATCTGCTGATAACCTAAATTATATTCGTCAAGATTTGCATAACCTCTGACAAAATATTTGTTGTGATTTAACTACAGACGCTCTGATATTTTGTGACGGCACTATATATATATGTTAACCAGTTCTTAGCTTCGGTGCCTCATCTAGAATATTTCAGTTGTACACAGAACCTTTACACTTGAAGTGCTTTTATATACAAAGAGAATGACAAAAGAATCATGGCATACATAATTGGATTTTTATCATCCTGCAGAATAAATAATTGATTTGATTTATCTGTTCTTATTGAAGGTCGGATCCTAGGATTGATAATTTAGATGGCGTCTCAAGCAATGCGGATTGCACTACAGGTTGAACATGAATCGTCTTAATCATGCGGATTACACTGAATGTTAAATTTGAGTCATCTCAATCAGTGCGGATTAAACTGAATGTTGGATTTGAGTCATCTCAATCACTGCTGATTAAACTAAATATCGAATTTGAGTCATCTTAATCAGTGCAGATTGCAATACAGGTTGAAATTCAATCTTCCTAATCATTGCGAATAACACTAAATGGTGAATTCGAGTCATCTCAATCAGTACGGATTGCAGTACAACTTTAATTTGAATCATGCTCATCAGTTTGGATTACACTGAATGTTGAATTTGAGTCATCGCAGTCAGTGTGGATTACATTGAATGTTAAATTTGAGTCACCTTAATCAGTGCGGATTACACTGAATGTTGAATTTGAGTCGTCGTTATCAGTTCGGATTAGATTACACGACCTAGCTCGCTGTAATCACTGTTCTGACTAGAACAAAATTAAGCCTCCATATAAAAACCATTACGAAGACTGCCGATCGGTGGTAAAGAAAACCAACGATATTATTGTACCCACATTATTCCTGATCCACCGAGGAAAGATAAGAATGCGAAAATTTAACGCCTTACCTTAAATTGTTCTCATTTCCTACCTGATTATAACAATGGCGTATAGATCATTATGAAAATTACTTTTGTTAATATATTAACCAGTAATGGACCCATGGTGTTCAAGAATAAAAGCGAGCACAATTTCATACAAGATTGAATTATATGTATGCATATTTAGGGAACATGAGATACACTTACACAGCGCTTTCCTAATCGGGGACTTAATCAACATGCGTTAGCTGGCGGACAAAGTAATAGACCAGTGCGTTAATAGAATAATAAACAAAAATGGGTAAGATATGATAATAAAGATGATAAAAATGTTATCTAAGCGATATGAAGAACTGAATCTTACTGAGGCCCGAAGCAAGAATTTGTCTACACGCTTTGCCCGGTTCAAAATAGGCAAGGTCTAACCAAACATTTAAAGTAATTATGGATGACAAAAGAAATTAGAAAAAAGTAATTATGGTTGACAAAAGTAATAATGGAGGACAAAAGTAATTATAGGTGGCAAAAGTAATTATAGATGACAAAAGTAATTATGGACGACAGGAGTAATTATAGACGACAAAAGTAATTATGGACGACAGAAGTACTTATGCCGCCGGTGTGGTTTGCTGCCGGTTACACGCTCATCCCGGCCGATTACAGGGACATCTTGGCCACGAAAGTCCTGCCCTTGATGAGAAAGATCACGAAGAAGGCTGACTACATCTTTCAGCAGGACGGTGCCCCGGCCCGCGCGACCAAGACCGCCCGAGAGTGGTTGGGGTCGAACGTGAACTTCTGGGCGAATGACCGCAGTCGTCTAACCTCAATCTTCTCGACGACAACGTGTGGGCGCATGTCGAGGAAAAGGTCTGCAACGTCCACCACAACAACGTCGATGAGCTTAATCCTCCTCAACCTCCCGTGGGCAGGATTAAGGTTAGACTTCGCCCACAATGTGCGTGCGGGCTTCAGGTCTCACATGGGAGGCGCACTCGCGACCAAGGGCGGCCACATTGATTAATATTACAATTTACACACATTTTCGTATGTTAAAACATTAAAAACTAAAAGAAAACTATCATTATGTCCTTTTGCAATACCCGGTTCTTGTGTGATACAAGCGGGTTTCTTTCAGGTTGTCTTAGGATTCCACTGACTTCCCTCGGACCACTTGGCAGCCCCGCGCATGGTCAACAGCGACCCCCATAAATCACAACCCTCCCCCCTGAGAAAACCCTACACCTCTTATCAACGTGCCCAAACTTCGAACCCCAATGTAGGGAACACAGCATACCCTTTGGGCCCGATCGTCGGCAGTGGCGACATTCTCGACGGACGCAGGCTGGTCGGCAACCAAATATTACCCCATTGGATTACTCCACCTCCATTATGAAAGATCGGCGTTTGACTGTACGAGTTTTCCGCCCTCTTTTTAACGCATTTAACCAATTTCATTTAATATCTCTTACAAGGTCATCTCCCGCAGAAAGTGGCGTACTGCGGGTGCTAGGCACTGGGGCCAGAAGGGTTCGTCATTCCTCCAGTTTTCAGTTGTAACAGGGTCATTAACCCTCCTATTTATTCCTCACTACTTCTTGTTGGCCTTATCCATTTTATCTCCCCCACCCCAAAAATACCTCACTCGACTCAGAATCTAAAATTTGCCCGTAAATACCCGAGATATCTCGGTAAGCATCATAATTCTTTTTGCTTTAAAACGAGATATTTCGGGATAATCCGGGGAAAGGTTAACATATTCGACACATATTTGAAGAAATAGATATTTCGTTGATCGAATTCTTTGTTTTTTTATTCATAAACTTCCGGAAAACTTGAAGATCCATAACTTGTTCCCATAATGATTCGTCCATTTCCCAATATGTTTCACCTAACTGTCTCATTAACCGTCGTTTTACTACTTCAGTTTTGCCTAATGTTTTATTGTTTAGTTACTGGAAGCCGATTTCGAGCCGTACTATGGGTTGCTATATGGAAGGGCTATGCCCTCCATACTCCCGCTCGCCCTCAGGAACAAGTAATAAAACGACAGTTAATGAGACATTTAAGTGAAACATATTGAGAAATGGACGAAATATTATGGGAACGCGAGCGGGGAAGCTCGTGCGGTATGGATCTTCAGAATTACCAAAGTTCTTTAGGTAGATTTGAATCCAATTTATTAATTGATTACCTTCTAAATGCATTTAATAAGGCGGATTACTGTAAAGATGGTTTGGTTATTGAAATCTAATAGGGGCCAGATACAGGAGGATAGTGTGTCTCCCAGTACTTAAATATAAAATTGAAAATTTATTGTAAATTACAGGTTTCAAGTCGATAGGGTTTATCTCCTACTAACAGATGTCAGATAAAAGTCTACGTTTTGTAAAAAGAAAATTAAACAGAACCTATACACTACCAGGTGTGAATGACGAAAGCTGTTTGGCGACTAGCCTACGATATTAGCCTCAGGACAAGAAAATAGGCAAGAAGCTTCTAGAGAAAGTGTAATATATGGCTATAAAGGAAACGTATACAAAGAAGAAAGCTCAAGAAGTCTCAATCTAATTCAAGACTGACATGAGTCCTGGGAAGGGAGGGCTGTTTTTCCTCCATGTATCAGATGTTGCAGTCTACACGAGGCCCCCATCTTTACGGGGTATTCGCTGATTAGACAGTCTGCGGAGCCTAGCTTAAGAGCGAGGGCAGCGAGCGAATCAACGTTTGATGAAAGAAATACTGATCTATTCATTTCGAATCATCGGTTGATAAAACTAATATCGCACGGAATAGGAAGAAACGTCTTGCAATGTATTGAGGATTGGCTGGAAGACCGTAGGCAGAGTGTTGTTGTCAATAGAAATAGGTCATTAAGGACATCGATCACTAGCGGCGTTCCTCAGGAACGTATTCTCGGTCCCTTGGTTTTCTTAATATGTAAAAACTATGTTGACACGAATTTATCGTGTACATTTTCAAAATTTGCTGATGAGACGAAACTAGGTAGTAGGTCAAAATTTCATAGTGACTGCAAAAAACTTTCAAAAAGTCAGATAGACTATTCGAATTGTGAGAAAGATGACCGATGCAATTAATATGTACTACTGGTGTGGTTGGTTAAGTAAACACGCTCACTATTTGTCATTATTGAGAAGGTCTGGAGCTAGAATTCTTCTTGGTTCCCACAAGGAACTAGGCTCGCAGCTCGCGTGAATGGAGAGCTTCTTGGAGGTTTTTGCGAAGGCTGGCACTTGGCGTGGATTGATGGTGAAGGACGAAAGGAGAGTTGTGTTAATGACGAATGATTTGTCTCTCCCGTGAGCGCGAGAATTAAATAGGCCAAGAATGGTGTCAGATTCCCAGGTCTCGTCATCATAGTTTTGCCAGCGGTTTCTAGCTAAACCACCATTTTAAAGGTAATAAATTTTGTAAATGATAATCTCCGAAGAGATTATAATATACACGGCCAAATTTTAAACAAGTCAACATGAAATAGAGATGTCTCTTTATCTTGATGATCTAAAAAATTCAAAACAATGCATTAGAGAGACACAAAATGTCTCATGTAAAGAGACATTGTAATAAGGAACACTTCCAACGTCGAGCGTCGAAACTAAATCCTGAACTTAGAAACAGAAGATTGATACACCTCAATTTAATTTGAAGGATCGTCATATCATCGAAAAACATACTGAAATATGAAAACTCCCAAACAATTTTACTACTATAATTTTTTTCTTTACTATTTGATAGGAGAAAATTTCTTTTCTTATAAAATATCACAATTTTGGAATACCTTGCGGGCAAATGTCATTGAAAGGGCAACAGTATTTTTTAAGAATAAAATCGATAAATAATAGTTTAAAGTTATAACTACAATACTAATAGTTGGGGAAAAACTGATTCTTTATCTATGGGCTTTCTTTCTTCTTCTCCCTTTCCTTAACCTCTGACCTTCCCCCCTTTGTTTCTCTTTTAAACTAGTTTGGACTGGATTTGAATGCCTTGCTGGTTCCAGCTTTTGTAATGAATGATGTGATGACAGGAACAAAATTACTTCCTACCATTTTTGCTGATGCGGGTGAATGCGGGTGAATTCTCGGTAGAGATTAAAACTTATTTCTATTAAATCTTCCGCCAGATGAGCAATGGAAAACAGGAGCAAGAAATATATTCTATTAAAAATTCCTAACACGTTCGGGGACCCGTCCTTCATCTTTTGGGGAGGGGAGAGATTAAAATTACTGGAAAAAACATTTAAAAATTTGAATAAAACGAAAGAAATTTATTCACGTGTATTAAAAAATTAATAAAATTGAAAGATGCCAAAAATATATAAATGGCAGTTTTGCTATATTGAAAGAAATTTGAGAAAAATTCTCTGGTAGTGAACGCGTTAAAATATACTGGTTGTTAAATGTTGAAAAATGTTCAGAAAGCAATGAACGCATCAACCAAGACACGTTTCTGTCACATTGCTCTCTATTCTCAAATCCTACTTAATAGATTGAATACATCCTCCTCGTAAAAGGCTCTCACTATGGGACCATTTCCCTTTGGACGCAACTAATGGATGCAATTAAGGAAATGGCAGTCGAATTGAAGTGGAAGATTCTAATTGCAATCCATAAGAGAAAAAATGGGAAAACAGAAGACAATTGCAAAAAGAAAGGACGAATTTCTCAAGAAAATTAGTTAAACCTGTGAGGTTGATTGAATATCTGGCGGCATCATTAATTTACAGTATAACAAATTTCAGGGTCAAGAAAAGTACAGTCTTGTCTAGTCTATTCAAGTTCAGTCCAGTCTATTCTAGTCTAGTCTATTCTACTCTAGTCTAGTTTATGTTTTGATTGCCAATTCAAACTTGCTAATTCTGACAATTATACAGACTTGTGCAAATTAATTGAAACTAGGTAAATTATACACGTTTTACAAATGCTAGCCATTTATTAAGCACTTCAATATCCTTAGTTTTAAAACGAATTTTTACCCGTTAAAACATGGAAAATCAATTTTGCCGAAATAATTAGAATTTTTTAGTAATGAGAGCATAATTAGATTAGTGCCTTGATGAGTTTGGTTTTAGTTGTGTAGTCATAATTTCGTCGTCATTATAATATAGCTCAAAGATTTTCTATTAGGTTTGAATCCAGTGAGATTTGTAGCCAGTTGATTACTTGAATCTTTTCTTTTTAAAGTGCAGTGTTAAATTTCTTGGCTATTGGACAGGGGGGCGAGATCTTATGAAATATCACTTCACCATGTGGAAACGATTTCACGAGATCTGGAGTCACATGTATGTGTGTGAAGTAAATAAGACTATTTCTCAGAATTCATTATTCTAGTAATTGGGCACAAGTCTCATAGGTTGATCAAAGTAAAGGTAAAAAACAAATCATTATATTTGGAGGCTGGTTAACGTGTTGTTCGATGTCTCCGTCAGTAATCGGTTTATTGACTGTTTTCACATGATAAAATCTCCCTCTTTGCACTTCCAAATCAGGTCACTCTTTGCCTTCTCCGAATTGGACGCACTCGCGGGACGCACCGCCATTTGATGGAGCGCTCGCCTGCGCCTTATTGATGACTGCTTTGTCCCCCAGACTGTTCGGCACATTCACGTTGAATTTCCCACGCTCGGTGATCTTCGCGTACGTTACCTGTCCCTGTAGCAAGACGAGCGAGGGTCGCTATTACTTGTTTCTTTTACTCGGAACTGGTTCATTCGCACCGACTTGCGGACTAGACGACTTTTTAGAGGAGGTTGGCCTCCTACACCTTATTTGACTATATCAAGTGTTGGTTGCATGATCCTCTGCCGGAGGAAGCCTACCTTCCCCGACGCCGGAGCGTGCTTACTCATGCTTTTGTTGGTTACTTGTTTTCGCGCTTTTTGTTTGTTTGTTTTTCTTTGTTTGGTGTGGTTTTTGTGGGTATTTTAAGGTAGAAATAAGCCAAAGTTTTAATGTCGGTAAGTTCTGTCTTTGTTGGCAGTCACCCGATCGGAGTGACAACTCGCTTTCTCCAATTTTCTTCAATCCAGTCTTAAGCGGTTGAGTCCATTCTATTATACCCTAGCATCGGTCCCCGGAGTTGCTCGGGATCAAAAGTCGTGTCGCAAATAAATACAGATGCATAAGGTTTGAAATTCTTATATTGTAGCACAAAAATATCTTTCCATGCTGATTATTATTATTCGTGGTGTCAAGGCAGATTCAGGAGAGTTTCGAACTCTCCTTATCATATAATATCATATAATATATTACAGTGAGTAAACTCTTCACATCCTACGCCCGGCAGTTTAGGCGCACGCGTGAATGACCGTTAGTAATAAGCGAACAGGTTGTAGCTGCAGAAACAGATAGAGTCTCTTTTAGATACAGATTTCATCATTACACTATTAAGAAGTTGATTACAGAGTGGCTTAGTTGATGGGGGAGGTCCTTCATCAATAAGACTTCTTATATAACTGGAACAAACTTTTATTCCAGCAACTGCTAGTTCCTTATGTAGATTATCACTAGTAAGTTTAGGGGTTTTACACTCTTTGGCAGCAAAACCATATTTTCCACGTGTTTTCTTAAACTTTCTGCCACATCTGTTTAGTTTAAAAGAAAATTACCCCTTGTTTTGATAGGTCTTGACGTTTCTGCCCGCACTGGCTTGCTTCACATTGCTTTGGAATATTTCGAACTCCACTGAATTTTAATCAAGTTTCAATCACATAAAATTAACAAACAAATTACATTAAACTCACCTACTACGAAATGTAGACTGTCAATCTTTGCCATTTACCAATTACTCAATAAATCAGGGTGATCCCCCCAAAATGGGCCTGCACACACTTTTTGTGATATATTCTTCATTCATCACTAATCACCATTACTTTGCAGGACATGACAGAAGCAACGCCTGTGAACACAACTAGATCTCATTGGGAGCTCCAGCAAAGAATATACTGCTTCAAACATTATTACAAGACAGGCTCGTTCAAGAAAGTGCAAAACACTTTCGTGCATTAGTTCAAATGTGAAAAAGCCCCCTCCAAGAGCAGAATCCAGGACTGGGTGGACCACTTCGAAAACTATGGGATAGTGGAGAACCTCAATGCAACCAGTTTTAACCGTCCAAGCCATTCAGGACGCCCCAGGAAGCATACAGCTGAGCTGGTCGAGAGCGTGAGAGAGTCAGTTCAGCAGAGTCCAAAACGCTCTGTGCGCAAGCGAAGTCACTCCCTCGGTATATCCCGTGAGACTTGCAGGGTAGTGCTAGTAATTTATGTAAAGACCTACCCATACATAATACAGACGAAACAGACTCTTACAGCCTCAGACAAGGAGCAGAGAAAGGCTATGTCAGTCAAGATACTGGAGAAGATTCAGGAGACCCTAACTTTCCTTAACCTCCTTTGGACCTCAGATGAAGCTCACTTCCATCTTGAAGGAAAGGTCAACTCGAAGACAAATTTCTTTTGGAGGACCTCCAGTCCAAATAAGTTAGCCAATAAGTCCCTACATTCCCCTAAGTGCACGTTATGGACTGCAATCTCAGCCAGAGGCATCATCGGACTATTCTTTTTCGAAGAATCTGGCGCGACAGTGAGAGTCATCAAGGAGCGGTATGTTGAAGCCTTCAAAACGTTCAAGAAGGAGCTTCCGACCCTGTTCCCGTCACTTATGGGAAAGTTCTGGTTCCAGCAAGATGGAGCAAGCTCTCACACCTCAAACCTATCCCGAGACTGGCTGAAAGAGAACTTTGGTGGCCGTGTGATCAGTCTAAAAACTGATTTTGAGTGGGCACCTCACAGCCCAGACTTTAGCCCCCCAGATTTCTTTCTCTTGGTCTACCTTAAAGACAGGGTGTACGCAGGAAGACCCAGGACCATCACGAAACTCAAGGAAGCCATCAGGAATGAGATCAGAGCCATTAGTCGGTCGGTTTGTAAGGACGTTATAAACAAATTTGTGCTGCGCCTCAAGAAATGCACAGAGCTAAATAAAGGTCATCTCAAACACGTGCTCTAGAATAAAGAAGAAAATTCCAAAGACTCTCACGTTTTGATATGATGTTTTTAAACACAATAAACTAGTTATCACCAAACTTTTATTCAATCCTTACAGAAAATCAAGAAATGAGGCCTATCGAAAGTTGGGGCCTGTTTTGGGGGGGTGACCCTGTATACCGGTAGTTGCCAGTTAACTACTGAATATTTCTTCCGAAAACAAGTATATAGTATTCTTAATGAAAATATTTTTAAATAAAAAGAATACACAACATATAAAATACTAATACATTTAAATTAAAATTATTTGAGGTCTCAATTAATTTTCACAAGAATATAGATGCCAAGCAAGTCTTAGTTTCACGTAATTACTTCGGAAACCATTATACTACAAGTATTGACCCATTCTAATTTTATTTTATAGGAAAGAAAACTAAACAAGAAGAAGAATAAGTCTAAAATTCTCGACAAAATTAGTCAAACGTGTATGGTTTATTGCACATTTCGTGACTGTATAAATAGACAGTAGAATGAATTAATCTCGTAGTAGAAATATGGTTCCACTTTGTGGCAGAGAGGTAAAGGTAACCGTCACCAGCTTATAGGGGAATGAGGAAACCTAGTTTATGGGAGAGGAAGGACGTCAACAGTTAAAATGACGCAGATATTTTGGAGAGGTCCTTCAAGTCCCATGAGTGAGGTGATAGGTAGCGTTAATCTCGTATATGACTCCAAAGATACTCAAATAATATTCTGGATTGGCTGGGCTTACCGAAGGCTTCTAATCGAGAAATGGCTGAGAGGAATCACGTAAAAAATAAATGTTTAATTCCAACAAACAAAACAAGCAAAGCAAAAGGGAGGATCGCGTTTACACGATTACCGACAGAGAAAGTTTCACTACCGTCAGGAAAACGAGTGTTACGAGAATAAGACTGAGGTGGGTACAACGGGGGCTTCGCTACGCTGAACAAACCGTAATTAGTTCTTCACTATCGATCGTCTATCTGATTTAACTCTCTACCCAAGTGTGAAAGAATCTCCTTGCCTTCTCCATTTCGCCTCTATAATTAGTACAGGAAGCGTGGGCTCTGGGATCACAATGTTTTTAGCTCTGCCCACAGGGCGGGATATTCCTTATCCCATGGTCTCTGAAGGTCAGCGATTAATGGCGCCTACAAACTTACACTTTCTCGATATAATTTTATCATTCCTGAGATGCAGACAGCTGTCTCGGCTTAATTCCATTTCCATTTTACAAAAGAAGAGGAGAATTTGAGTATAAAGGGAGCAGAAAGTTCTTTATACTCAAATAGCCTTTTTTCAGACACCATTGGCCCTTCATATTAGGAAGAGGCTAAGTCCGGCAGCATATCAGAGTCGAACCCTGGAAAGATTGAGCGTTATGTAGACTAGCAACTCATCTTGTCAGGTCGAGTCTTCGAGAAAAAGCATCCCCCCTACACTGGCAAGCTACCACATGTCCCGTGATGAGTAATGTGTGAAGAAAACGCAGTTGTGTCTAATTAGATGGTAATGGCGCAAACAGCGACTGCTGGTAACACAAAGATGGCGACCTCTGGAAACCTCACGTCATTTGTAGCCTATTTATTTCCCGCATCACATGAAAGGCAGCTTATTGCCACTCACAAAAGTCTCTCGTTGCCACCATCTTCCCACACCAAGTGCCAACCTAAAGATCAACCTCCAAAGATTCTCTCCATTCACGCAAGCTGCGAACCCACTGACTTGGGGGACTTTTGTTAGGGTTAGTTTAAGTTAGGTTAGGGTCGGTTAGGTTTGATATTCCTTATCTGTATCACAAGGGCTAAACTGTATAGAGAGCCATTGATGGTGAACTTTTTAAGTATAACTAAATTTGTAGATTCAATTATTTTTTAAAAGTTTTCTTTAATCCTAATAGGAAACTCCTCCTTCATTAAAATTAAAGTCCTTTCCAATATCTTATTCTAAAGTTCAATTAACTTTATCATTTAATATTGAACGTTTCCCATTATTTACGTAGTCTTTTGAGCTAAATATGACTTTTAACAACATTAAAGATAAGAGCTTTTAAGTTAGTTTGTTGTCTTCAATAAATATTTTAATTAGTTATGACAACACTTCCGATTATAATAAAATAATAATCAATTTAGGCAAACTTAGCTAAATAAAAAGGATGTCACTACCACGGCTAAAACCTTATATCCGCATCTCACGACCACTGAATTGCCAACGTTCCCATGGTTACGAGAGGCATCTTTCAGAAGTATCCACTGATCACAATTCAGTGATTTTGCTATCTGACACCCATTAACTAGTCAACAATGATTTTGCTACTTGGGTATTAGCTTATGATTCATACTAAATCGAGTATGCTGATTCAGAATCTGTAATCAGAATTCTTCTAGCACGTAAGGTTCGTGAGTTATATACATACTCTTTAGCTACAAATATGGGCAGTGTTGCTTCGGCTACCGCAGTGAGACGATGTGTTGTGTGTTTGGTTCCTGCGTTGCACTCTTGCTTTATCACGTAGTCAAATTTAGCCATTATAGTAGTGGTGTTGAAACGGTATTTACATACAGTGATTAATTTCATTTTTCTTTCAGATTTATCTCTCAATTAATTTGTAAATCAAATAAGATTGTACAAAAGTATATAACAGAATATATATAAACAAAGTAGAAAACATGAATCGGCGAGGATGTATAAATAGCCCAGACAACTTTCGTAAAATCTGTGGAAGATATACTCCAAGCAACCAGCGGAAAAATTTAGCTAAAAGAGTGAAAACTGCATACAATTATTATTATTTTGGTTGTAAAGTTGGTGACCAAGACACGCCCTGGGCACCTCACAAATCTTGTACTGTGTGTTATACGGGGCTCACACAGTGGTTAAATGGCAAACGGAAGGGTATGCCTTTTGCTGTACCAATGGTGTGGCGTGAGCTAACAAATCATGATTTTGATTGCTACATTTGTATGACAAATATTGCGGGATTCTCAAATAAGAACAAGTCAAAAATTGTATATCCAGATTGTAAGTCAGCTATAAAACCAGTTCCCCATAATATGGAGATGCCAACTCCAGTTCCTCCATCAGCTAGTGCAGTTAAAGAAGATGATTCATGGCCTGAAGAGGAGAATAACAATGACGATGAAATGTATGAGGATGATTATAAGGAAAAGAAGATCCAGTTGATAAATCAATAAAGATTGAATGATTTGGTGAGGGATTTGTCATTGTCAAAGGAGAACGCAGACCTGTTGAGCTCCAGAGTACAGCAATGGAATCTTCTAGAGGATGTTGTAAAAATATCTACTTTCCATAAACGCCATGAAAACCACTTCATATCAAATTGGCCTTATCACGAATTTTTTTAAAGTAATGGCCCATGATTCTGATGGATTCCAGTATTTCAAAGAGAAATTTGATGCCCCCCAAAAAACGATGCTAAACTTAAAAGCTGACATTTTTGTATGGCCGGAGATCACAGAATTGTTACTTGATAGAGAGTTCAGAAATAAACTAACTCCACTTGAGTTGGCAACATGGGATTCATTTGTTCATGTAGTGCATAACTTCCTTTGTAATCATAGGGATGTAAACTATAAAGAACTAGTGGACAACATGCTAAAGGCCTATCAAAATATGTGGTGTCGGATGTCTCTTAAGATGCATTTCTTGCATTCGCATCTAGATTTCTTTCCATCTAATATGGGTGATATTAGTGACGAACATGGGGAAAGGTTCCACGAGATATCGCAATGATGGAAAGCAGGTATCAAGGCCGCTTCAACGAAAACATGATGGGTGACTACTGCTGGTTCTTACAACGAGAGGATACTATATCCACGTACAAGCAAGAGAGCAAGAGTCTCAAACATTTTTGAAGAAATAATATAGTTAGGTGAGTACTACCTCTTTTATATGTAATACATATCTTGTCTGGGTCTGCAAAAGGACGTACATAATGCCAAATAGGGTGCCCGATTCCAAACCTTGGCCCAGAAACGTCTTATTCTTCTCAAACTCGTAATAATTATATCATTAATTGATCCAAGGTGACAAAGTGAGCCATAGAGCCTAGTTGCATCCCTCAGGAACCTTACGTGTTTGGACAAATCTGAGCACAGATTTGGAATTAGCTAACCAAAATTAGTTAGTTACAACAACATTGACTCAAGTAGCAGACAAAGTTAAAATTTGTTGGCTAGTGTTATTGAAGAATTTTTCCCCTTTTCATTTACCTCTTCGTTTAGGATTTGTTTTTTCTCACCTTCTTTCAGTATTTCCAGCAAAATGTCTTGTTAATATCCACAGAGCCACAAGAAAATATGTAGAAAGGCTTTAAAGAAATTACGAAGATAATCAAACCCATTTAATATAGTGTTAGAAAGGGTATTCTTATTGCTATATTGATACTCATATTAATTAGCATCCAATAAAAATAACAGAAACACTGTAAATGAGAAAACCACTGCTTGACTTTCTCAACTCTTTTGAAGTGAATTCTTGAGAAATATCTTGGGATTGATGTATTTACCCCCAGTCATGGAATATTTTACACCTTGGTGGAAGTTTACTCCTGGTTAAGAACCACTGATGATCATAATTAATATAAATACCTTTCAAACATGATTATTTTGGTAGCTGGTTACAGTTCAGTGCTTGTGTTAGTCTGTTAGTTACTTATTTCTTCATTAATTTGTACGTTGTTGGTAAGAGACTGGTTGACATGTAGTTATGTAAGTCTTTCTTGCCACCTTTTTTGAAAAAAAGAAGAACAGAATTATTTGCATTTTCTTTCTCCCAAAACAAATTTTAAGAAGACGTTCAGCTCCAGACTTTATAACGCCCAATGTTACCTCATCTTCCCTTGTCGCTTTACCATTTTTCAAGCTGTTAAGTGCGCACAAAATTACTTCCCTTCCACGGTGTAACTTCTTGCTTGCCTATGGATATGTTGTCATCTAGTTTGTGGTGGTCATTGTTTTTCATATAGTTCCTAATTGAATTCTACAAATATTTCACTAATCTTTTCTTTGTGATTTTACTGTCTACCAATTGTTAATTGTTGTTTGGCATTTAGTGAATTTTTGTTTTTTAAAATTTTCACTAGATTTGTATTATGTGCTCAAAGTTCTACCTTGAGTTGTTTTTTAATCAGTTTGCTTAGTTCAGTATATTCGATCCTTTCTCTGCTCAGAGTGTTATACTCACTTGTTTTCCTGTTATGTAATCTTGTCTCGTTGTTATTTCCCAAAAATTACCATTGTAAAAAAATAAATAACTGTTACAAGCTAGTAAACAAAAGGTTTACCCTCAAAAAATATCTTAGAAAATAATACAAACATACGGTCATAGTTAAAAAAGAAACGAAAATCCCCCCCCCACAAAATTTAATTTATGCTCGAATGATTCTACAACACCAAATTACATTCACTTTATTTAAAAGTCAGGTAATGGCAAAGAACATGACAGTAATGTATTTTATACATTACCTGCAAGGAATCATTAAAATATCTGTCATTTTAACACAAAATAATTGCGACCATTTCTTCCGCGATGTGATAACACCGTAATTTTTCTCATTGTAATTTCACTCTAATCTTCTAAGACTTTTATTATTATTTATTTTTCTGTAACCTTTTTATTTTTGCCCTTTATAAACCTTATTTTTAACAATGTTCCATATGTATTAGTACATGTGATCGCATTCTAGTGTTTGAGGGTGACAATAATGTTTATTAGTTAAGGTAATATAAGTTGTTGTTTTTTATTCAGGTGTAAACTCAATTCTAAGATATTTTGCAGAATTTTTGCAGTGTAAATACACCTTGGAGATAAAAACTGACATGTAAAGATTTGGTTCAAGGTATTTGGATAATCTGAATTCATATTTGCAATTTTATGTTCTGATGTACTAGTACCGGCTAAAATTTCACACAACATTTGATTACATGATGTCATCCGGCAATTCAGAGCGAAATGCTCAGGTTGTAGAATTTTCTAATATGATGGAAAACTCATTACGGGAATCTAGAGTAATTCTTTCCACCGGCATTGATCCTGCCATCACCATTTCAACTACAGAAAGTCTAGTTGACATCGACTTGTATAGTGTAAAGGTAACTTTTCAATTTTTCGCCATACAAATCAAAGAGCAGTGAATGTAGGGTATATGTATGGGTAAAAGGTTTTTCGGTTTATCCATTGAAGTCTCAATAAACCCAAGAACTCCTTGTGTACTAAATCAAAATCGACCATACTCCATTATCCACGCCTTCACTTTTGTAGTCTTTAGCTTTACTTTTTTTCCCAGCATTTTTCCAAAAAAGGGAGAATTTGAGTATAAAGGGAACATAAAGTTATTTTCCCCCTTTATGCCGTACTAAACACAAAAATAGCTATCTTTGTTTTCGGCACCATTCGTCCTTTATATAGGGGAGAGGATAAGTCTTGTAGCAATGTGCGAGTCAATTCCTGGAAAGCTGGGGTATTATATATAGTAGCCGGCCCTCCCACCAGGTAAAATCGTCGAAAAGGGGCCCCAGTGGTAAGCTGTTCCGTGTTCTGTGAGGATTAGTGTATAAAGCAAACTCAGTTAAGTCTCTTAATCGTTCCATACACTGGTTAAATTACAATTTCATTACGCTTCATACGACACAGGTGGTATGTTTGCTAAGGCAGCAGCAGAATGTTGAGGGCTTTTGGTGTGATACAAACAGACATCCCTTGACTTTATATAACTTCAATGCTATATGAAAAAAAAGCGATTTGGGCTTGGGATAGTCAATGCACCACTCTCTTCCTGCTCAATGCTGCTAGTAGAGTTACTTTCTCACTAAATTCAGCCCTCTTTCCCCCTCACCAGTGGTCTGAGGTAGCTGAGAACTAGCTCATAAGCTTTTCAAAGTGGGAAGGGGGGGGGGGCTGAAGCATGCTAACCTGTGACCAATCTGGTTTTTATAATGCCTAGTTGTCTTTTAAATATACCGAGACTTATGTTGTAGTTTCATATTAAAAATCAACTCATTGGCAGATAGGGAAAGCCCTGTTGTCTGAATGTTCTCTACACTTGTTTAGTAACATACTTATAGCTACAACACTACTACTTTTGCGTACAAAGAGTTGAGTCTAAAATGTTCTCTACAATGGTAACATTACAGTTTATAGCTAAAGGTCAAATCATTGATGTGTAGGGAAAGCTCATACAAGTCCCTAAAATGTCTCATACACTCGTAAACCTACCCTTCAGAGCTTAAAAAAAACTAACTCTCTTGTCTTTGGATCACTTCTGCATTGTCACATTTCTCCCCTCCCAAACCGCTGATCGAAAGATCCGATTCCCTTTGAAGGAGCTTTCGACCCCACCCAATAAGCAGATCACCATCTACTGGTTGCGCCCCGCCCCCTAATGGGTGCCACGCAATGAAGTAGCTAAGACATCCATTTCCTCTTCCATTCATTGATCTCTTTCCACGTGTGAAGGAGATCCCTAATGCGCAAAAGATAGCTCCCAAACTTCACCGATCTTATCCTGGTTACTGGCTTTCACTCACTCCTCCACCGCTCCCGCCAAAGAGAATTACTGCTGACCCACCTGTGCCTAGGTCACACCGAGCGAACGCACGGTTACCTTATATCACGCGAACACCCTCGCATCTCTACCACCTTCCTTACCAGGGTCATCGTGTCCCACCTGCAAGTTAGATGCCCCAGCCCATATACTCCACCCCTTGTTTCAGCTCCCTTTTCTCTCTTCCTACCCTAACTCAGAACACTTCCGTTTAATCCTGGCCGATGGTACTTCGTTCTCTGAAAATAACCTCTTCTCATTCATCTCTCCCATTACACTTCTCCCCATGATATAACTGCGCGTTCGTTCTCTTCCCGCTTTCCCATCCCAACTTACGCTTTTCCTTGAGGGTGATAAGCCTCGATGAGTAGGACGCTTATACGTCACTCTGAGATAAAAAAAAACACTTCCTTAAAAAGATTAACTTCACCTTTCCATTACAGTTGCAAAAACAAACAAATTTTATAGAGATGTCTAGCCAAGTTACAGAAATCATGAGTAAATTCACGTATTTCCCTTTCACGACTCGAGACTTTTGCACACTCGCTTTACCAATTCTCTGGTTTCGGTTCTCTTCCAAAACACTTTCCCGCTTCTCCCGAGATAACTTTTTTTATTGCTTCCTTTAATAAAGAAAGTCCTATAGAGAAACCTTTTTTTATTGCCTCCTTAAATAAAGGAAGTCCTATAAAGAAACCTTCCTAAGGATCAGATGCGAATGAGCCAATCCATAGAGGATCGTCTGAGAGGATAATAAAGCTTGAAGCAAACCATCCCATCACTTTGTTGAATGGAAGAATTTGGCAATTTCGTCTATATTTATGAGCATAGTGTAAGTGAACGTGTGTGAACGAATTCTAAAAATTGTGAGGGCATATTTTCTAAATTTTAAACTTAGCTATACGAGTTGGCTGTTGTTGTTGTTGTTGTTGTTTTTTGTTGAATTGTTGGCACTGAGTGATGGCATCTCTGCTGCCTCCGACCGCTTGGGAGATTAAGGGAGAAAGCGGTGTTGTTAGGACCAACACCGTTACGGCAATTAAGTGGGATCACGCTTTCTCTGAGACTGCTCCGAAGGACCAGGTTAGAGAGGAAGGAGTATGTTGCATGCTGTTTGAATTTTATAACACTCCTGGGAGCACGGCCCATGCAACAACCAGGCTAGAGGGAAGGTAGGCTGTCGCATGCTGTGGGAATTTTATAGCATTTCCCTGTGGTAGTGGTTTATGAAGCAGCTATGAAGTGGAAGCTCAATTGTGTATTCGTTACATATAAAATAAAGGCTCATGGTTAGAGAAATTACATGCGTGGAGTCTAGCAAGTGATGTGACGAGTATGGCACATGTTTTGCTTAGGTTCACACAAGGGTTGCCTCAGATTTAGCCGCCGTTTGCAACTAACAATTTACCACTTAATAGAAACTATAAATGGAATTAATCCGACCATGATTGCATCCGAGGGTCATTTCAACCTGGGAATGAGTGACAACTTTACAACTCTTCTTCTCTTGACCTACAGGGTGGCTTGAGTTTAAAAAAAAATACAGTCTTGTTTGCTGAGCGGTACACGGGTTGATCAACTGTAGTAGACTTATAGAAATATATATAAATTTAAACATTTCTATTGAATTTATTTCAAGGATAGAAAGTAAAACAACATCCTGCAGGTTTCTATATTTCAAAATTGTCATGGTAACAATTAACAAGGGCAGGGTTTTTTTTTAAGAGATTTGTGCATGAAGTAGTGAAGTGATAAAAGGAGAAGTTTTAGAATGTCCATCAGACTAATTTGGTGAGAGTCGACCAAAAAATTATCATTCTCACCAATCATATCTTTTCTACCAATCATCGTATATACTTTTCTCATTACACTCATGGGACACCCCACAACCATGCAGCAAACTACCTACTGTTATACTTACCACAGAACCATTACAGCAAAATTACAATCATCACCAAATATCCTCAAAGCGTACTACATACATTCTCTCTCACATCCATACTCTTTTCTCTTTTCCAATCGAACCATCATTATTATGCAATATGTATCATTAACTTTCCTAACTACACTTAGTAAATTAATTCATAATGATATCTCTCAAACTCCTTGTTGCCAACGTTCCTAAATCCTCTTTTTGCTTTAACCGTAATCTCAGTGGCATATGCTCTCACTTTGACCACGAAAGACTTGAGATTGGCATTCACGCCGTTGTCCTCTCACGCATTAACTATTGCAAATCCCTTCTCGTTGGAACGCAGGCTTCCACTCTTTGACTTCCCCCACTGGTTCAAACCTGTGAAGCCCGTGGTCTTCTACTCTGGGAACGTTTCTTTCGCGCAACTCTCCTACCCCGCGATCTAAACTTGTCCTCATTTGATACAAAATCACCTTTAAGGACCTTATTCCTACACATATGAGCTCAATTGCAGCGACCCCTAATGTGTCTTCCTAACTGATCCCCCCACATCCCCCGAGAGCCCTACGCTCTGGCTCTGCACCTGGCGCCGAATTTGGAATGCTCGGCTTAAAGCCATAGCGCCTATCTTTTCCTTGTTTTCCTCAAGCGTGCTTAAAGGGGTTCTTCTTCTCTCAGGCCATTTTTTAGGTGATGAATATGCGATCTTGGCCTCGAGGGGGAGCATTAATAAACAAACACAAAAGCCTATTTCGCATGTGGAATATTATGTGATGTTTGAACATGTCGATTGTTATCAAGACAAAACGATTGGAAACATTTAATGGTCTGAGGCAGAATTCCCGAGAAAATACGTGATCACATTTGACATAATATTAACCTAACCTGTATGGTACCTCTCGTTCTACCGTACCTGGTATCGTTTGTGCACTGTTGAGTTTCCTCCTAGTATATTGTGATGTTTGTGTGCATGATCTAACCCCCTGAGGGAGCGGATTTCTATCCGGTACCTTACCATGTTTCTTTTTTTGCCTCCTTTATTCTTTGTTTGTCTTATTTTTTGTTGTTTTTGTTTATTTTATCTTAACTTGATTGTGGGGTTGTGGAATTTCGGGAACCCCATTTTTTTCTGTCGTCAGCGTAGTCCCCCTTAAAAAAAGTTGCATTTTCACATTCCCTCTTCACATATCTTTCGAAAACGTTAACCATTTCATAATTACCACTTATGCCCTTATAGGCAGGCGGCAGATGGGTGTTACCCCCAAGCATATAGTTACCCCTTTAATACCATTGGTATGTAGTGTCAGATAATACTGGTAACCCTTCTTTGTTATACTTGATGACTTTAAGAGGAGGATGTGAGAAAGACTACGCGGGAAGTAAATAAGTCATCGTAGTAGAGGCGAGATACAAATGGCCACTTCGGGGTGTTGCCGTGATCAAGGACGAGGGGCTTTCTCCACTCGGCCGCCCCTCGAATCTAAAATACCGAATTCGAGCAAAGCCTTAAGACGGCTCGCTTTATTCTCTCCCGCCAATCACTACATCTCCATACACTGATCCACTCTACTTCTATATCTCTTCCACATCACACTTAGGCACGTTTCCTGCTTCTTTACACTTGCTTCTTCCACTTCTTTTATTTTAGATGTCTTCTTTTTTACCTTTTAAACCACAAACAAATTCCGCATTTTTTTTAGTAATAATTCCTTCACAACATTTACACAGTTCTTCTAAATTCAGAACGTCATTTATAATCTACTTCTCATCTTTTTCATGGTTTTTCAGTCATTATTTTTTTACTTCTTTTATTTATCAAACTCAGATTCACTTAACATCCAGCCTCTAATATATATATATATATATATATATATATATATATATATATATATATATATATATATATATAATCAAAAACTCACAAAGTGGCACGTGAGGAAAGCAATTATATTAAAATTAACCCACGGGAAAATGAAAAGATGAATCCAAGCACTTTCGAACTATATATATATATATATATATATATATATATATATATATATATATAATGGACTTACACATGCTCCTCGAAAACTAATCTATAATACATACCATACACAAATATATACGTATTTCATATACTGACAAATATACATATAAAATATACTAACACATAAACATATACATGATAGAGAGGGACGAATGGTTAATTTTTCGCCGTTGGTAACTCTGAAGTCCTGTCATGCATGTTTTCTGGCGTCGGTTCGATCTCCTTACTATCATAGTAGACTGAATTGTTCATCGTCCACGAAGGAAGCAATAACGGCTGAATTTACTATTCAAAATATTTGTATAAGGGAAGCTGGGCTGGGTGATACCCTCGGCCGGGAGCTCCAATACGAGGATCTCCGAGTGGTTGGGTGTCAATCTGAGGAAGGTGTAGAAGATCAGGAAAGGGTTGGAGCAGTCAGGCTGTGAAGAAGGGGGAACAGCGACTAGGAAACCACGGAGACCAGGTTACCTCTGCCTTTGTTATTTTCCAATAAATCCGGAGGGGCTACACTTAATCCCTGGGGAAGTTGGTGTAACCTTGGATTCAGGAGGTGGCCTGCTGTAAGGCCATAATTGTTGCGGCAGGAGTTTGCACCATGCTACACAAGCAAGAGGACTCAGTCTTGGCTCTCAGACCTCAGATACTTTCTTTGACCACATCACTCCGAACATCAGCCCTCCCAACTCCGCAGCCTGCAACCACATGAACTATTTTATATGTGTGCGTATGATTGAGAGACGAAACAAAAAGGTCTCTGTAGAGATTAGGTCTCAGAAAATTGAAAAACAAGATTATTGGTGTTAGAGGTCCTTAGACAATTTATGCTAGTTACCCTCGTTGGTTGTCACATTAAGCACGACGAGAAAATATTACCCTCGACGAAGTTTAAAGAGGAGATGAATGAAGCTCACATAATCGTTAGGCGATGCATAAGTGTAAGAAAGAATGTGTAAACGTGTATATGAATGTGAAAAACCTCTGTGTACATGATCATACGTATATGATTCACATTACACCGGTTGCTCTACCATGTATCTCTTCTGCTATAGTGTTACGGCAGTCTCATACTAGATTGATACTACCCGGGCTTTAGGCCTCCTAAATATGTCTATTTTATCAATTTTTTTCGTCCTTTTCTCTAAAAGCCTCTTCTCACCTATTTCCTCGACCAGCGGTAGATTTTAGAGGTTAGTCGCCGATCAGCCTTCGTCCGTTCATTCCATTTCAGGGCAGGAAAGAGGAGGGAGAGGGAGCTGGTTTACCCCTGCCTGCTGCCTCCGGTTGGTGTTATGGGTTTTAAGATGTTGCAACCCCCATTTTCTTTCTTCTACTCCCAACTTTCTTTTCCCGGTAAATTCTTTTGCGCACCCGGGAGGGGACAATAATGCTGCAGCTGACATCTGTATTATTGTGTGCCCTCCATACTCTAAAGTCACCGTTAGTCCTCCCTACCCCACCCATTTGTACTTCCTTCAGTCCAAAAGGGGGTGGGGGTATCAGGTATAGTGTGTGCCAGCATGCTGCAGCTGACATCGGAAAGATTTCGTGCCCTCCAATCCCTAATGCCCGCAGATAGACACTTATTAGATCTTGAAATAAGCATCTATATACCCATATAAAAGTGACTTTATAAAATTGCCTGTATAAAAGTGTGTGTAAAAAAGTGCCTGTATAAATGTGCCTGAATAAAACTACCTGTAGAAAGTGCCAGTGTATAAATACCTGTTAAAGTGACTGTATAAAAGTAAATCATAAAATTGGCTGTATAAAGTGTCCTGTATAAAAGTGTATAAAAGAGCCTGTATATAATTATCTGTATAAATGTGCCTTTATAAAAGTGTGTGTATAAAATTTCCTATAAAAATGTGCCTGTAAATCTCCCTGTATAAAAATCTTTGCATGTAGGGGCCTGTATATAAGTGCTTTTAAAAATCCCTGTATAAAAAGTCATGCATAAAAGTACCTGTATAAAAGTGACTGCAAATACTCTTTTATATAATTGCTTGCAGGAACTTGCCTGTATAAAAGTGCCTGTAAAATTCCTTTATGAAAATGGTTGCAGGAGACTGCTAGTATAAGAGTGCCAGTAAAAGTGCCAGTATAAAAGTGTCTGCACAAAGGATCCCGTATAGAAGTGCCAGTAAAAAGTGCCATTATAAAAGTTCCTGCACAAAGGTTCCCGTATAGAAGTGCCAGTAAAAGTGCCAGTATAAAAGTGTCTGCACAAAGGTTCCTGTATAGAAGTGCCAGTAAAGGGGCGAGTAAAAAGTGCCAGTATAAAAGTGTGTGCACAAAGGTTCCTGTATAGAAGTGCCAGTAAAAAGTGCCTGTATAAAAAGTAAGTTTTATGTTATGAACTGAAATCTCAAAAACTTTACTCAAAAAATTTGACCTCTTAAGTCAAATTTAACTGTAGAAAACAGATTACAGTCACTGGGAGCAGCTCGGTGCCTGGACTGTAGGTAAAATGATTGAGTTATCGAAAGCCGCAATCAAGAATTGCAATTGCAGCAGTTTCACGGAGGAGTCTGTTTCCCAGACTAAGTTTTCAACGACGTTTTTATTTGATGTTGTCCCTCAACTTCTGCAAGAAGGAATCATATCTTCCATTTACAACCGTGTTTCTTTCTTTGAAATCTATCATCAAAATAACTTCACAGTCCACCAAAATGGTTGTCATCAGTTTTTGGGGGCAGGTTGAAGGTGACGCACGAGCTTTTCTTGGGAAGACCATTCACTCGAGCGACACCATTCTATCCGTTCTCTTTTTGGATAGAGGATCATAGTAGAGCGACATGGTTTCATCTGCAGTTACAATTGAACGAGTAACATCAATTCTCTTACATCTACAAAGATTTAAAATCTCTCCGCAACATTCCACTCTTCGCGTTTTATGGAGGGAAGAAAGAAGTTACGGGCCCCATCTTGCAGTTACCTCATTCATATGAAGATGGTTGTGTAAAATGTGAAGGACAATTGTTTTAGAAACATCAACTCTTGGTGCTATTTCTTTTGCTTTAAGAGCACAAACATTATTCGCTTCCTACACACGGAGGATATTTTCATAGTTTATGACACTCGTTTGATGTCTTTGACGTTCATCCCCTTCAAGTGCTTCTCGCCTTAGAGGAAGCTATGCTGCCCATTCTTTTACAGCGCTATAAGAATGGGAAGAATTGGTGTTAACACCACCCATACGGCGTTCTAGCGAGGGTCCCCAAATTAAATGTGTATTTTGATTAAATTAAAAACTCTTAGAAAAAATTCTTGTTGAATTATGTTAATCATGTTCAAATTGTGTTCTGCATAAAATTTGTAGTTTCGTGCACAGGGTGTCTCAAAAAATGTAATTTGTTTTTCAACCCTTTTCATAATTCCTTCTTAATGGATATTAAAAACAAAAAAAATTATTTGCGACTCATTTATGATTAAAAAAAAAGAATATAAAAATTCATCAAAAACAAAAGAAAAGAAAAACCTTTATTTAAAATTTTCAACTTGTGCTTCGTCCGTATCTCCGCAAATTTCAAATCGATCTTTACCATTGTGAAAAACATTGTGGAGCATTTTGGGAGTTATGTCCAGCACTGCTGAAAGTATGCGTTCTTTAAGTTCAGTTAAATTACTAATTTTTTGCTGATTCAATTTTGCTTTGATAAAACCACGCAAAGAAATCAAGGGGAGTTAAATCTGGAGAACGCAGAAGCCAAAATCTAGCTCCTTTAGGTCCAATCAATCGATTTGGAAAGCGACTGTTCAGATAATCTGGACAACTAGAGCATAATGACATGGTGCACCATCTTGTTGAAACACGACACTATCAACAATACTATCATCAACAAGCTGTGGTTCTAGGAACTGTTGGAGCATATCAAGGTAGATGTTGCCTGTCACAGATGCTTCATGAAAAAAGAAAGGGCCATAAATTGTAAATTTTGTTTTTCCAAGCTACACGTTAACTTTTGGAGAGTCTCATTTTCGATTCCATGAAACCACTTGGTCTTTCATTTGCTCAGATACGAAAATTGGGTCGATTAAGTGGATACCACCTTCATTTTACCACCTTTCCTACTACATTAGATTATCATATATTAAATTAAAGCTCATTAAAAGTCCTTTTATTCCTGACAAAATCATAATAACCTACAGCGCCATTTTTGAGATACAGGGGTTTCTTTCAGACCCCTTCCCTTGAAACCTGATATATAAATGGCTATAGAATTAATAAAAAGTAAGCATTCGACCAAAATTCACGAGCAAAAGATGCACATATGATTTAGTTATCATTTGAAATCAGTTTTCTTTAGTTCAATGAGCATTTGTGTTAATGGTGGACTAAAACATATATTTTTCGGACAAGGTCAACTATAGGTTTTGTTCTCAGTTGGAAAAGGGAGTATTAGGTGAATAGTAGTGGTGTTCTGAAGGCCGTGGAATTTACTTCAATCTATATTCGATGATGCTAAAAATATAAACCAGTTCTCAGGCTCATTTATTTTAGCAAATATTTAAAATCGCATGATATAGTTTTGCGTTTTGTTCGCAAATCAACTTTAAAAATCTACGGAGAATTTCCACGAATTTATAAAATTTTGCATTATCATAATTTTTACTATGTTCTAGGCATGTTGCTAAAACAGAATATATACTAAAAGAAGTGCATAGAATTTGCAATAAAATGATATAAAACTAATAGTGTAGTTTTTTTCACATATTTACTTTAAATATCTAAGAAAATATTTCCACAAATGTATACAATTTTGCATTATCTTAATTTTCACTGTTCTAGTCATGTTGGTAAAAAAATATTTATACAATAAAAAAGTGCATAAAAATTGCAATAAAATTATATACAAAAACAAAGAATGCGAATTTTGAACGAAAGAATTTGAAAAGTGACTAATATATCAATGTGCTCTTCCCTTAACTTTACATGTGTGGAAAGATGCTTCATCACAGAATAAGATGTTATCTAATAAGTTTTCATATCTAATTTGAGCCACAAATTTTCGCCTCTTGCTGCTCGATTTGGATAATCATCTTCATTAAGGAAAGCCAGTAATTGAATGTGATGAAGCTTTTTTCATAAGTGTTGAACGCAAGGCTGTGCATTGTTCTCTTGGGCATATCAAGTCTCTAATTGGCCTTTCTCACCGAAGATTCTTGGTTCATTTTCAAACAATTGTTCAATTTGTTGAGTTTTGTTGGAATTCAATCTTTTTCCGTCCTCTTCTTTGCTCATCATGTACCGATCCGGTTCTTTTAAATTTGTTTACAAGTGAACGGATCGCGTTGTTTGTAGATCCTGGCCTTCTAAACTTTCTTTGAAACTTTTCTCGTACTTTATTAAAATTCTCTCCTCTGATACGAGTTATTATAACCAAAAATCCGCTCTTCTCTATTCATTATTATTAAATTATTATTAAAGGGTTTTGAAAAGGATTGAAAAAAATATTAACATTTTGGGACATCTTGTACAACTTTGTGCAAGGGACAATTTGAACATGAGTAACATAATTCAACAAGAATTTTTCACAAAAGTTTACACTTTCATCACAATACACACTCAATTTTAGGACACCCGGTACTTTGGTTGGGGTAACACCTTCCTCGGTGAGGAATTTAATCACCATAAATAGTTTAATATAAATTACTCAAATCCTTTAGTAATAGGCCCTTAGTATAAATTAGTGGTTTTATTTTTCTACCTTGTTAATTGCGGATTATAATTCTCTATCTTCCTTTATTGTGAACAATTTGATCAATCGAATTTATTTCATGTGTGTAAATTATGTCGGGGAAAATTCTCCCTACCTTTATTGTTTGTTTAGAATTCAACCCGTTTGGTTCACTATAATTATCACTCTCTCTGTAAACACTTTATGCCTTCTCTCAATTGTTTCCTTGTAAAACTCCTTTGAAACTAAGACTAATTGCTAGTTTAACATGTGTTAATTGTTTTAATTGTCCAGAATACCCATAAGATTTATTTATACATATATTAATTTGATTGTAATGATTACAATCATTTCCATCCCTGTAACGCTGCTAATCATAGCTTTAGGGCAGAAATCTGTTCAAAAAAGGTATCTAGCTATGTACTCTAAGACATCTTTGTGGTTAATATTTATGGTTATTACACAGTCACATTGTTAATTGAAATGACATCATATTGTATTATATATCATTTTGAAGGGATTTCTTTTCTTAATTAAAATATATGATATGGACATTTCATTTTAATCAATATCAAAGAAAATAGGATTGATTTAAATAGCATTCGGGGGCATGGCTCATATGTTTAAAGTCAAGAAACACGGCATAAAACAATGGACATTAGAGTGCCTAACTACATCTGGAAATCGCCTTTGAATTCAAACCTAATGCGATGCTTTCGAAATGTGAATACTACTAGCTGATTAAAAACAACGGAAATAGATATAGAGTCATACAATTTTCTTGAAATCGGTGACTGTGTAGTAAAATATTACTATCTTTATATTATTATGAGTCCGACAGCTCTTAGACCAACCCTCCTATATCTTTCACAACCTTCTCTTACCCTTTATGTACACCACCTTTTTTACAGATCCTTGATAATTTATGCTAGTTACCCTCTTTGGTTTTAACATTAAGTACAATGAGAAAATATTACTCTCGACACTACCACTAAAAAGGGTGGTCTGCGCACATCAACGCGATATGATCAACGTCTCTACTCTAACCTTTCATAACCACTTAGACACAAATAAATTTTGCCATAACATTACCTCTACATGTGTATTTTAATGCTTAATTCCACCCGTCATTTTGATTTGGGAACAATGCACCGATGCGGTAATGAAATTCTTATAAAGATCAGAATGACGATTATCGCCAACTCCGAGGGCACCAAAGTCTGAAACCGTTCGTTGCCCAAGGGAAACTTACCTGTTTACTGTGAGAGGTGTATGGACTGTGAAAAGCCCACGTAGGAGTGATGTGCTATGTGCGTGAAGGAAAGACAAGGAAACTCTGCCGAAACCCTTTTAACCCAAACGCTCCTTCACGCCACTAATTCACCTCTCAATCTCCCCCTCTTTCTTCACACCCTAATGTCACGCCCTTACTATGAGCTTAGACTACTTTCACGCATCCTGTCACACATTCCGCACTCCATCTCTTAGCATTCACCCCTCACCCCGAGTACCCGTGACTTTACCTACAATCCCAAAATCCTTCATTTCATTCTACCTCATTTGTTTTGCTATCATTCACAACATACACTCCTTGCTCCACCTTCTTAACAGTCTCGTTCTCGGTAGGTGTAGCAAAAATCAGTGTGAGTGCAAAGACATGCAGGTGTCATCTGGAGTCTTGTGTGCCCTCATTTCCCCAATGCTTGCAGAAGGATGTCCAGCTATATATCTACCACACTTTCACTTCACCCACCACTCATTGGGCAGTCATTTGTAGTCTGAGCAATCATGCTGCGGCTGATATTTGGAGGATTATGTGCCCTCCCGGCCCCAATGGCGGAAAGAGGATGTCGTAGAATAGACTCTCGATGATATACCATATATAACTATTCGTTGAGGGAATTATTCAAATATTTCGAGTGCGTGGTAATCTGATTGACCGAGGTTATTTATCTTCAATATGCTTAAGAAGTGGAACTGAGCTCAAGGATAATAATATGGCTATCATTAATAAAATAGAGTTTTATTAATTAAACTATCAACAACACACAAAAAAAAATGTTTACATAAACGGAGAATGGAAAGGGTCGTGAGAAAATCTGACTAATCCGAGGATTAAGATTAGGAGAGATTTAAAAAGGTAAACAAATAAAAATTAAAGGGATGGGATGGTTCGCTAAACCATTTAAAGCACAGGGTAGGGTTGACAAAAGGTTAGATAATTAAAGGTAATGCTCAGCTTACGTAATTACAAAGTTGTTGTGCAGAGCAAGGCGATGCGAAGGAATCTTCGGTCCACTGGCGAGTTCCAGCACAAAGGCTCTTCGGGGGTTGTCCTTAGCGAAGGGAAAGGACTGCCTTCGAAGAGTGAGAGCGAAGTCCGACTCGGAGATATGAGCGATCTTTGTGACAGCAAATCGGGGATGTTCTAGATGAACAATGGAGGTTATCGTTGAAACCAATCGTCCTCTTGAAGAACGTTAAAAGGGGGGAATTAAATTATCCTAAGGGGATGTCTTTGGAATGAGAACCGTTTCTTGACGAACGGGCTTGAAGAACAATGGCTGTTCTAACGTTGTTATCTTCTGAACAACAGAGGGGGTGAGAACCGTCTCTTGTCAACGGGCTCAAAGAACAATGGCTGTTCTAACGTTGTTCTCTTTCTGAAAAAAAACAGGGGGGGGGGTGAGAACCGTTTTTTTGCCAACGGGCTCAAAGAACAATGGCTGTTCTAACGTTGTTCTCTTTCTGAACAACATGGGGGGAGGGTGAGAACCGTTTTTTGTAAACGGGCTCAAAGAACAATGGCTGTTCTAACGTTTTTCTCTTTCTGAACAACAGGGCGGAGGGGGGGGGCCTTATTGACTTGGCGCCTCGAAGGCACGAACCTTGGCACTCAAGGGATATTGTCCTCTTCTGGACAATAATGGTGGATCTTGAGGTGCACAAGGTGAGACCGGATCGGCGTGATGCCTCGCGAAGATAATCTGGATCTGATCTCTCTTATTGGGAAATGCTTTTGTATAAGTACCCGGAGCCATCTCCTTGGCGTAGGGGACAATTGAGTGGGTTGGCGGGAATGCTCCGGTCACGCCTGGGAAAATACCTTATCTGCCCATAAGCCTAACTCAATCTGGCGAGATCGCCATATGGAGGCGAAACGGGGGAATAACCTCCTTGGTTAAATATTGACTCAGGTGGCGATAAACGCGCCCTACTTCCTCCCGCAGATGCACGTAGGTAGCATGTGTTCGTTTCTAACATGTGATAGCGGCTGAATTTAAGCGGCCTCATACCGTTCTATCACAGAGGATGTGCAGTTATATATCTACCACACTTTCCCTTTCTCCATCTCACCACTTTGCATATCCTTGCAAACTTTCTGCGTGATACGGTAAAGTTCATATCCCCCTCTACCCCACCAACAACCATCAATATACCAATCGTACAAATTCATCCCACTTTCACATTTTCAGACTCATCCACTACCTTCACCCATTCTTCTCATTGCACATCCTAGTTGATTCCACTCCTTGATAACCAATTCAAATTCAACCCACCACACGTCACAAGTAATTCCAGAACATCTTGTTAGTCTCACTTCTACAGTTTTAACATACATTCACTCCAACCAAACACCATTTACTATCTCAAATTCTCCCATATGATTGTCCAACTTACACATTTATACCCAACCACATCATCATGTTTTTAATTATTAGCCCAACGCCACAATGTTCCTCATATATCGCGAGTCACACTTGGCCGAACTTCATTCACTACTCCCATACAACTACAACCATAATATTGAAACGCCATTCTCTACCAGAATCCTTATTTCATCACCTACACCGATTGACACAACGTGAATTAGTCGAATGAGCTGGAAGGATTATGCCACACTTACATTTCCTACCCTAACACTTCATGCCGTCGCTGAGTTAATTTATGTAAGGCAATTTCACAGTATTGCCACCCTTATCCTGGCTTAGTGGCGTTTTCGAAACTCTCCTGAAGATGGTACGGATGTGCTCCATCACAATATCGGGTGTGGGGGGGGGGATATACTAGTTGAAAGTGTGTTTAAGTCACATACAGTAAAATTACCCAAATGTGTAGCCGTTAGTGTTTCCTCCCTTCACCCTTAACTACCACCTACATTTATTCTCTTCATCCCAACTCATCCATTCATATCTCTTTTAGACATTAACTACACCCATTCTCCATCGTTGTAATTATCATTGTATATTAATATTTCCTTCCCATAGCTTTCATATGCAACTAATCAATAGGCCTATTATCACTAAAATTAACATGTACTCAACCATACTACGGTACCATTAATCATGTACTCACCATACTACGGTACCATTTCTGCAACTAAACCACAGCCTTCTTTGTTTTGTTTCATTGGTGTTTCGGGTTAATGATATCACCATGGCAACAAAGTTTATTTACACTTGTTGACTTATCAGTGGAGGCTTTGCTCAGAGGGGTGGAGTGGTAGAGGGAAGGAAAGGGAAAGGAGGGAAAGATAATGAGGTCTTTAGAGCTTGACACGTTCAAATTAATAGTCAATTAGAGAACCTCTGGCAATTATACACAGGCCTGAGTTGCCGTTTAGTGATTTAGTTTCAAAGGATAATTTTATTGTTGATTTCAATTCGTCATTAATTGAATGAATGTTCAACTTTTTGATCTACACTAAACTATTACATTTCACAATTTCTACCTTTGACGACTTCACCACACTTCTGATTGTTACACTTCTAACTCGTTCTCCAGATGGGGCGTAGCTAGTAAATCCTCTGACCCATTTCAAAGTCCTTTAGCGCCTTCACGGGATTATTACATGAAATAAGCATTACCCAACCTTGCGTCTCCCGCGATGATACGTATTAAGAGCTATCATATTCACTCACACTGTTCAATGCAAAAATGATACAAGGCGATATTATTCTGACTTTAAAAGAAAATAGTAATGGGCAACATATATATTACCCGTTCCCCTGCCCCCTTTACCTAAACACAAAAGATACCACAAATGTGTAAATGTTTGGTCAATATTTAAATGTAAACATAGGTCTAAGTTATTTAACCAATTTCTTCTTTGAAATGTGGAATTTTAATTAAAAAATCAAATTGAAATAATTTTTGTTTATTTTAGGAATTTTTGAAATAGGTATGAATAATATGAAAGATTAAAATGTCCTATAAATAAAACATCCTGCAGATGTGAGTAAAATGATACACATCCATTTTTGTTTGTCTTCTGCTTTTTGATATATTAATGAATATTATTTTTAATTAACGTCTTTCTCTTATTGTCAAGCTTCTCGATGAGTGAAGGAGACCAAGTTTCCTTTCAAAAATCTTTATTAGGAAGACTGGTTTCAGGAGTGACTGGCTCTCATCATCAATCCAAGAATGATTTTGATTAAGAAACATTTTGCAAATTTTAAATTATGGAATATGAATAATTGAAAACATAAAGTGAAGGCGGCAAAGGAAAAGGAATAGGGTGATAGGTATTATCTCATTACCACGCCTCACTTCATATTTTTTTTAAAAGTCAAAACCTTCTCAAACTGATGATAAAAACCATAGAATTCTGAAACTAGTCTCATTTAACAATTTTATATTTCATCTCTCAATGTGTCTCCTCTCCTACCGACATATCTGAAAATTTACGTGATTTTGTCTATTTCTCCTTCCCAATCCATAGCCTTTTCATAATGGCCCCTCCACGGCAATTTCTTACAAACTTCCTTATCGGTTTGATTCTTCTCTTTCCACGCAACTTTCACTTATCCTATAACTCGACTTCTTGATCATCGTCGGGTCTCTTCCATACACTAGAAACTGATACCCAGAGATCTTGACTTATTCATTCCTTCTCTGAACTTTACCACTCGTTAAATTACCTCAACGAATCCTTTCGATTTACTTGGAATTTTCTACCACAACCTTGAATTTCATCCCCCGTACATCTTTGTATTGATCATGTCTCACTCGGTTATTCAATTATATTTGGAGCGAAAAACAATACAGACGATCTTTTAAGAACTACCTTAAATCTGCTGGTTTTCGTGGTACTACGACTGATGCAGATCCTCTCGCCTACACTTTCGACACTCATTCCTACACCAACCTTCCTAAATCTGAGCGTGAAGCTCACACCCGCCGTATCTACTCTGATAACAAAAACAATACACAAAACTGTTCAAAGTTCTTGCTCGTCTCTTATTTCCTCTTACACCCTAACGTGTTTCCCACACCATCTATGCCGATTTTTGGTCTAGATCTTTTGGTTCTTCATTGGGTAATTTTCCTTACCACTTGCTACATACACTTCATTTATATCGTTCTTATGTTCCTAGGATAATTGACCACTCCCTTCTCTCTTCAAAAAACAACTTTTTTCTTCTAAATTCTTGCCGATCATAAGTTTTTAATGTCAGATCCTCCTTGTTATTCTCTTCTTGCCTCATTACCATCGTTAACTCCCTCCTATCTGGTGTGGTAAAATTTTATTTTAAATAAGATGAAGTTTGCTCTATTTTAAACAAGTCCTACCTGAAACCTAATGACGTGGCAAACTACCGCCTAATCTCTCAACTTCACTTCGTATCTAAGGTCCTTGACAAAGTAGTGTCAATCAAGATTATAAATCATATGTCCTTCTCCAAGAGTAATTACATCTTGCAGGTCGGCTTCGAGGTTGGATACAGCATAAAATAAGATCTCCTAAATGTACCGATCAAATTCTTTAAACCTCCCTACACACCGGATTCATTCAACTCATTCAATCACTCTCCGCTCGGCAAAGATGAGGTAGAGGTTTTCACCAGTGTTGGAAAAGAAACAATACAACCACCAAGATTAGTAAAGGGCACTATAACTTTGTTAGCGAGAGTGCCATGCAAATAAATGCACACCAGAATCACTTCAGTTTCGTCAGTACTGGGTATCATACAGTCCGAAACTCATGCCATAATTGTGTCGTATGTAGGTAGGAGATTATAATACGCCCAGAAAACGGGGTTGTGGATAAAAATAGCCATCTTCTTCGGAATAAAAATGAAATAATATACCAGAATGACTATAAGAACACTAGGGGCAAGGAAAATGACCGGATTAAGAACAGAAACTTATGGAATAACAAAACGCACCGTGAGGACCTCGACATATCACTGCCAATTAGAGTAGATTGGCTGTGATGTGATAGTTAAGAGTGAAAGCGGTCAAGAGGCGGTTCAGAAATCCCTTAAGAATAATTGATACGAAAATGAAACTAGGATTGATAGCATCATATGCAGCCAAAAGATTGAGAAGTATTAGAACTGAAGCTGATACGCCTAAACGACTCGACAAAGAGGGACACTTAAATTTAGGAGTGCAAATTGAGTGAAGTGACCAGTCTTGAGGAGAGATTGAAGAGTGATCAAAGTTGGAGGACGACAGGCAATCAAGAACCTGGGTTTAAACCAGCCTTTCAATGACTATCGAGAGGAATTCGAGTTGAGATATTGAGTGGTAGTTAGCAGTGTCGTTTGTATCAAGGAAAGGTTGGGCGGTAGTTTGATAGGTTGTTTTGATCAAGGCAAGGTTGGGTGGAAGTTTTCATTATCATCTGGATTGAGTCAAGTTTGAGCTATAGTCTCCTCGTTAGCTTGGATCAAGGCAAGGCTGGGTGGTAGTGTTAAGATCAAGGGCCGTGCTGTGGTTTGCCGGGACGTTTGGATTAAGGCAAGGGTGGGTGGGAGTTTGCCAATGCTTTTGGATCAAGGCAAGGTTGGGCGGTAGTTTGCCAGATCTTTTGGATCAAGGAAAGGCTGATCGATAGTTAGCCTGGTTGTTTGGAAAAAGGAAAGATTGAGCGGTAGTTTGCCTGGTCGTTTTGATCAATGCAAGTTTGGGCGGTAGGTGTCGGGTCATTTGGATCAAGGCAAGGGTGAGCGTTGGTTTGTCAGGTCAATTGGATAAAAGGAGGGTTGGGTGATAGTTTTCCAGCACGTTTAGTTCAAGGCAAAATTTGGTGGTAGTTTGCTGAGTCGTTTTGTTCAAGGAATCGTTGGGCGGTAGTTTGCAAGGTAGTTTGGATCAAAGCAACGTTAGGCGGTAATTTACTGGTTCGTTTGGATTAAGGCAAGGTTGCGCTATAATTTGCCGGGTCGTTTGGATCGAGGTAAGTTTGGTCAGTATTTTTTCCGTTCGTTTAATCAAGGCAAGGTTTCTTTAGTAATGGGCGTTCTTGAAATCGGGTCGTCCAAACCAAATGAGGTTGAGAGCTGGTGAAGATACCAATTGAATTTAGGAAGCGAAGAGGAAGGAACTGACAATACAGACTGATACAAAGAGTTAAGAGAAGAAGGTATTTTTCCAAGAATGTTTAAGGTTTCCTATTTAACGACTGCCATAAATGGCATCAGTCGGAGAAATTACGTTAGCTTCATAATTTAGCTATTTTATAACCAAGAAAACACGATCAGGAAAAACAAACTAAAAGACAAACAAACAAAAACAAAAGGAAAGAGCATGCTCCGGTGTCATAAGAAACCCCCCATCCCCTTCGGGCTCCGAACATACAATAATATCAAAATAGTTAGATAAAATGGAGGAGGCCAGCCTCCTCCAAAAAGTCGTATAGTCCACAAGTCAGTGTGAACGAAGCAGTCCCGAGTTGAAGGGAGAATAGGTAACGAACCCGCTCCTCCCGGTAGCGGGACAGGTAATGTGCGCGGAGATCACCCAAACTGGGACATTCAACAAGAATGTGCCGATCAGTCTGGGGGACAACGCAATCGTCGTAGTAAGATGCACTGAACGCCTTATTAAATATCGGTGCGTCCCGCTAGTGTTTCCGATTCGGAGACCATAAAAAACGACCTGCATCTCTCGAGTTATTGTGTGCAGGGGATGAGGGTCAGTTTCTACGGTTCCACGGGAACAGTCACGGTTCGATGACTTGAACCGGCCGTCTCCCATCTTCTTTGCCAGGCAGACTGAACAGCTGACCTGATTCATACGATGAAGTTAGTGTAAGAATAGATCAAAACGCTAATCCGGCTGCCCAATCCTCGTGGGCTCTTTGGCACCTTCATTAGTGTGATCAATTTCGGAAGGGAGAACTAGGGAAATTACCTCTCGGGAGAAATGAAAAAGAGAGAAAGAGGTTTGGGTTGAAGGAAGAGGATGGAAAAGTACCATATGTCGAGTTGTAAGAGAAGAGAAAATAACACATCAAATATGAACAATGACCATGAGAAATGTGCAGCAGTAATATGTGAAAAGCAATAAGCTTCATTAATGACCCAATTTTTATATCAACATGTCTCATAATTTCTTTAACCTTTCGCTTGTCCAAGTCATTTTAACAAGTATTCTCAACAGACTTTTAGTGATAATGGGGTTCAGTCGGCTTTTGTTGGTGCTCAATATGTGATCATAAAAGACATTTCATACAATAAAACACGTGTATCACATGTGATACGCATACATATATGTATATATATATATATATATATATATATATATATATATATATATATGCAAATTTTGTTGAAGACCATTGTGTATTTCGACTTAATTAATTTCCTTTGGCAATTTTCTCTTCTTCTAACTATCTTTTTTATTCCATCTTGTAGATGGTGGATCACTTATCCTGTATTCATCTCTCTTTTAAATGAATGGGTTTGGTAAAAACCTAACTAAATTACTGAGCTTTCGATCTTATTCGATCATCTTCGGGGCGTCTTGATATATTCTTTCCTTCTTTACTAATGAAATGTGGAATCAGAATCGGATTGAAGGAGAAGAAAACGGTTTTTAGGTGATATTTATTCCGCCTGGTTGATGGTAACGTTAGAGGAAACGAGCCAATCCGATAAGTGGAACTTTAAAACAAATTTAATGTTAGATTCGAGCTTAACGCTTGACTATTGATGGCCGGCTTTTCTTCGTTTATTAAAATGGCTTCTAAGATGTTCAGCCTAGCTTTATTTCCCTCCTTTCTTTTAATTACGGTGTTCTCAACGTGAATATCGCTCGTTAGGTTGATGTTATGCGCGTGCTTCATATGATCTTTAGGTCCTCCGCTTTGCAGATGCATGGTTAAACGTCTCGAAAGTGTGATAGCTGTCATGCCAATATATTTAGAGTTATTATAAAGCTTGCCGTCTTTATTAGGGCATATGAGGTCGTAAGCTATTTTGGTTGACTTGAGATTCGAGGAATTTTGGCAGTGGTTGTTTTTCATAAGGAGATTGTTGGCTTTTGGTATTTTATAGCAAATAATAAGTTGAATTTTATCCATTTGATTCTTAACCTTGATTTTAGGGTTAATAATTTCCTTGATGTCTTTTTCATCTATTTAATAGGCCGTGGACAACTGATTTCTGTAGTACAGTTTGATGTTGTTTACTGCGCCCTGATTACTTTTCGTTGTATCCGTATTTTTGAAGCGATTATTTAAAAATGATTGGAGTTGTTTGTCAATCATGCTGTTTGCGAGACTGTTGTTCACGAGTATTTGTTTTACGCGTGAGATCTCTTGGTAGAAAAGTTTCCACGTAGAGCAGCATTTATATGCTCGGCGGATGTATGAGCTGATTACACTTATTTTATACCTTTCAGAGCATTCTCTATCCGCATTGAGGCATCTTCCCATGTCCGTACTTTTTCTATATACTTTTGTGATATAGCTAATCCTAATGTCATAATCGCCTCAAGAATATGACATTAGAAATATATACAAACATAAGAAATTTTTAGAGAAATTATAAGATATTTATTAATTAATTATATGGGAAATGGGAAGCAGCAGAGGTGGTAATAATCAAATTATAAAAATGCAGGGCTTTTAGCTATTACAGATTGGGAAATATGTTTTTGTTTTTTAAATAAAAACTGAGATTAATTAGTTTTGGGCGTCTTCATTGTAGAATAAGGGTTGTTTTGAGGGGGGGGGAGTGGATTTGTCGTGTGTGATTCGTGGGTGTTTATAGGTGTAGTAAAAATGGAAATGAGCTTGCGTTGCAGGTTAAAGTGGGGTTTTTAGATCTAATATAAAGAGATTCCAGTGTACGTAGGTGGGTTTCGGTGTTTGCTGTAGCTTTAATTGAAAAAATATTTAAGTTTATGTTGTGGATGTCTGTTTTCGTAGTGTATTCAGATAGGGGAGTAGTGAGTGGGGCTCCAGTTCTGTCGCCGATGCCTAAATGGGCGTAAATACGGGAATGTAGTGTGCGCTGTTTATTTTTAGAGCTTGATTATTTTTTTAATATTTTCTTTTTTAAGTGGACAATAAAACTGCTCTGAATTACTAGTGCAATCTTTACCCTCCCTCCTTGTACCCCCCTTCCTCTGCCTCCCTTCATTTTCTTCCCTCTCCCTCTGCATTTTCCCCTTTCTCCCCCCTTCTCCTCCAACTCTCTCTACTCTTTCCCCTCTCTCCCCCTTTATCCCCCTCTCTCCTTCCTCTTTCCCCCTCCTCTATATCCCCCTAACTCCCATCTTTCCCTCCTTTCCCTTGCAACTTCTGCCCCTCCCCCTTTCCCTTGCAACCTCTGCCCCCTCTTCCCTTCAACCTGTCTCCCCCCTTCTTCCCCTTTCGCCACTCTTTCTGCCTATATATAACCTTCCATCTAACCCTGTCCTCTACGCCTCCCCCTCTTCTCTCCTATGGGTAGAGTGTTAGACATGGGAGGGGGAGCGGTCGATGGGGAGTGGAGGAGGGTAATAGAGAGGAAATAGTATGGTGGAGAGAGGGGAGAAGGCAAAGGTAGGAAATAGTGGGGGAGGGGGAGGGGTAGAGAGAAGGCACAGTGTATATTTTTATAATGTAATTTTTTGAATCAATTTTTAATTTCTTAGAGCTAAGTTAGGAATAAGCATTCTTCTCACCCTATGCCCCAACCTGTTGAGAAGGGGGATAGAGGGGAGGTTTAAAGGGATTAGGGAAGATAGGAAAGAGAAAGGGGGGAAGTAATCGGGACAGGAGAGGGAATTGGGTAAGGGGAGGAGTAGGTGATGTGATAGGGATAGGGGAAGAGGGAGATGAGAGGGTAGGGCAACATGGAGGTGAGGGGGGTAGAGATAATCACAATCGATTTGAAATATCAAAAAGGCCGAAGGCCAACAGCCCGAAGCAAAGCGCAAGGTCCCCCAGTAGAGGGGAGTGGCGAAGCCATGGATTTTCGTATATGGAACGGCTCCTGAAGAAGGTTGAGGAACTCCAGGAGACTTATCTATAGGTTTAATGAACCTTATTATTACCCTTACCTAACCGCATTTACTAGAACTTATTGTTCCTTCATCAAATATATATATATATATATATATATATATATATGTATATATATATATGCCGTTTCGGTAAAGGCAATACTAAGAAATCCTTAATCCGCTAGAAAAATATCCTAGAGCTCCTCAACCTTCTTCAGCAGCGCCACCCTTACCTAACCGCATTGACATGGACGTTATTTTTAATTAATCTATCTATCTCTTTCACTATGTTTATATATATATATATATATATATATATATATATATATATATATATATACATATATATATATATATATATATATAAATAAATAAATATATATATTATAGGGTTTTCGGTATCTATTTGAGGAGTTTTAATGTCTCTCCTTTTTTAACAAAATAGGTTGATGTATCTGTGTTCACTCAACGGCGTTGGAGAGCAAACAGGTTTAAAGTTGTAGTGGAAAAAGATTTAGTAACGTGGAGGAATGAAAGCCATCTGAATATTAGAAAAGAGTCACCCGCCTCATGAAGATTCACGCCGGATATCGAAATGTCGATATCGTGAATTGTGCTTAATGTTCCGTGAACGCTGAAGCGGCCGCAACACGTGACATAGGACGCTTCAATGGAGAAGACGCACTTGCGGTGAGCAGGAAGGAGCGCAGCAGGCGATCTGACTGCGTCAGCACACCGGACTTCACCCAACAACTGCAGGAAAAGGTGATGAAAAACATGAGTATGAGAATTCAAGTTTTGGCGAGAGAGAAGGGTGTTGTAGTCATTAATGAAAAGCCTTGAATGAGAGGTTTCACTACTACTCCTACAAGAGGCTCAGGGGACAAATTCTGACAGCCAAGGCTAAGGAGAACCGCTTGACGAAGGCAAAGAATCTCTTAAACAAGCTGAAGAATTTTCTTGAGCAACAGCCGATCTGGTTCTTCTTAGATGAAAAGAACTTCTGCCAATACTAGTTGAAGAACACCTAGAACAACAGGTGGCTTGCCTATAAACTGTGATGGTCTTTGGGTGTGGCTCCAGTGAGAATGTAACGGCTATGTGGAGCTGCTAGAGATTGTGGTCAAACCCTGACTGGCGAGGGTCGCTGCTGGAAAGCCATACCTCCTGGGAGTCAGAAGTGTTTGTCAAAAGATTTCTACAACTTTACCAGCCCCAATTTTCTCGCATCCTAGATCTCCTTATTGTTATCCCATGGCTAAGATCAAGAAGGTGTTCGAAGATCTTTCCAGGGACACTAAGGCACACATTTGCCAGGCTCTGGAGCAGTCTTGAGGCCTTAGTGGAAGCTGAGGGCGGCTAGCTTGATGAAACTGTTACCACCCAGCTATAATCTATTTGGTATTTTTGAATTTTTAAAATTTATTTATTTTTGAGATATTGCTGCTTATTTTTCTGTTATGAAAACCGTCATATTTAGCCAGAACACCTATATTTATAAATATATATATATATATATATATATATATATATATATATATATATATATATATATAGTAGCGGCGATAATGATTCGGACCTACAGTAGCTTCAAACCAAATTATGGTAAGTAATGCATGACAAATTACAGATATAAACTAAGCATGGCTATCAGTTGTTAATGTGTATTGTACATGTTAGGATGTATGAAAATTCAAAAGAGTATTTGTATTCCAAAAATTTAATAATCAAAATGATCTGGACAACGTAATTCTATGTTTGAGATAACCAACTAATTTAGGACAGTAACTTACTTCCATGAATTCTTAGCACTTTCAGTCATTATCTTGTAAAGTTACGACCATCAAACATGACTAGGGAACCCAGTACAGCTGCCTATATCTAGGAGCTAATTATTAAGCTACGTCAAGATGATCATCTCTTCCTCAAACTCATAGCCAAAAGGGATAAACGCCCCAGAAGTGTTGTATATAATATAATATCACGACTGGTAGGGTTTCGGAAACCTCAAATATAGATAACCAAGCCATTATCTGTGTCTCAAAGAAGGACCGATACAAGACAGCAGTCAGGATTTCTCGAGAATTAAAAGAACACGACGAACAAGATTAGACCAAATCCAAGGAAGAAGGCCAGACAACTTACTTTGAATGTGACCCTTCAAAAATTGCTGAAAGGTGATCTAAAACTTCGTTAATTCTAGATGGCTTAAAGACGTCTCCTTTCCAATTTATCTTAAGAGAAAAGAGCTGAAAGAGCCAACCTGATCCTCTAACTGTTCATTGATGCCTCGTAGCCTATGGTTCTGTGGACAGATGAGAAGTTTTTCACTGTCCCGGCCATCCCACAGAAGGATCATTTTGGGTCACAAAATATAAGAAAACTCCAGTCGAGCAGATGATATGTTTCAAGAGACAGAAACCAGTTTTAGAGATGGTGTGAGCTGGTATAACATCAATGAGACAAACACACTTATTTTCATTTAGGAGAGGAAAAATATCAGTCAACATGTATATTTGGACATGTTGAAGGAGAAAGCCACTCCATAGGTAAATGCCACTATAGGAAATGCCGGTGTAACCCTTCAACAATATGAAGCAACCTCACGCTACATAAAACGTTAAAGACTGGTGCCAGGTAAATTTGGTATGTCTGGTATGCATGTTCGCCACCGGGTACTGAACGCACTGCTAAAGGCAAACAACCTCCCTTCTATCATTGTTCCTGATGACCCGGAATGCTCTAAGGCATTCAAGGATAGTGTCATCGGAAACAATAGCACCGAAGCAAAAGCCACGGGACTTAAAGACATAATTGAATCTCCCCCGTCGGATGATTCAGAAGATGAAGCGAATGAAGAAGATGATACCACTTCTTCGGATAGTGACGAGGGCCCATGCACTCGCACTAGGGCAACAAAGAGTCAGTCCAAGACTCCCAGCCCTCCCCCGAAGAAGGTAAAGCCTGGGCACCCCAGACCCGCCCCACAGGCCCCCAAGAGTAAGAAAAAGAAGAAACACAGGTAACTCATCTTACCATGGAGCGGAACTCACTAAGAATTCTGGAAATAAACACCAATGGCTGGACAAACAAAAGAACTCTCTACGGGAATGTGTTCAGGGAAATAGATGCAGATGTCATCTTGATTTCTGAACATGGGGTTGACACTCGTAGTTCTGAAATTAAGATCTGGAACTACGACGTGTTAATCACGAATTACTCTCAAGAGCGGTACGACGGTGCCGCCATCGCCATCAAAAGAGGGATCAAGTATAAACCCATAAGAAACTTGGAGGAATCCTATCTTGCAATAGAGGTCGAACTCGATATAGGAAAGCTGGTCATCGCCACCGGGTACCAGCCGCCGAGACGAGAATATTTGCCAATCCATTCTCTCTCTGGCCTATTTGGCAGAAGGACCCCCACCATATTAATGGGGGACCTTAATGCCAGATGTCGGGATTCTGGGTACAGGACCTTCAATGGCAATGGAAGGTGCCTGGATACTATGATAGACCGGAACATGGTCCATAGAATAGGCCCGGACTTCCCAACCTATACTCGAGGAAGAAGTGCCACAAAACCAGACATTTGTCTGGCTAATCGTCAGCTGCCGTTCAATTACTACATGGAACCAGTCCAGGTGCCATGTAGTGATCATATAGGGATCCTACTCACCATCAATAGGAACCCTATACAAGTCCCAGCTCCAGTCAGAAAAGACTACAGGAGAGCCGACTGGGCACGGTACGCTGGTCTCCTCGAGGCCTATCGCCCACCAGATCTGGACGAGGCAATTCTCGAGGAGATAGACGAGGCACTCGACGACCTCAACGAACATCTCATTATTGCAGATAGGGCTTGCATCCCCAAAACCCAGTTTAAAACCATCTCCTCATACAGGTGGACTGGGTATATGAAAGAACTCTATAGAGAATTGAGAGTTATGTACGAGTTAAATATAACAAATGCAACATTTGACTCGCTACAACGAAGTAGAGAGATCAAGGAAGAGCTCAACCAGCTGATCCTCGAACAACAACAGAGATAATGGGACGATGCGATCGAGAGCCTCGATCAAGATGCATCCCCCAAGGACTTTTGGAAGAAAGTCAAAAGTCTCAGAGGATCATCTGGAAAAAAGAAGAAAATGGAAATCCAAAAAGAAGATGGATCCATTGAAACTGCAGATAACATCATCGAAGAAATATTCCGGCGTTATTGGGAAAAAATCTTCAGCATATCGGAAGATGAAAACGAAGATTTCGATATAGAGTTCGAAAATAACATCGTAGACGAGCTTAACACGGTAATACATCGAACGCATCCTCATCACCAGGTGGATAGACTGCGTGACGGAGACGCCGAGATCACAGAAGAAGAGATCCTTGGCGCACTCCGCTCATTCCGACAGAAAGCCCCAGGCCAATCGGGGCTTACGAAGCTTAACTTCGAAAAGGCACCAGCCAACGTCATCGAAGGAATGAGACGAATTTTTAACGCATGTCTGAATACAGGGTACTTTCCAGATGCTTACAAAACGGCAAAAATGATCTTTTTGCCCAAGCATGGAAAGGACCCTACGTTGAGAGAGAGCTACCGCCCAATTTCACTCCTGGAATTTGGCGGGAAACTCTTTGAGAAGATCCTCAACGGAAGACTGGTGTCTCATCTGGAAGAAAACTCCCTCTACAACCCTTGCCAATTCGGGTTTAGAAAGAAGCGAAGTACGGAAATGGCAATTAATGTCATAACGGAAAAGCTTTCCCAAGCCAAACGGGACAGGAGTTATGTGGATATCGTTTGTCGGGATGTGTCAAAGGCGTTTGATAAGGTGTGGCAGCGGGGCGTGCAGTATAAGATCTTAAGGCTGGGTCTAAGTGAAAACTTAGAAAGAACTCTCTGTGACTATGTCATGGAGAGAGCGGCGTATGTCAGTCTAGGGTGCACGGACGGACCAAAGTTTCCGCTCACTGCGGGCCTCCCGCAGGGGGGGGTGTCTGTCCCCCACCCTTTACTCGATATACACCGCGGACGTCCCAGACCCTGTGTACCCCAATTCCCTCAATATTCAATACGCCGATGATTTCAACCAGATAATCGTATCTCCATGGAGGCATGCGCCGTGGCAAGCTCGCATGACAGCGATGGAAATCGCGAACCTGAACAACTACGAGGCTCAGTGGAAAATAAGAACAAACCAGGATAAATTCAAGGTGGTCCCCATTGGACGCACCTCAAGGGCAGACGTGCGTGTGGTGGATACGCGATACCCCTACACCAACGAATGCAATGTACTCGGTATGAAAATCACCTCTACCGGGTACAAAAAGCACGTCGAAGAAAGAATTTCTCGAGCCTCGTCCGCTGTCAGAACTCTATACCGCTTCAGAAATCTACGTGAAAGCAACAAGAAGAAGATCTACAATGCCCTTGTAAGATCTACGTTGCTTTACCCCGCCTCCACCCTCTCATGTGTCTCAAAAACACAAAAGAGGCGTCTTCAAGTAGTGCAAAATAAATGCATGTACCTAATAACGGGTACACGCAGGCATGAAAGAAGACGGCAAGAAGACCTGCACAGAGAGGCGGGGATAATTCCCATTAACAAGGTCATAGAAGAACGGACCCGGAAAATGCAGGATCTGGTTAATCGTGAACTGAGTGATGAAATCACCCAGATGATTAACCAGAACAGAAGAGCTGAATGTCCCCCCAGATTCCCCAGCTCCGCCAACCGAGTGGCTGGCGGAGATGAAGTGCCGTTCTATGCGTGAAATGAGATAAAGGAATACCTGTGAAAACAACATCAATCACAAGAATAAAGAAATTACTCGAAACCCTACTATGACAAGATACCAATAATGACAACTTTACCAAGAAAATGAAAATGAAAATCCAACGATTACGAAGAGAACTTCGAAAGAAGTAATCTACAAAAGAAGAGAGAAGAAAGAAGAAAGAAAAAACAATTATACTACTAAAATACACATACAATAAAACAATACAAATGCACGCACTTAAATATACTAAAAACATGTACAAAACAGGCAATGCACAACACAAACCATGAAAATACTAAAGCTGCTGAGACAAATGGCTTGAACGCCATAATAGTTATAATTTTATAATTTTATAAACTTATAATTATTACCAAAAACCCAAAACAACAAAAATGAACTCACACAAGCAAGAAAATAATAAAAGTGATAAGTCTGATCACCAGACCCTAGGCATCTCTTTGCACCTCTTCCACACATTTTTTCTCTCTTCTCCACTTGTCTATTTTCTCTGTCCCCCCCCAAACCCTATCGTCTCCCCTCACGTGCTCTCGCACTTACACACAAATTCAAAGTCAAAGTCAAATGTTCGCCATATTTGAACCTCATAGACTTTAGAGTATGGTCGATGGTTAAACAGAAACTTTGTATCAATTTTTTTCAGTGTCCAAGTTCTGAAGTTGAAACAGGAAAAATGCTAGGAGAAAATATCAGTCGAATCTCTGCATCTAGATTTCGTGTAGACGCCACGTTTTAGTGATGCCAATTACTACCAACTCCACAAAAAACCTCATGTCACAAATAAGTTTAATGGTTGGAGATAGTTGGTGGTGAAGATGAAGCAGGGGAGGTTGTATGTGGACTACAAAGAAAATATTAATGAGTTCAAATGCAAGAGGAAACCTACTATGCATTATTCCCACTCTCGAACACCAAATTATTCTATACTTCTCTTTATAGCATACACGCCTCACACACAAAATCACAACGTTTTACCATACACGCACGCATTTATTCAATACACCTTGATTCACGCATCCAAACACACATACACTCATGTACTAGTACATCAGTAATCTGGTCTCTTCGAATTTCCTTTATATCTGTCACGCTATGCGTTTTTCCATAGCTCCTCTGATTGGTGCCATGGCTTGCTTTTAGCAATAAATCAATAATTGACCCCCTCGAAAAGCCAAATAGGCGGCGTTCCCGAACTCGCGCCAAGCACACGCCCTGTTAATGCCAGGGAGAATGAAAGGAAAAAATATTTCTTACAGAATGGGCGACTTAACCTTTGATCCCGTGATGGACTCATTGATCTTTTTATCGACGCTTAATTTAATAAAAATTAATTTTAAGTGGCAGATGATACAAATTTGGCTATCAGCACAACGCAGGTCAAGTTATCCAATTTATTAAGATGTGAAATGATTTGATGATATATTAGAGTATGTAAGCATTGAGTTTTGTGAGGGTGTGGGGTGTATTGGTAGCTTATTCAGCTGGATAAATCCTGAGGAAAGAAAGTTAGTCAATGTTTTAATTGGAGGAAAATTAAAGATGTTAGCTTTGTGCGACGTACATGAGTGGGAACCCAAGACAAGACGAGATGTTAGGTTTGCAACCTCATATTGCTATGAAACGCCAAGGATAAGTGGCTTGGTGATTGATAGATCATAAGGGGTAGGAAGGGGTAGGTATTTTTTAGTGGCATTCACACCCGTAGTCCGATTGTGTTAAAACAGTACACTTTTATGTTGAATGCCACTTTGGTAGAGTTCTTTACTTGCTGTTCAGTTTGCCTTATTCGTTTCAGATCTTATCTGTTTGAGAGGTTCTCAATAATTAGCTGCGAATCGAAAATAGTACATAAATTTCTCCATCGAATACGAAATCCAAAACCCCCATATTGTAAACAGTTACTTTAATGGAAAATTCATCTATGTCATTATAAAGATGACAGATTTAGCTTTGAAGTCATTTTTACCAGTACACATCCTATTACCTAAATCACCCCTTTGAGACTAAACCTATTCTCCCACTTCCTTGATATTATTTCGCATAACATCATAGAAGACGGCAAACTCGAATCAATTATTGCATCCAAGAAAATTTGTATCTAATCTAATTCTTCAGGTTTCCATTTAAATATTAATTAACGTATATCAAATTCAACCAGAAATGATCTTATTTTTATTTATTTATTTCTAGTATTAAATCTCTAGGTGAAAACGACAAATCCGCAATCGCAAAATGTTTGTTTACTTCTCCTTATCATTGTTTTAATTTTATCAACAAACTGCGTCACCTCTCCCTTCTTGCGCCCACTACTCCTAAATGCTGGGAAAAGTCCCTCAACCTCACCGAACTAGAAGCACTATACAGCACATACACACCAACTTCACTCACGTAGCACACGGGCGAAGAGAAACAACGCCCTACATCATCGCGTTCTACCCGACTCACCCTCTAGAAACTACCCTTGATCGCCGAACCAGAGTTTCTCTGGCCCGCCTACCATAAGGACCCTAACCTTGTCCATACAAATACAAACCAGACTACACCTTGACACACCTACTAACTGCCCCCCACTTCCACTGCCAAATGACACACGACACCACTCAACTGATCATTACTTACCCTTCGCTCGAAAATCCTCGGAGTCTACTATCATATCACCTCACCTCAAGACCTCTGGAAAACACCGCTCGCCGTAGTGACATTACTGAGTGTGGCCGGGTTAGACTGACGAGAACCAGGGAGCTACAAAGTAAGTGACATGAATTTCGTCAAATTCTGGAAATCATTAGAGAATTTTAAGAATTTTATGTTTAGAATAAAACTTTAGTACTCTTTTACCTAGTAATATACATATATATTACTGGATGAGGAACAAAAATGATTTTTTTTTAATCTTGTGACGACTAAAATTAATGAAATGCTTAAAATACTCTGATAATATCCAAAATTTTACGAAATTGAGGTCAGTCATGAAAAGACAACAAAGTTGGCGATTTTTTTTAGCGCCCATCTAGCGACTGCTTACAATAGCACAAGTCGCCGTAATTACCCTAAAGGCTTATAAGTCGTTAGATTAAAATCAAAATAAACAAAAACACAACGAGTAAAACACCCAAAACAAACATGATGTGCCTAAATCTGATTAAATCTTTATAAATGATGACATTTTATTACCTAATGTATATTTAAAAGTATATTTATTCCTTTTCACCCTTAGTTAAATTACACTCTTTATATAAATTAAAAAATTGTTTATTATATATTTAACTACGGCAAAGCAAGCACGTCTATGAGTCAGTTAAATCTAGTGTTATGTTCATCTTCTGTCCGCAACGAGTCGATGGCTCAATGTAGCCAGCTAAAACCAATACTACCAAAGGTAGTTGAGGTCACTGATTTTAAATATAACATATTTTGACTAGTAATTGGCGCCACTTAGTGGCTACAGGTGCTAAATCAGCCATTATTAAAGATCTGAAGGTCAAACCAATATCACAAAGGGTAATTGGGGTTTCTCACTCCAAATCTGATGTCAACTGCCCACCAGGTGGAACCACCTAATGGCTAGGTATCTCAATTTGACGTTTTCGCTGCAAGTCTACAATATTATTTACCTCTAGTTTTTCATTAAATGGTACAGAAAACAGAAGTGAACCAAATTTAAAAGCTTAAATAACACTGGAATAAAACTTAGCATTCCCACCATACCTTACTCCACATAAACGGTGCAAGGGCATGTTTGGAGTACCTGTTTACATTTTAATTAAGTGTACTCAATTTTTATATGTTCATTTCTCTCTCATCCTTTATTTGTTCTCTAACTTGGTTAAAAGCTCAATAAAATCATTTAAACTACTAAGAATATAAAAAATCTTGCTAAACAATGCTCTATATATATAAAGAAACGTTTAACACCATCCTTCACCCGTTTTTATATGTAAACAGGCGCCTAAAAGAGGAAAGTTAGAAAAATAGGGGGAAAAACGACTTAAGACCCGTTTCTATTAAGGCCCTGGGTGAGAAGGTGGGCCGTTCCTCCAGGGTTCATTGTTAGCAATGGTATTACCCTTGTTACACTTCCAGCATTGAGGCTTGCAATGCCCCGGATTTATTTGGCGTTAAGTGAGGCCAAATAAACCTTTTGTCCATTCTATCATTAGGCTGATAATTGTATTATAATATCAAGTGTCTTTAACCTGCAGATTTATTTGGCTTTGAGTGACCTCAATTTCACCAGTGTGAATCTAATCCTTGGACCCAAATTTTTAATTATCCTAATGAATGATATAATTTTATTTACTTGCATTCTAATTAATTCCTTTCCTTGCTAACTTTTTGAACATTTTACTAGTGTACTAATGCTTCCACACATTCACACAATTTTACTACTCGTTTGAAGCATCTTTTATAAAGATGTAATTGCTTTAAATGGACTTTGTACTGATAGAAGTGAGGCGAAGATGTTCTAGCAGGGCTTGTCAGCAGGAGTGGTGGCTAGAATCAGAAATGAGTCTCAATGAAAGAGTGTAAGGATATGGAAGAAAGAATAGATAAAAGAGGAGAAATGGAAATCTTGGGGGACGGGGGATGGGGTAGGTTAGGGCAATATCCTACCTTCTTCAACAAAAGAATCTTACATGTAAATAGAATTGCTTATCTCTACCATATTCCTCATTGCTTAAAGGACTAAACTCCATTGTATATCCAAACTTGACCAGTTTTAAATATCCCTCAACTATCAGAAAATCTTTAAGGATGCTGGCATCTATTTAATCCCGTGTAAAAGCTCCAAATTCTCCCTCCTCCTATGTGGGAGAGACCGGAAGATAATTAGATAAACCTATGAACATAGGGTGGATATTTGAAGAGCAAGCAATGTTTCAACTATTTTTAACCATGTAAAAAAACGCCCATCATATAATAGATTTCTCTAGTGGCTAAATAAATATCATTGTAATAATTATAATAAAAGAAAAATGATCGAATCTTCATCAATTAAAGAAATTCCAAATTTCACTTTCTCTGAAGGGCAGCATCAATGTAGTCCCGATGTCTCAAGCTTCATTTTAAAGGATACTAGCATAAGTAACCGGCTTTGCCCGGGATAAAAATACCTGTTAAAACAAACACAGATTCATCTCTTTTAAAATCTCTACTTTCAATCAAATTTCAGCATTTTTATTCTCGCTTATCATACTCACACATGGACATCGCAGCTGACACGGTGGACAGGGGTAACAATATAGCAATTATGTAGAATAGTTAACATGCTACACATCGTGGTTCGGATTTCATATTAAGCCGTAGGTCCCACGACTACTTAAATATACTTTGTCGTTTCTTACTCTACTACTTCGTTCTCCTATCCTGAAACCTCCATCTTCTCCTCCCCCTCACTCCTACCTACCGAATCCACACTGCCGGATCCTACTGAGGATCTGGAAAATGAGGGTGGGGAGGACTATAAATGAGCACTGAGCCTCTCCCTCCACTCAGCTTGGCCACTCTTAAGAGGGGAAGGGGGAAGTTTCGGACGATTTGTTCAAAGTCTCTGACTTTCCTTTTCATGTAATTGATAAGTCTACGGTGTAATATATTTATATTTAAGTATCTCTAATTCCACTGGGTAAGACTAGTTTTGTTACTTTAAATGTTTTTAGTGTTTCTAAGGTGGTTTTAACTCTTGATTTCAAAAGTACCATTGAAAATTGCATAGCATCGATATTTTGGGAGAAAATTGGAATTTTCTATATAGAACTAATCATAAATATCTGCGACAGTTCACTTTATTTAGCATATTCACATTGTCCATGAATAATAGCTGATAATATTTTGTCCTTGTATTCTTTTTTAAACTAATGAGAAAATGTGTGATTATAAGAGATAACCTGTTAAAAGTGCGCTGAAGAACGTGCTTTTTTACTGTGAGCTCCTTGATCTTTACGCACCAGTGACAATATATAGTCCCCCATCAGAGCAATGTCCCATCTTCCTTGGTATCTTTTCTCCATTACAACAATATTCTGATGGAACCGCTCACCATGCTTCTCACTCAATTCTCCAAAATTTTCACGAATAAACTCCAAGTGTGAATAACAATAATAATAATAATAATAAGTCTTTTGTAATGCGCTCTTCAAGACCTGAGGCCTTCCCAGAGCGCACGTTGTGCTGAGATGAGAATGAAAATTCAATGGAAATTCAAGAGGGGGAGAAGGTGAATGCAAAAAGTGCACTTTTAGTGACATTCTAAATCCTAAATTCTTATATCTTTCTAAACGTTTAGCTACCAGCTGCTTGTAGCTTCGGTCTTTATTTTTACCAAGGAATCCATTAACTAGATTTCGAAATACACACCTCGCCTCACTTTCGACATCACTCATTGCATTCTTAAGTTGTACTGACTTCAACATTTTCCTACTTGCGGTCCAGTAAATATACCACCCTTAACTTTTGCCTTTGATAGCTTTGGAAAGAGTAGACGAATCTCTTGAAATGCTTCTCCACCATGATCTAATGCTTTTACAAACTGTTTGACCAAACCAAGCTTTATATGAATTGGAGGTAGAAAAACTTTAGTAGGCTCTACAAGAGGCTGTCTAATAACATTTAGTGTTCCTGGCTTCAAGTCTCTCAAGGTGGCCACTTAACCTTCTGGTAATGTTCATGATCATCCCTACTGTCCCATAGGCAAATAAAACATGAATACTTGCTGTACCCACCCGGCAATCCGAGTAAGAAGGCAAGCATTTTAAAATCACCACAAACATCCCATTTAAACTTAGTATAGTTTAGCTTCTCGAGTAGCATTTGTACATTGTCATATTCTTCCTTCATCTGTACCGAGTATATTATAGACAGGGATAGATTTTAGTTCCCATTATGTAGCAAAACAGCTTTGAGGCTTTTTGTAGAATTATCTATGAAAAGTCGCCATTCTTCAGGGTTGTGATCAATTCCAATTGCTGTAACAAGCCATTAATATCTTTGCAGAAGCAGAGATCTTCACTTATATCAAAGTATAGTTCGAATTCCTAATGGCGCTTCCTGTATACTGTTGAGCTTCAGTCATCCCCCAACAGATTCCATTCATTAAGTCTGGATGCCAAAAGTTCAGCTTCTGACTTAGTGAGACCCAAGTTCTTGATGAGATCATCCAGTTCACGTTGAGTTGGAAAGTGTGGGCGGGTACTCATTCTCGGCTCAAACACTTTATCCATTTATTCATTGTCACAACCTTCCGACTCTCTTGATAAGATCTCCATCATATTCACTACGTGAAAAAATATATATATTAACAGATGCATTTAATAGCTGGAACATAAATATGGATTGCATGTGTAATCACATTACAAAAAACCTTAGCTAGATGTTTTGAATATTTCAGTATTGATTCTGTTACAAAAAATATAACTTACAATTTGATAGGATTTACTTACATTTTCTGGCGGCTGTAGAACCAATAAGGTATCATCATGTGGCACAGGTGCAATAGAGGATGAAATGTTGGGATATGGAAGGGATTTTATTGCCTTATCTCTTCTGTACTTTGATATATCAATCATGCTAAAATAGCAATCATCGTGGTGATTTTTTGGCTTTCGCCAAACTCTCGGCACAGCAAATGGCATTGCTTTCTTGCACCTCTCAACCATACATCTAAATTTGATAGACAACTTCCACATATCACATGAGGGGCCTATGTGTTTTCTTGGTCACCCATACTCATTCTAAAGTACAGTCTATAAGCAATCCTGTATTTTGCACCTTTCACAATTTTATGTAATACATGCTTAGGTCCAACATAGAAACCACACACCAAAAAGAACGAATCTGGTGAATTTCTGCATCCATTTGTAGCCTTAATCAAGAAAGTTAATATTTATCATATAAACCTTAAAACAAAAACAAAAAAATTAGCGACAAATATGTGTGTTTTAGCTGTATACCATACATTTCTTTATATTACTGTAATTTTATACCTTTCAAACGGTCGATGGTAGAGAAAATGTAAGGACATATTTGGAATCAGCGCAAAGTTAGTATTAAAAACACTAAAAAAAAAAAGAGAAACAAATACTTTGTGAAAATTTGTTACCCAGTGTTATCGAGTCTTAGTTTTCATTTTGACCGCCAGGTAGTGCCACTTCCGCAAAGCTGAGTAGCATATGTTACTCTTCGGGTCACCATGATGTAGTATTCATCCACATATGGCGGATCTGCAACTCGTATTGGTCTATATATGGCAAATCTGCCTCTCGTATTGGTCTATATATGGTAGATCTGCCTCTCGTATTCGTCTATATGTGGTAGATCCGGATCTCGTATTCGTTCCTTTCAGGCAGATTCGGATCTAGTATTTGTCCAGATATGACAGGTCAGGATCTACTATTCGTCCAGATATGGCAGATATGAATCTCATATACGTCCATATGTGGCAGGTCTGCACCACGCATTCGTCCATATATGGCAGCTTCGAATATCGCACTCGTATAGATATGACAGATCTGCATATAATATTCATCCATACATGGCAGATCCGGATGCAACATTCGTTCATATATGGCTGGCCAGATTTCGAATTACTCCATGGTGGCAGATTTGGAACCCGTATTCTTCCCTATATGGCATATCTGGAGCTGGTATTGGCCGAGATATAACTTCGTACCTTTAACAGCAAAGAAGTTATGTTTAAAACATTTTATATTTACATTATATCAGCCACACATTGGTGGCACTCCTGCCTTCCTCCCATTCGCTTACTGTAGGGAGACTCGGAAAATATGTTTCCACCAATATATATATTTTCATTTCATCGGCCTAGATCATTGCGACTTTGGGCCCAACGAAATAAATTGGGTATTTTCCAATTTTATTAGCACATTATTTTTTCCTAATATTGGCAAATTAAAAGACAATAAGTGATCTATTATCCGAATCAGGATCTAGATCCACCCTTAAAACAACTCTTCCCTCACCTAAGCCTCATCTCTTCAGAAAATTGTATTCAAATTCCTTAATAACTATTTGAAAGATTCTATACACAAATTGGCCGCCAATAGGCGCCGATCCAGGGGGAAGGTGTGTAGGAGGCTGAAGCCTCCTCGTAAATTTCAAACTCGTTTATGTTTATATTTCTTTTACAGCAATAGGGGTATTTTACAATTCAGAAAGAGTTATGTAATAATATAGAATGCATAGAGAAACAGTCCTTTAAATCGTTACGATCGAATGTATCTTATATGATGCATGTCTAAAATACAACTAAAGCTGAAAATTAATTATTAGATTCAGTATTATACTTTAGCTGACGTCCAAAAACTACAATTCATTATTTTTTGAGATGCTGTTATTTATTATCACTGCTGTCTATTAGAACCCTTATTAGTCATCAATGAGATGCTGTTATTTATTATCACTGCTGTCTATTATAACCCTTATTAATCATCATTGAGATGTTATTATCTATTATCAATGCGGTCTATTATAACCCTTATTAATCAATAATAAGATGCTGGTATTTATTATAACTGCTGTCTATTAAAACCCTTATCAATCATCAATGAGATGCTGGTAATTATCATCACTGCTGTCTATTATAACCCTTATTAATCATCATTGAGATGTTATTATCTATTATCAATGCGGTCTATTATAACCCTTATTAATCAATAATAAGATGCTGGTATTTATTATAACTGCTGTCTATTAAAACCCTTATTAATCATCAATGAGATGCTAGTATTTATTATCACTACTGTCTATTAAAACCCTTATTAATCATCAATGAGATGCTAGTATTTATTATCAATGCTGTCTATTATAACTCATATTAATCATCATTTAGATGTTGTTATCTATTATCAATGCCATCTATTATAACCCTTATTAATCATTAATAAGATGCTGTTATTTATTATCACTGCTGTCTATTATAACCCTTATCAATCATCAATGAGATGCTGGTAATTATCATCACTGCTGTCTATTATAACCCTTATTAATCATCAATGAGATGTTGTTATCTATTATCAATGCCGGCTATTATAACCCTTATTAATCATTAATGAGATGCTGGTATTTATTATCACTGCTGTCTATTATAACCCTTCTTAATCATCAATGAGATTCTGGTATTTATTATCAATGCGATCTCTTATAACTCTTATTAATTATCAATGAGATGTTGTTATCTCTTATCAATGCGGTCTTTTATAACCCATATTAATCATCAATGCCCTTTTACCAGACACGTCAGAAGGAAGAATTCAGGTTAGCTGCACCTTAAATTTTAGTCACTCACACGCGACTCTATAGTTTACTCTGTCGGTCCTTAAGTCCGTCTGTCTATTGGTAGCCATTGTACTTATTAATGAGACTTTTGGCAATAACTTCATAACTATTTTGCCGATTTTAATCAAATTTGAAATTCTTTTGTTCTTTTATTTTTTCTAATAATGATATGATTGCTAAGGTTCTCCTAAGGTTAGTTCTGGAATTATGAAAAGAAAACAAACTATGGGTCGTATTGCAACAATCTTTGAAAGTTTTAAAGGTCATAAGGTCATAGGTAAGAATAATTGAGAGCAAACATACACAGGTCATCACAAACCCTGTCCAAATCCCCGTTAACGGAGATTAAAAGCTGTGAATTTAAATGCAACCAAACCAAATTGAAGGAAAGCGATTGACCGAATCGAATGACTCGAGAGACCAAAGAGAGAGATTTATTCGGAGCGACGGCAAAATATGGCTAATTGGACGATTGCCGCCCGTCAAAACAACATAAGGCGTCGAGACAAAGACCAGATGCGTATTTTGGGAGGCGTTTCTATAATCTAAATCCTTTGAGGAATATTTCGAATATCGAATAGAATCCAAATCCTTTGAGGAATATTCCGAATATCAAATAGAATCTAAATCATTTGAGGAATATTCCAAATATCGAAGAGAATCTAAATCCTTTGAGGAATATTCCGAATATCAAATAGAATCTAAATCCTTTGAGAAATATCTCGAATATCGAATAGAATCTAAATCCTTTGAGTAATATTACGAATATCGAATAGAATCTAAATCCTTGGAGAAATATCCTGAATATCGAATAGAATCCAAATCCTTTGAGGAATATTCCGAATATCAAATAGAATCTAAATCATTTGAGGAATATTCCAAATATCGAAGAGAATCTAAATCCTTTGAGGAATATTCCGAATAGCGAATAGAATCGAAATCCTTTGACAAATATTTCGACTATCGAATATATATTCTATTACATCGGGAAAATATTATATTTACATATTTTCATGTAAACGAAATACAACATGGCCCTAATAGGTGTTGTCGTGCTCCCCTTTAGTTAATCCGTGGGATGTGAAGGTATATGTTATGGAGGTGAGAAAAGAGAGGTGGTAAAGGTGTTTGAAAGTGAGAAGTGTCGAGTGTCAGGATTATAATGGGAGATTAAAGGGGAATTTTAGAGTGGAACGGTTGTGAGTGAAATGTTATTTGTTGTTAATGTCTCGTTCCAGTATCGGATGATCTCTGGTCCTTCCCCTAGTTTTGGAGATTAAGAGGGAAAGCTTTGATCCTACAGACCGTAGCTGTAGGGAGAAAGCTTTGATCTTACAGTTTGTGCTGTAGGCCTCTACCAACGTTACCATAATTAAGCGGGGTCGCGCCTTCTGTGAGACTGCTATGATAGGATGAGACTCGAGGTAGTGAAGTAAGAGATATGGGCACGTTATTTAGTTAGGATTAGCATGGAATGAGTGGCCATGAATGTGGGCTCTTGAAAATTTTGTGGACAAACCTGATATTTTTAAGGGAAAAACTGTGCATGGTTGCAGTGTATGTATCTTCCAAAGATATAGAATCGCTTGAGAAAGAGTGGTGAGCGAAAGTGAAAATGGGTATCACTTTATTGTTGTAGGAGTTATGAAAGAACGTATGGTTGACTCTATGAGAAAGGGAATAACTGTGGCTTGGGCTATGTATACCTGGAGGGAAAATATAGACATAATGGGTTATGTATACCTGGAGGGGAAATGTAGACATAAGTTTTTGTGCTGACAGAAACTTGTGTGTCACAAACACGTTATTTCAACCTAAACATATACGTTATTACAAAGTGATTGTGTAAAAACAAATGATTAAACATGCCTTGATCTGTTTCTGGTGGAAAAGAATATGGTGGAAAGATGCGTTTTGATGCGAAAGCTATGACTAGTATGAGTATGAGACTATTTGGATGGCAAACTAAAGTGTTGCTTGAAATGAAGTATTGTGTTTGAATGGAAAAAACTTAATGAAAAGGAGTGAAGGTGTTAAATGAAAAACAAACTACTCCTGAAAAAGTTTGAATGAATTACAGATGGAAACAAGCTAGTAGAGAGGACTGGTTCAAGTATCTACTAGTAGTGTTTAGTGTAACAATGGGTAGAGATACCTGAAGTGCAGTAATTAACAGGATTGAATCGAGGTAGAAGGTAGTATCAACTGGAGTTCAACAGACATCTGTACTGAGAGCACTTTACTTTATAATGTATTTCAATTTTATAATTTTTGTATAATCTTGAAATTTTCTCTTGATATAAAAGTAGAATGATAAATTAATTGAGCGAGATCAAATTCAAACATTCCCAATCAAGTATAATTGTCATTTCAATGTCAATTAGAGATCAATAATGGTAAGTTATAAATCGAACCAAGAACCCAAAAAAATTAACTATACCATGTCAGAAATATTTTATCTACCGGTGGACACTAAAAAAGATGAAGTTCTCATCACCAACAACTTAAAAGATTCCAACCAATTGGTGGAGACCTAATTGCTCATTAGAGAAACAGTAAATTATGCTGCAAGAACTTTTGTTCTTAGTCTCAATGATTTATTTAAATTCATTTTTTGAAAAGTTCTTTAAAAATAAATTCTGAAGCGTCTAATCTAACTTCGCTTTGCCTTCTTTGCGGGTTTGTCCCTTGCTCTGAGAAGGTGCAAAATACATCTAGGTTATAAATCTACAAGCTCTAGAACCCCCCTTCCTTCCAGGAAACTCCTTTTAAGTCAAGTTCCATTTCACTCCTTCAAAATCCCTTCTCAGATCGGAAGGAGATTCATTCAAACTCGAGCTAATCTCACAATGGATGGCTAAATGCTTTCGCCTTCTTAAAGCTTCTTAGGCTTGAGTTATAATTCGGGGGGGAGGAGATTTTTTTTGCGATGGTGTTCTTAATTCATATTGATTGGATCATCTTTTCAGCAATTTCTTTCTGTATTAAGGAGGTTTTGGACCCTAGAAATGCTCTTGTATTATCTTGAAACCCAATAGATGTGTCTCCTCATCCCATGGGTGAGATACATGATTATGGATGAGCTACAGATTAGGAGTATTGGGTACTATGATTCAGGGTCGGTGGGTGATTTGTTTGACTTGAGGATTGGTATGATATGAGCAGATTTCGAAACATTCGGAACGGAGTTATGGGAGATAGAGGGGTTGAAGTTTTGTGTGAAGGCATCGAATTCTTGTGTTACTGAACTTTACGTCACTGTTTTATATATTGTCTGTGGTGAATTATCTGGACATTTGGTGAGTATAGGTGTATATTTGTGGTTTTCAGTGAGAAGTCAGGAGTTCTGTTGCTGATTTTGGCTTTCGTATGAGGGTGTTTGCCTGTCTGTTTAAATTTGCTCTGTTTCCGTTCTTATGTCTCGTTTGCATCCGTTTGATTTGCAATTTCCTCCAATAAGTTTTCTTATTTAATCCAGTCTGTTATGTTTTTCCAATAAGGCTTTCCAGTGTTGTATCTGTTGTTGTTGGATCAGTGTTTTGACGTTTCGTGTTATGTTTTTGATGTTGTCTCTGGTGTTTTGAGTTAATGGTTGTTTCGTGTCTTTAATTCGATAGCATCTGTAGTTAATTGATAGTTAACAACAGGATTGCCTTCTGATGCTGGTTTAGAACTGTTTTACTGCTACTTTATTCCAAGCCACGATTCCATTTCCCAAACCCTGATTCCTAGTTCCAGTATAATTTCATGTTTCTTTTCTAATAATGTGTTGGCTAAAACGAAAGAAAAATCTGTTTTTCACTGTGTGGAAAGAATTCCAAAATTTAAAATGCAGACAGTCAAAAAAACCTAAAGTTAGATACTGATAATTCAAAATTACCGATAAGTTTGAATCCGGAGTAATAATTTCATGTTTCTTTTCTAATAGAATTCCAAAATTTAAAATACCGACAGTCAAAAAAACCTTAAGTCAGATACTGATAATTCAAAATTACCGATAAGTTTGAATCCAGAGTAAAAAGGCCGAACGTTAGATCCCGACAAGTCACTATGCGAAGAGTAAAAAAGCAGAAAGTCAGATGCAGATTAGTAAAAAATACATAAAAGTCAAACCGTCGAAAGTCAAAACGTAGAAAGTCAAAAACCGAGAGTTAGATTCCAACAAGTCATTATGCTGAGAGTCAAAAGCAGAAAGTCAGATGCTGACAAGTAAAAAATATCGAAAGTCAAAAATACCGAGAGTCTAAAGCCTGAAAGTCAAAAGGCTGATTCAAATGGTCGAAATTAAAATTCTGACAAGTCAAAATTCGGACAAAGGAAACAATAATAAGTAATTATAAAATTAAAACTATAAATTAATACGATCATTTATATTTTACTGTTCATAAATCCCATTTAGGACTACATGCTTAAAATTAATATATTATCTTCTATAATTACTACTTCCAACTTTCTATCTCATATATTAAAAATACATTAATCAATGTTTTATAGAAAATTAGCGACATCTGGCAACTTTTTTGTGTCTAATATGAATCTAAAAATCATTTGAATAGTTTGGAAGGTTTTCACAAATGCATTTTAACTTATCGACAACTGACTTTTATATACAGGGTGCCTCAGTATTCTGAAGACATTACTTTGAATAGCTCTAACTTTCCTACAACTATATTTTTAGGCTAATAATAATTAAAGCGATGAAGCAAATGAAAAAACACACTCTAATCATTTCTATAAAAGATAACAATAATGATTAAGAGTTTCTTTGCTTTCTGAAAGTTACCCGATCCTTCATTGCCAAAGTTAGAAAAGACCTCGAAGCTGCTCATAGGAATCCAACATTAGCGGCCAAAGTTAAAACACATGGAAGGTGTTCTAATACCACCCGCACCAAAGAATTTGTGCAGAAAGTACAGAAGAATGTTCAAGAAAACCCTGAAAAGCAGATCAGAACAATTGTTACAGATTTCAAGGTTTAAGAATTCACCATCGGAAGAGTTTTGGCCGAAGATATCCGTTACAACTCTTACGTGATGTGGAGACATGTTTGTATCAGGTAGGACGACAAAAAATCATTCGATCCGTGCAAAACGCTTCCTCTCCATGTTGAAACATCTACTAGCTCGATGGCTCTAGTTTTTTTTTGATGAGAAAAACTTCGACCAAGACTAAAAGGTTTACCCTACTTCCACGGGTTCCTAGTAATCCCTTGTTTTCGCTATAGGGTCCCCCCCGTCATCTCATGCTTTTTTACCTTCCGGTTATCTAACATTTTTTTTCATGTCTCTTTCGAGAGAGAGAGAGAGAGCGATAAAGAGAGAGAAAGAGAAAGAGAGAGCGCGAGAAAGAGAGAGAATTCTTACTATTTTAAACTTACTGAATGTTCTTATAACCACCATACCCCATATATTCCCAGGGCATCAATAATACCCCTAAACGTCATACCTAGGCACCCTTCTGGGTCAAGATACAAGAATACCCCAAATAATACTTCTGAGAAATAAAATTCTTGAAAAATATTTTTGCCAAGACATAAAATGATCTTTCCCTCAAGAAAAATGTAAGATGGTAATTCTATGGAAGCAATAGATCAAATAGATGAAGCGTGTTGTGAAAATTGTGGGAAGGGGAAAAGATTTCTCCATTTCTCTTTGAGAAATCTTTTCTCAATTTATTTTTTTTAATATTCTTTTATATCTCTTTCCTTCAAAGATTTTTCTTTGAACTCCCCTTTCATATTATTTTTAATCGTATTCATTTAATTTTCCCTTTAATTAAGAAATATTTCCTTAAAAAATACAGTGAATATTTCGACTAACACTTCTATTAAATTTTTACCCCAAATTAAAATAATTCCTTTCGATTTTCCTTCATAAGGCCTCGAATCTGTGACAGAGTGTATATGTGTAACAAAATCGATCGATTCAAATCTTTCCTTCTCTATAAAAAGAATGTTTGATGGAGCGTCTACAGCCACAAGACGACCAAACAAATTTACCAAGTGACCAAAGTTAGAATGAAGAAAATAGCCAATGGTATGAGTTTCACACCCACAAAAAAGTGTCGACCAAGCTTTAAAATGTCTGTGAACGTCTAAGATAAAGCTAAGTTTCCTTCCGATATATCTAAGCCTACCTAATGTGTAAACCTTTGACTACCAGCGGGACAATACGTCCCAATGCATATTAGTTTATATTTTATTATTTATATATATATATATATAGATTATTCTATTCTATTTTTATACAGTCATATATTATTCTATTCTCAGAAAAGAGTGTATAAATACCAGTCACCCCAGGAATAAAAAGTTTTCTCTGAATTACAGTTATGTTATTTTTCGCGAGATATATATTTCGTTGCAAGAATACGTAGTACGAAGGGCGGTCAATAAATTTTGAGAATCGGTAGGGCAAAACAGAGAAAGGGGGATGGCTGTTTGTGGGGGTGTTAGGACAAGTTATGACAATGTCAGGACCTGCAGCAATACGCTCTTACCTCGTCTGTTTAAGAATCAGTAGCTAATCGCAGATCGTCAGTCACAAATATTTCAACAATGGAGAAGGTTGAGCACCGCACAGTGATCAAATTTTCGACCAAGGAAGGCAAGAATGCAAAAAAAATCCATGAACGCATGGTTGAAGTGTACACCGACACCGCCCCTTCCTATGCAACCATTTCTCGATGGAATAGGGAGTTCCCCAATGGCCGTGAGTCCCTTAAAGATGACCCCCGTCCAGGACTCTTGTCAGACGTGACCAACGAGGACAATGTGGCCCGTGTGGAAGGGTGATCCTCGAAAATCGACGGGTGAAGGTCGAAGAAATCGAGCGAGAACTTGGAATATCACATGGAAGTGTTATCAACATCATCCACGACAATTTGGTCATGACCAAGGTCTCTGCCCGTTGGGTCCCTAGAAACCTCACGCCCCATGATCGACTTCAACGTAGTCAAAGTCCACAAGGCCAGAGTTGCACAAGCTGCCCCGCGCGAGTGCGGATTCAAGGAGCTCAACCATCTCCCCTACAGCCCAGATCTTGCCCCTACCAGCGACTACTTTTTATTCCGCCAGCTCAAGGCTGCACTGCGTGGACGCCGGTTTGGGGACGATGAAGATGTCCAGCTCGCCGTCCAGGAGTGGATTGAACAGCAGTCGGGAGATTTCTGGTTGTCGGGAATTCGAAGCCTCAGGGACAAGTGGCGCAAGTGCATTGAAGTTGAGGGTAGTTATATTGAAAAATAATAAAACACTTTTCCTCATATCTCGTTTCCTTATATTCGAATTGCAAAACTTATTGACCGCCCCTCGTACCATATTAACCACCAATCACCTTCATTCTAGTTGTAATGCATAAAATGGTGCTTTTTTCATCACGTTAATAAAATAACTGTAATCTATGCATCTGTTTAACAGCCCTAATTGGAGTATATAAAATATAATAATCAATATAAATTAAGAGTCAAAGTGGCTTGAAACTGTGGTTCCACATGGCACATAGGGTTAACCTTAACTTTTAGCGGTATGGTTTTCATTGTACAGGGATCGTTTTTACCTACCTCGTGGGGCACCGGTAGGTGGTTATACCTTGAAATAATGATGAAAACCAGTGTACTCAAGGAGGGTATTCACGCCAAGCAAGCATTAGATTGGCCTATTGGATACAGAAACAGGATTAGTGGGGATGAGGGGGGAGGGGGTCTTTCAAGTGTACCCCGATAGCCGTGTTAAGGTAGCTACTCGATGCTATAGTAACCGAATACCCTCCCTGTGTACACTGGTTTTCATTACTCTTGTAAGATATAGCGTGCCCTGGCGGGTAGGTGAAAACGATCCCGTGTATAACCATGCCAAAAACTAAGGTTAAAATACCCTATTTGATACAGTTCTTTTTAGGGGCGAATAAGGGCCGGGGGTGGGGTCTTCCAAGTGTAGCCCAATAAGCGGTGGTAAGGTCGCTACCCGTTGCTAATATTTATATATATAAATATATATATATATATATATATATATATATATATATATTTATAGAGCGAGAGAGGTAAGTTGGTTGATGCTTGTAGCGAGATGAGTTGTTAATTAATTGTGGCGGGGTCACGAGTTCCAAATTGGAATTCGAGAATTTGAGTTCGCTTGAGGGTGTTCACCAAATAAGTTCGTATTATTAATTATAAATAAGTTGATAAAAATAACTTTATTTCTAAAGTTGAACTTTTTATAAAATGAATAGCTAAAGTTGGTGAGCATAGATCCCATTTTACGTAGAGGGAAAAAAATGTGAAAATGAAGTGATGTCATTGAATGAGTTGATAATATGTATCTCCTTCTTATGAGAAAAATGTCTGCTTGTTTTATATCTAGAGATAAGGTGGACGTGACAATGTGGCTTGAGGGAAAAGAGTTTAGTTTGTTCGAGAGAAGGAGAGCGAAAGAAAGATAAAAATAGAGAGGAAAGAAAGAGCAGAGATCGTGTATCAAAAGAATTTGAGAGAGAGGTCGAGTGAAAAAGATAAAGGTGGAAGGCAAGATTATCACTGTTACAAGTTGGCGTTAAGAAATAAAATGGTTGAATAACGGTTTTGTGGGGAGGGAATTTGTTGATATAGAGAAGATAACTGAACAAAGAGAGCTCAGATGGTAACTAGTCGGAAATCCCGAGTATGGGAAAGAAAGAGTACATGAGTGTGTAAAACTTTTGTGTACCTGGATCACTATATATACAATATATATATATATATATATATATATATATATATATATATATATATTTGCCTGGCTAACTTCTATCCTCCTTTCAATTATTACATGGAACCATTAGACCTAACCTGCCGTGAACACGCAGTCACTCTATGTATGTAAACAAACAACCTATACAGATAACTACGAGGAAATTGAAATCTATCACAGAATGGATTGGGAAAAATAGAAAGGAAAGGATCTTGACTTGACGTTCGTACCCACTCCTCGTAGTGATGCCCATTTAGAAGAGATTGATGGAGAAAAAAAGGATGAAGGAGAAGGACAAAAAAGGCTGATGAAGGAACCATCTTTTTAATTTGTACAAGACTCTCCAACAATTTGGATGATCCCCAGATAAATCAGGTTTCAGATGATATAAGAAGATTTAGACTAACGAAGGATTTATAGATCGCACTCTAAGGAATGAATAAAGAATTAGCTACGTTAATTTGGGAGAAACAAAGAGAGAAATGAGATCGACACATAAAGAAAATAGATGCAAAAACATCCCCTAATGAATTTTGGAAACACGTAAACAAACTAAAACCAAAGCCCAGAAAGGAGATAAGGAAAATAAAAGACACAAGAGGTAGTATTATAAAAGAGGACGCAAAAATATAGATTTTATTAAAAAAAAACACTGGAAAATGTGTTTAACATAAGTGAAGAAGAGAATGAAAATTTCCACATAGAATTTGAGACCAAATTATACAGGAACTCGACGGAGAGTTTGAAAAACTTGCCTTCACACCTTGTCGAGGAATGACAGGAACACCATCGAGGTTAACGGACGTAACCATAATAACAGAGGAAACCACCAAGTCCTTCCGACAAAGAGTTCCGCGAAGATCTGGTCTCACCAGAAGGAACTATTTCGAACCATCCAATAACATCCTAGAAGGACTAAGAAATATATTCAATGCGTGTTTCAATACAGGCTAATTTCCCGATGAAGTTAAGTAGTAAAGATAATCTTCATTCCTAAAGCGGTTAAATTTTCAGATGAAGTGTGAAACTGCTAGACTTTGTTGGGAAGATATTTGAAAATAATGCTTAACAGACTGACGAAGTAACTCGAGGAAAACGACTTACAAATGCCAATTTGCTTTCAGTAAAACAGAGGCACCAAGATGACAGTAAGTATCACAATGGAAAAGAAAAGCCAAACGAAAAACTATAAGAGTCGAAATCGTTGTCTAGACAAGTCCAAGGCTTTCCACATAGTTCGGCAGAGGGGAAGTGGCGAAGCTACTCCCCCCTACGACGGGAAATTGCGCTTCGCTACTAAGATTAAATTTTAAAATCTGAAAAAAAGCAGCCATGGTTGAATTTTTATAAATTCTCTGAACTTCGCCAATTATAATAATTTTAAAAAGTAACTAAACTAAATTTCCCCCCTTTCAAAATATCACGTTGCTAAAATATAGTTATAGAAGAAGATATACAAAATAAATTTTCTGAACTTCACCATTTGTCATTCTTTGGGTTATAAAAAATTCACAAAAATTTCGATACTTATATTTATTTCTGAACTTCACCATTTTGTTTTTTGATATTTTTATAAAAGAATTATTAGAAATAACTTTCATAAAAGACATAAGTCATTTGTCCACTAGAGGTAGTGATATGATGATTATGTCATGGAAAAATACGTATTTATAGAAATGTGGAACAATCAAGGAAAAAGATCGAGCTCGCTGCCGGACTTCACCAAGGTGGGTGCCTTAGCCCATCTCTCAATTTAATTTATATCGCAGATATACCACCACATAGCAATGAGGGTTTCTAAACATCCAATTCGCCCGTTCAAAAACACGGCCATGCAAAAGAGATAAAAAGAGATAAATTTAAAATTGTACCGATTTACAGGAAACTCTTATCAGATATATATTTAGAAGAATAAAGGTACCCTTGTGATACAATGTGCAATGGGCTGGGATTAAGAATTACATCCTCAAGTTACAAAACACACGTCAGTGAAAAAGTAAAGAGATGGAAAAGAGAACTTTGACTATTATATGTACAAGCTGAGAAGCCTCAAGATGAAAAATCAGAGGAAGATCTACCGAGCACTTATTCAATCTGCATTCAAATATCCGACACTAGCTATAAACACTAACTCCAGAAGTTAGTGCCTAATTAAACAAAAGGATTCAAAATAAAGCAGTGCACATCATTGCAAATACATGAAGAAGCTCACTAAAAGGACAAAGAGGGAAAAATAATAGCCAAGAGAGCAAAGAAAGTCATCAATATGACAAAAACGAAATAGGCATAGATTTAGCCAATTAGCTTGCCCAAAAGGAAGGATAGAGGACTCACCGCCTATTCTCAAGCCTACCAAGACTAGCGGAAGTAGGCAAATAGGAAATTATCATTCGAAGGAGATGCTACAATCTTGGACATACCCAAACATGACAAGTTACCAATACTGAAACCAATTACTAATATCGACTACACGAATTTGCATACCGAGAAACAGATATACATCGCTATCCAAATTAACTAGAGTAAGGAAAACAGAAATAAAAGAGATAGAGACTTATGAAATCAACTACTAAAAACTGGTGAACGCCTACAGTACATAAAAACTAAAAAAATATACAGATAAATACAGAATTATACAATATTGCATGACTCTCAGGCGCAACGAGCTTTCATTTAATCATTCTATAATAATACTACAACAAATTTCAGTGTCAAGAAAAAAACATAGATCTCATTTGCATTTTATTATGAAGTTGAGGTGCTGAATTTGAATTTGCTAGCAAAACTTCCCCTTAAGTAACATTTTCTTGTAATTGTCCAAATTAATAATTATGCAAATGATACCGATTTCCAAAATACCATAAATGTATTTCGCTCCCAAAGTCAGACTAAATGTGCCCATTGTAATTAATTCATGAATATATAATAAATCAGTCTGTTCGTTAGCATTATATAATGTATTAACCTACATTTTAATATTTACTTCTTCGTTTGTAAGACGTCTCATGTGTGTCACGCTTCAGGTTGCAGCAGAAATCATTCATCATAGCAGGACTCCATTTTCCCTTATAGCTGTTTTCCATTAACGCTATTATTTGATGGAACCTCTCTCCATGTTCATCACTCACCTCTCCTGCATTCTCAGGGAAGAAGGTCATATGAGAATGAAGAAAGTGTATCTTCAGTGATATATTGCATCCTGGATCTTAGTAGCACTTGATTAGACTCTCTACTATACGCTCTCCCTGGGCCCCTTGGTGCTTTCCCAGATGTCGTCTGCATACCTCATTGAATGCATGCGAAGCCGCTAGCTCAGTTTCATCCATTGTCGCCTCGAAGTCATCATCAGCTATAAGTTGACGAATCCGAGAGCCTACGAATATGCCTTCTCTAGTTTTGGCATCACTTATTTTAGGGAACATCAATTTGAGGTACTGAAAACATGGCTTGTTATGTCGCAGTGCTTTGTAAATTGCTTCATTAGGTCTAGTTTTATATGCAGTGATGGCAAAATGATTTTCTCCTTCTTACCTAGTGGCTCATGAATTACATTATGGCATCCAGGCATCATAGTTTCCCGAGGTGACCATTCTGAGCGTACATAATGTTCTTATCTGGCCCTACTATCCTACTTGCAAAGGAAGAACATAAACTTAGTGTATCCAGTTTCTAGCACATTAAGTAGGGCTACTACTTTCAAGTCCGCTCAAATTAGCTACTCATGATCCTTTTTGCTTATGCGGCCTAGAATAAAAGCAAGGTTCTCATATGTCTTTCTTAAAAATGACTGAGTACCAACTGAAGGTATGGTGTTTCCAATGTGCAATGGAGCCGCTTTTATGTTGTAAAGGGATGCATCTATGAATAAACTCCACTCATTTGGTCCATAGGTCAGCTCAAGGGCATTGAATAGGCCTCTGATATCATAACAATAATTCAGGTTGTTTTCAAAACTGAGGAATTGCTGTAAATCTACAGAACACTTCCGAAATACTGTAATTCGAGAATTTTCACCCAACAAATTCCATTGTTGCAGACGTGAGGCCAGAAGCTCACTCTTTTGTTTAGTAAGTGTTAGATCACGAATTAGATCATTGAGTTCCGGTTGAGTAATGAGGTGTAATTTCTTGCCAGATTCAAACTGTGCCACATATGGTGTATCTTGAGATTCTGAATCGTCTGAGTTCCTCGTGCCATCGCTTGGTAGTTCAGAGGGCGGCTGTGATACAGGAATAACACTTGAATGTTGAACTGGGCGAATAGCAGACTGAAGATCTCGATACATGATAGATTTTTTTTCCTTTTCTCTTGTGACCTGGGGTGAAATAAAATAAAATCAGACTAAAAATGGACATTACTAGGTGCAATCACTTGCAGAAATAATGTAAGTACAACATAGTATGTATTTTGATCTTTTTAATTGATACATTTCTTGAAAATATATTAAAGACCAGGAAAGAAAACCACATTGAATGCCCAGCTTTAATATCTGTTAAGCAGAAGTAACAATCCGTTGAATGGTCCTCTGGCTGCCTCCAAACCATTGGTACGCCAAACATGAGGCCGCCAGACCATTTGCCTTTCACCCAGGCAGAAAGGTAACTTGTACACCTGACACAACATATGCGAGTTGCCCAGCGTTTATCCTGGTCACCCACTTTACATCCAAAGTAGAGCTCATAACGTACAGCTCTAGCCATTTTATCTCTGTCTCCTGTAAAGAAAAAATACAGAGTATGTGAAAAATACTATAAATAGTAACGGCAACAAATATTAAATAAAAAAGTAAAAACAGGAAGCATTTATAGTAAGTTAAAAAATTATCAATCGTTACGTAAGAGTTACCACGAATTTGGACCCATATAACTAAAAATTATTGAGGATACATACATAAATTTTATAGGTTAGGTTTACAAATACCTTAGAAACACCCCATTAAAATTATATCAAAAACCGTTTATAATTTTTAGTGAAGAGTTTTTAAGTTAATTAAAGGGTATGGCAATAATTTGACAGATGCCATTGCAAAGAAAAGTCACGAGAGAATATCTAAATTATTATATACCCTATGTAAATATATAAACTTTTGTTGTATGTTTAATTTTTCAATATTACAGAAACTAATTCCTTCTTGTTCTGGAACCCAAGGCAAATAATCAAAAGGTTACACAACATTGGCGCGTATCAATATTTCTGCTAAAGTTTTAAGGCAAGGTTATATAAATCCTTTGGTATTCATATGTAAGTTTAAATACTGCATGAGGTTCAGCTACCCAACCGAAGGGTATTTGATGCATTACTTTTAGAATGCAGATACTTTTGATTTAAATGTTAACTCCTACATTATTCTTTTGATAGTTTTCCATGAGTCTGACTCAGAACTGATCACGTTCAAGCTGTTTCATATCAGTCCATTACGGCTAAGTGAGAACGCCATGGTTTCTAATGAGAGAGTTAGCTGAGTTGAAGAGCTGAATTACAAGGAAACTGATGCCTCTCAAGAGATTTCTGATTAGCGAATCGACAGTAAACAGTGAGTATGAGGTTATTATGCAGTATTTTCAGAGTCATTAGCACTTGAAAGTAGTATTTTCTAAGGGCTAGAACTATTATTGGCCGCTGCTATGACTTAATAAGCCTCGAGGGAGAAAGAAATTCATTGCACCGATTTAAAAAATACATACTACTAACGATGATGATGATTTAACTACGTGGAGGTAGTTTAGTGGTAGTGAGTTATTTAAAAACGTGAAGTTTTAATCTGTCGAGTTACCAAAAGTGTAAAGGGGCGTCGTGTCGTTGAAATACGCTTGTTGTTTAGTTCCTTTCCGACAAAAAGAAAAATTAACCACCTAAACCCCCACCTAACCCAACCATTATTTGGGAGGTTCTAAACAAGCTAACAATGGCAAAATGGCTGCCAATGTATTCTTTGTTATATCATCATAATTCGAAATTTCTGAGCGCTAATTAGTGAAGGTGCAGATTTTTTTTTAAAAATAGAAATAATTATAACAAAGCGTGTAAGAATGATGAAATAAATCCATCATGCCCCAAGAAATCAAAAAAATAGGATTGTTTTTTCTCCGGAAAAAGTGATTTCCTAATTCGAAAAATTCCGTACTGGGGTGAGATTCAAGCCAGGTACGCTGAGACACCGCTTTGATCTCAATTAAACCGAGCCTTAGACCACTCGGCTACGCGGAAAACCAAAAAATCTTCCGAATAGACAAACTTTTAAGGCATGCTTTGCAAGATCGATCGGGATTGTGAAAGAGAGAGAAATTAATTTTGAATTCAAAGGACAAAGGAGAAATTGGGGTAAACACGATGCGAATATACAATGTATATCTCTCATAATCGCGAAATAATTATGAAATAATGGACTACACGGAAAAGTATGGAACGCACTTCACAAAATATGAACCAATGGTAGAAAAAATAATAAAAAATAATATACGAAAACATGCGAAGCTTCATGTGTAAAACCCCATCGACAAAAGTTAAATAATACGTTCACAGAAATATTCATATCCCCACAAACAACGACCATATGTACATATATATAGGGAAGGGAATAAACGAACATTAGCAATATAGGAGCTAAGAAATATATAGTGAAATCATAGAAGCAGGAAAAGTTGAGAAGATAGGAGGAAATACTAAATAAAAATGAAGAATGAAACAAACAAAATATAGACTACGATAACACAGCTTTATGATCAGAAATAATTTAATGAGCCGGGTTTTTTTTAAATTAAAGGATCAAGTTTAAACATCCCAAGGGAACTATTCCTATTAGGAAAGCTACGAATTAGGAAAATTTCTACGATATTTCTTTTTATAAAATCTTCTGAATTATAAATAAATATGGCAGAACTCCCAATTAATGGGATGATTATTATCTGAAATATGTAAAATGAGAGAGAGCCCTGTTACATTCTCCTCTTCTAATATTATATTTTTGTCGATTTAATCAGATAGATAAAGGTTTTCCTGTAGACTTTTAGGTCTTTATTGTCGCCCTTTTAATTTTTTTCGTAAAGATAGGGGTGAGGAGGTAAGAAAGGCACCTTCTCCCAAGGCATTTATAAGGATGAGACAACAATCTGCAGATGCTTTCCATTTCCATTCAACTAAGTGCTTGCAAAAGTTTGTTCTTCACTGGTGGAACTTAACTAGGGATCTGGGGCCCATTTTAGTCATATATCATGATAGAATTGACCAAATCCTTTTATAATTTTGTCTCTTCTTGTAAACTCATTCTTCCCCTTTCCCTCTCCCATTTACCTCTTGTGTTCTCATTGGATGTGTGCAAATTGTTAGGTTTGTGTAATTTTTTTAGTGTTTTTTGGTTTCATTTCTATTTTTTTTTTTTTGCTATGTGTCTATGTTCTCTGAAGTATCCGGACTGAGTTTTTTTAATTAGCTTGGTCTCCATTTATCCGATTTTTTATTTAATTTTTTTTATCTAATCACATTTTTAAGCCTAAAATTCAATGGATCTCTCACTTCAATTTTGCTAATTTTGCCTCAATAGTTTTTACCAAATTTGCCTCAATAGTGTTTACCAAAGTTGCCTTGATGGTGCATACCAAAGTTGTCTCCATGGTGTTTATCGAATTTGCCTTAATGATGTTTACCAAGGTTGCCTCAATGGTTTTACCAAAGTTGCCTCAATGATGTTTATCAAATTTGCTTCACTGTTGTTTACCAAGGTTGCCTCAATGGTTTTACCAAAGTTGCCTTGATGGTACTTACCAAAGTTGCCTCTATGGTGTTTATCGAAGTTGCCTCAATGATGTTTACCAAGGTTGCCTCAATGGTTTTACCAAAGTTACCTCAATGATGTTTACCAAATTGGCTTTACTGGTGTTTACCAAAGTTGCCTCAATGGTGTTTACCAAGGTTGCCTCAATGGTTTTACCAAAGTTGCCTCGATGATGTTTACCAAATTTGCTTTACTGATGTTTACCAAACTGGCCTCAATGGTGTTTACCTAATTTGCTTCACTGGTGTTTACCAAAGTTGGACATAGTAAAATAGTTTGTTATATTTTAAGAGCCTTTAATGACTATTTAATTGATCACAAGGCCTACTGATTATTTAAGTATCATTCGGAATGTGATGATTTTAATAAGCCTAAAACAGTCAGAAATTGATAATTTTTTTTTCAGAATTCAAGTAACGTTTTTGAAGATAACCAAAAAATAAATTAGGTCAATGAAAACTAAAATGTTTTGTGTTCATCATAAATAGAACAAAATTTGTGAATAGTTTGGACCAAATGACCCTTACAAATTTATGAAGTGATTTGCATTGGAATCTTAAAACTCGAAAAAAACTTAAAGATATTTGATAGAAAGAAATTTCAAAGTCAAAGGCGACTGATAGCAAAGTAATTTAATATTTTTGTTTATTATCGGTGAGATCAAAATGTAAAATTTAATATTAATGATCTTACAATAAAAAAATTAATATGGAAGTGTTTGAAGGCGTTGAATCTCGAAATATAAATAAGAAGTATTGTTTTATGTGCTTCTTTCTTCCTCATATAAACATACAGTCTAACTTCAATGAAATCCTACCCAGCGCAAGAAAAGCAAACAGAGAGACAGGTGTACTCAAAGCTGCCCATAGCCACTAATCCCCTCTGGCAAGCAGCTTAACTTCCCCCCCTCTCTGTCTACCTACTTCTCCCACCTTTTATCCCCTGGATCCAACCTTCCTATACGTGTATAGCTTCGTTCGTAATTTTGTTAACACATTTTGTAACATAAATAAACTGAATACTTTGTAATAATCCCCCATTGTAACTCTGAAGATGATACTCGATGTTTTGAAACGAGTCAGTTAAATTAAAGAAAGTGCTAAATTACATTAGTTTACTTCTACTTTTGGCAAAATAACAAACATCAGTCTCCGATGAACTTCGGTACCCTTATCCACAGGTTAAACAATGAAGAAAAGGCAAATATAAGACAAATCGAGAAGATCGAAACAAAAAAAATATATTAATTCGAAACTCTCAGTTGCTTTTAATAAAACATGCTATAATGAATATATATATATATATATATATATATATATATATATATATATATATATATATATATATATATATATATATTAAGAGAGAGATAGGTGATACAAATATTTACACACTTAAATTTTCAATATTTCTGAAATTTTTAGCGCCCCTGTCTGCTTTCAAAGCTAAGAGGAAACTTAGCAAACATATATTTAACATATGAAATACACATAAAACAGATTTCCTTCGTGTATACTAAACATAATTTAGGTAGTGATAAAAGTATTCAACCTTCTATAACATGCAAGAATATTGTTATTAAACAAAATAAATCTTATAAATCCGATGTAACGGGTAAGATTTAAGATTAAAGAAATTTCTAGAAAGGAAATTAATGCAAACTTCCGAATAGTTGCGCCGTCATTCATTGATAAGTATCCATAGAAGGACTTTGTTTTAGCAATTCAAGTTAATAATATCCTTATGTGTATGGCTTGGTGCTTTCGCCATTAAGGGAGACAAGTATATGCAGTACAGGAGACTAGCCATGGGATCGCCTCTTATTTATGGAATGCTCGTTCAGGGAAGTTCTAGAGACGGAGAAATTGACCATGGTTATGGAGAATGATTCACCTTGGTGGAGGTACGTAGACGATGAACTGGTGGTAACTCCAGCGGGTATCAACATAGGCAACAAATTGAAACAGCTGAACGAAGTGGATGAGGACATCCAGTTTACAGTAGAAGAAGAAGAGAACAATAAAATTCCTTCCTTGGACACGTTGGTCTATAGGGATGACGATAAGGTAAAATTCTTCGTGTACAGGAAACCCACGAATAAGGAAGATTTTATTTCATTTTCTCTCTGGACATAGTAAGAAAACGAAGTCGGGGGTAGTCATTGCGTTTTATTTAAGGGTTATTCGCATTTGTAGCAAAAGACTTTTAAATGATGAATTTGAGTATATTAAGAAAGCCTTTACGAAACTAAAATATCCAGAGGGTCTTGGGAAGGGATTTGAAGGGGTCTGGTATCCGTTTTCTCCGTACTCTATGGCGACACAGAGGTTACCAGGTCTCTTAGGAAGGCAGGCATTTTGAGTGCTAACTCTGCGGGAATCAGAGTTGGGGAGTTAGTTAAGCATAGGAATTCGACAGCTAAATCGACAAGGGTATCATTTATCAAATACCCTGTGGAGGATGCGACCGCAGTTATTATGGGGAATCAGGAAGAGATATTAAGACTAGGATTAATGAGCATAAGAGAGACATTAGAGCTCATAGGACATCAAACGCGATAGTAGAATTTGTCGATAAATACGGTCATTTCCCTAATTGTGGTGGGATCAAAGTAACTCATAAGGGTTTAGCAAAAGGAGAGAAGAATGATTGAAGCGGCGCATATTATCTCCGACAGGTCAACCAATCATTGGGACGGGTTCTTGCAGCTGGCCAATGGTGCAGTTAGGGTCATAAGAAATGAAGCGCAAAGGTCGGAGTCCAATAACATCACTCGAAGAAGCTGACTGAGGACGAGCAACCGTCACTGGGATGAGATCTGCCTACATATATAGAGAGCGATCTCCTTTCTTCTGCAGTTCTGTTCTGAAGAAGCTGAAAGATGAACTTTTAATAAAGAACTCCAGTGTTTCCTGATTTTACTTTTCCCATCCATTCTCACCTATACGTCGTGAAGTCCAACAACATATATATTACGGTGGTTCTTATTTGTACATATGTTAATTTTTTTCTTTAGGAAATATAAACCTCTCACTCTCATTTATTTCTCTATTGGTAGTAATGAATATATGCAAAAAAAACAGCCTAATATATTATCATTTAGAGTGTGCTCAATGCAGAGGTGTTCTTTTATGTCTTACCCTGGGTGAAAAAAGCTGTCCACGGGTTTTTAGCTATATTTGGTTTATTTCTGGATAAAATCAGAGCTGCCCTTCCAGTCAAAGGAAGAAAGGGACGTCCTGCATCATCAGAGGAGCACAGGTGCTAAATACATTGGAAATTTCAGCCGTGCCGTCTTATGTCGACGGGTTTTGGCTGGTTTTTCAAATAGTTGGTAACCCTGAGCTGCAGAGACGCAATTTGAAAGTTATAAGGTAAGGCTTTTACGCACATTTACACAGTATACTACTAATACAGTTTTGAAAAAATATCTTATTTATGAAATTACTGCAGATGGCCGATTTGGCACATTAGTGTGACATTTTATAGCACTTCAACATAAAAAAATCCACTAATCCAACATGCTTCAACATAGAGCTCTAATGCTTACACACCTTTAATTAGCCTGTTGGGCAATTACTGTACTGGATGGAAATTTTCTGTTGTGAAGTATGTATATCTTCAGGCGGGCCATGTTTATTCATCTGTAACTTTTGGTATCAAATAAAGTATTATTTTTATGGATTTATGATATATAAAACATTTGACATGGCTCACATTTGCTCTTAATGTCCTCCGAGATATAACCAGAAACATTTTTTAACTCTTTCCAAAGTTGTTCTACACAAGCAGTTTGGACAAGGTATGCTGTTTTAATAGACTTTTTAATTATGAGATGTTAAAAGTCAAATTTTGCCAGGCGAGAGTGGATAAAAATAGGTGGTCCCCATCAGGTTAAATTATAAATACTTGTCTTTTTCAGATATAAAATGACTACTTTGCGGAAACAGGACAACGTTTATTTGCTGGCAAAAAAGGCGACGGACTCCGACTATATCTGCATCGCATGGGCGAAAGAGGAATGGTGAAGCATGAAGTAGCAGTGCAGACTATGAAGGTGGTCGAAAGCTTTTGGGGAAAGGCCCGCATTCCCCTTCAGTCTTTTCACCACGAAGGCTTTTTGTCAGAATGGAAAGCCTTGAAGAAGAAGAAGGGGCGAAAAAGTGAAACATAAGAGAAGAACGAAGAGAAATTTTGCGACAACTTGAATGATCTTTTTGACATAGCCCACCAAGATGCACTAAAGATGATAAAGATAACAGAGTATAAAGCATTTCTAAAAGCACAACGGGAGAAGATGAGGTTATAAAGCATGGAAGGAATTGGCATTAAGCTGACAAAGAAGGAATAGGAGGAATCAAAACAAGAAGAGAGGAAGCTACGGATGATTGGAAACAGCAGGACGAAGCTTGTCAGTCTGAGAGAATTGTCACCCAGGGGGACTCTTCCTGTAGCTCCTCAGGTGGAGAAACTAAGACAGAAATAACCACTGCAGAGGCAGGATCAAGCACAGTGGGAAACCGGAAAAGACTAAAGAGCATCATCCTGAATCCAGATGTCCTTTTCGCCCTGGATCGAACCAATACCAGTGGTCGTCACGTGGTACACACTCTCTCTGCTGTGTTCCATGCTTCTGGTCAACTGCTTGACGAGTTCAAAGTCAGCCGATCTTCCATCATCCGTGCTCGTCAGCAATACCGTAAGGATCGCTCTGCAAATCTGAAGCAAGGAGTTTCTTGCGAACAGCCCTTAACACTTTACTGGGCCGGAAAACTGATGGCTGAACTGACAGAAGACGAGAAAGTGGACAGGCTCCCGATCATTGTGTCTGGAAAAGGCATTGGACAGTTGCTTTAAGTACACAATTACCAGCTGGAACTGGTCAAGCAATGCTGAAAGCAATATCTGAAGTGGTGGCAGATTGGAGTTTGGAGAACTGGATTCGTTCAATTTGCTTCGACACAACTTGGAGCAACACAGGCAGAAAGAATGGCGCCTGAATTTTGTTTCAGCAGATGATGGGAAAGAACCTGCTGCACTTGGCATGTCGCCATCATATTCACGAGGTACTACTGGAAGAGGTTTTGCTCATCATCATGGGCCCTTCATCCAGTCCAGACAATGGTATCTTCAAGAGACTCCAGAGTTACTGGCACCAAATATCCTTGGCTAAATACAAGCCAGGAATCAATGACGCTGATGTTGCCAGTGCTTTGACTAATATGAACTTCCTCACAACAACTGGAAGAAGATCATCTTAGGGAGGATTACCGGAAGTTGTTGGTAATGTTAAGAGTTTAAGTTATCAATAATCATCACTGTATTTTATCGCATTATGGCAGTTAGGAACAAAATTCAGTTTCATTGAGCACACCCTAAGCGTAATTTAATCTCAATAAAATTTGGCCTACTTCGTATTTTCAGGAAATGGAATAGATTAAAGGGGTGAGAGGTAAAGATTTCGAAAGTCCCAAAATAAGAACCACCTTAACATATATATATATATATACAGTGTGTGTGTGTGTGTGTGTGTGTGTGTGTCGTCTGCAATCTTTTGTTGTTAATCTGCTGCTAAAAGTATGGCCAAAACAAGTTTATCGGAAATATTATTGATATATTATTTAAAATTATAATCCGGGGATTATTGTTTTCTATTGTTATTAAAACAAAGAGAGAAAAGGAAGCGAAAAAGATAGAAAGAGAGAGTGATGAGGGAGATATTGAGTGGAAAGAGGGAGAAAGAGAGAAAGAGAGAAAGAGAGAAAGAGAGAGAGAGAGAAAGGAGAGCGAGGGAAGGAAAGGGCAGGAGATGGAGTAAGAGAGAGAAAAAGATATGATGTGAGAGGGAGAGGAGGGTTAGAGGGAGAGGGTGTGTCTATCAGAGAGAGAAAGAGAGAGAGAGAAAGACAGAGAGAGAGAAAGAGAGAGAGAGAGAGAGAGAGAGAGAGAGGGGGGGAGAGAAAGAGAGAGAAATTGGTTTAGTTCTCGGAAACTCTAATCTCAACAAGAAATGAAGAGGCCCGAATCGATGGAGAAAAATGCTTATTTCGCTCCTTTCGGCGATTCTTCCTTTATCTCTGAACATCCACATTAATTTTACATAAGATTCAAAGGAAATACTCGAATTAGGAATAAAAGGTTAGGACAATAATTAAGTAAAGCGTAAAAACTCTCTAAAAGTTGGAACGGGATTTACAGTCATCTAGATAAAGGATCCATTTAATTGGAGATGTCTGTATTAAAAATAAGAAGGGATTAAATAAACCACAAGAAATTGAAACTAAAGTTAAACATGACAAATGATAAAATCAAATAGAAAAGAATATATGAATAATGCCATTGAACTTTCTTATTACCTAATGGATACATTTTGACCAAAAGTATAAAGCACTCAATGGAATTATTTATATCATGTAATTTGAAATTTGTGGTGAATTAATTCAGTATATGTATATATATATATATATATATATATATATATATATATATATATATATATATATATATATATATATATAATCTAAGAAGGGGATTTTTTTGAGTATTTAAATAATAATTTCATCTTAGTTTGGTTATGAGTTATGCATTTTCTATCAAAGTGATTTCTAATCATTTTTATAATAGCAAAAAACAAAATGGTGAAGTCCAGAAATAAATATAAGTCGACATTTTGTGATTTTTTTAAAACCAAAAGAATTACAAATGGTGAAGTTCAGAAAATTTATTTTTATATATCTTCTTCTATAACTATATTTTAGCGACGTGATATTTTGAAAGGGGGGAAATTTAGTTTAGAGTTCCTTTTTAAAATTATTATAATTGGCGAAGTTCAGAAAATTTATAAAAATTTAACTATGGCTGCTTTTTTTTAGATTTTAATCTTAGTAGCGAAGCGCAAGCTACCCACGTACGGGGGAGTCGCGAAGCCATTGCCTAGTGTATATATATATATATATATATATATATATATATATATATATATATATATATATATATATATATATATATAATACGGGATAATCGAATGTGTAGTTAATATCCCAAGGAAAGCAAAATTGTTGTCACAAAATAGTAACTAAACTCTGAAATAAATTACGTCAGCCATTTAAAAGCTTAAGAAAGAAAACGGGGTTTTTAGAAACGGATAAAATAGGGTAACTATTTTAATTGCTATATGAAATTGAAAAGGGAGTTTAATTCGAACCTGTGTCGCCAAGCGCTCTTCGCTATTAGAACCACGACGCTTATTTCTTTTCGACTATAAAATGTCACTAATATCGATAAGGTATTTAAAGTATATACTATTTTGTAAATGGTAATATTGCATAAATAGAATACGCTGGAAACTTTTTTTTTTCCATTCAATCTCTTTCCCCATTTCACAAATTAACAAAATAGTCAAATTTATTTCCTCAGAATTCTCGTTTTAATTTTAAACACCGATATAGTCTATTTCGAACATCCCTGCACTGGTCTGTTTATTAATTATATTGTACAGGGTTTCCCTAAGGTCTGGTTAGATATGCTAAATATATATTTTTAATAAAAATTAAATAAATTTTATTTAATTGAAATATACATTAATGACATTCATGTGATTTTCACCATTTGTAAATGCAAAATTCGATGCGAGATTCACCCGATGGACGCGATGCATTAGCTCCGAATCTCCGAATCTTTGAGCAGATTCATCGATAACGCGCTGCTGCGTCAGGTGGCTCATCTCGTAAATTTTCATTGACTACACCTTCTCCTTTAGCATAAGTCCGGGAAACAAAGTCAAGGGGGGTAAGGTCTGATGAACGAGGAGAGCAATGTGATATTTCCTATGTGTCTAGACTTTAGGAACACCTTGTATTGTACAAGGTTATTTCGTGTGGTGGATCCTATTTATTTGTTTTGCCTTTTCCTTGTAATATATTGCTTCTCGCGTTCAATTTGCCAACTTCGATACGTGGAAATAATCAGTAGACATCTTAAACTTGAGGATTTTTACCTCTTTCTCATAGAATAATTTAAACGTAATAGTTTACGATACCATTATTATAGTTAATATGGCTATATAGTAGTCTTTATAGGTGATGAAAAATCAACTTTGCTGTAGTATATAACCCCAACCCCATCTCCCCAGTGAGCAAAACGAACAAAATAATAAGGAATTATATGACTTTCAAGGAAATGTTGCTGTACAGCGATTGCGAGTCATATATGGCGAGTTTAATTTTCTAAATGTGAATTTTAATCAGGAAATAGTTGATAAGGAAGGAAATAAAGGGTCGAGTTTTAAGCGAAAAATATAGCAAACAAATAATTAACGAATCAACGCGCCAGCGAAACATTCTTGATTTAAAATAAATGAACAAACTTCGATGTCTCTCCGTCGACGAACATGTAAGCAAAAGTAATCAAAATGCTATTGGATTTAACCTAAAGGTGGATTTTCTTTCAAAAATACCGAATTGGTGAGATTCCTAATTATATAAATGCAAATTGTAATGATTTTGGTAGTAAAATGTGGCAAGTTGACTTGACGGAAGTCCTCAAAGTGACCAGATTCAACCACAATCTAGAATAATTTTTGAAAATATTTAACTATCCTCAGTTTCTCAAGGTCGAACCAACTGTCACATTTGCATCTTACGACGGGACGAGAAAGGAGCCAAAATGGAGGCTTCCCATTCTATTATGTCTATTTACTCCAACTGGTTAGCTACGAATTAAGGATTTTATGTCCCTTCTCAAGGTCCCTTGTCTTATTTGTCTAATTTTCTTTATTCCGTTTGGGGGCTTCACTGAGCTCACTTTTCCCCAATTTAAACGCATCTTGCGTTCAGATTTGATTCAGTGTCGTTAATATATATATATTTAGGCGTTTGGTCACTTTGAGGACTTCCGTCAAGTCAACTTGCCACATTTTACTACCAAAATCATTACAATTTGCATTTATATAATTAGGAATCTGTGAAATATTTATCTTAATTTTTTCATGTCTCGAAACAAATGAATTTTAAGAAAAAAAAGTAGCCATACTCGAAATAAATACTCGTCATGGATCAATACACCAGGAAAGTTTACAATAAGAGAAATAAACCACTATTACTACTTGCTGGAAGAAAGTAGTAACAAAAATATGTTCTTAATTAAGGTTAATTAAAAATGAAACAAAAAAAATACAATACGAAATTGATCTTTCTAAAACGTGCAAAGAAAACCACAAACGGTTTTATGAGATATGTATATAATTGAAAACAGATTCGAAATTTTATTGGGCCAATTAAAAATAACGAGGGAAGCATGGTTTGCAACACAAGAGGCATTCCATTAATAAATATAAATTCCAAATACTCCGAGTTGTTTCCGCTAGAAGACATCCCTAGCCTTTTTCTCCTGATGTAAATGAATTCAATGAAGAAAACGCAAGTGCTCATCTTCACTGCTTACAGTTAAGGAGAAGGTGTAGTCAATTCACCTAATACAGATAAAATTCATGTTAGCCATACTAAGGAGTTAAAAAACAGCATAGCGCCACTCCTAAAAATTAAACAAATCTTTAAAAGAAGGTAATGTCCCTGAAGACTAAGCAAATATTAGGTCCCGTTTTAAAAAGGGGTAGTAAAAGGATCTGACAAATTATAACAATCAATTGTAAGAGAAAAAGTCCTCGATTATTTATCTAATTAGAGATAGCTAACATGGTTATAGAAGTTTATGTGTAACAAATTTGTTAGAATTTTCCACGATATGTTTGGAAAATATGATTGTCATAAAGCAGTAGACATTATTTACCTAGTTTTAAAAAAGTGTTTGATAAGGTTCACCAGGGAAGACTTTTGGAAAAGGCAGAGCACACGGGTTAATAGGTAACCTATTGCATTGAATGAAGAACTAATTTACAAACCGTAGACAGATTCAGTGATAGAAGGAGAATCGTGTGACTGTCTCAGCATCACTGGGGCGTGCCTGAGTGGTTGTTTTCGGTTGTTTTCAGCAAAGCTATAGTGCCAACATTGCTGCCAACCAGTGAAGGAGCGCCGTCAGTGCAAATACTAACTAGTTTGCTTAAATCTAGTTCTAAATTATCTAAACATTTTACTTTTTAAAGATATCAGATCCTTTGGTTTAAAGGAAAGTAATTATTCAAAGGAATTGAAATTATTTTCAATGCCTCATATAAAAATATACAATGGAGCAATCTCACAAATGGCCGTGAATTAATCCAAAGTTAAGGAAAAAACTGTACAAGTTTTGATGAGATGTTCAAATTGGTCAGATACATCTTGTGAGTTCTTCCATGCGTCTAGTTACTGTTTGTTTTAAAACAAGAAGTTCAGTCAAGTAATTAACAATTTCTGCCACCAAAGTTTCCTACAAATATTTCTTGAAATGGTCTTATCATTTATTCAGCATCATTAACTGTCTTTCGTCCCTTTGCCAACAATGAAGCAATTATGTACATAGTAAGTTTTAGTTACTTATACGCTTTCATCTCAACATCTTACAAACACATTCTGCCGTCATTTCAATCCTTCTTTTTTTTGAGTACATGTTTCTCGCGCCTTAGATCCTTGCAGTAATTTAAGTTTATCTTCTATTTCTTATTTGTGTTACGTCATATAATGCCGATCAATATAATGTCTTCTATTATAAGGCAATGTGTTTCCGCATTCTATGCACAACAGAGGTTTTCTAACAAACTAGGAATGAAAAGACATTCGTTTTCCCATACCTTATGAAATTGACTAGTATCATTCCAATATTCAACCTTTCTTTCGAGCATTGTGTTGGGCGACACTTGGGGGCAGAATAAAAAATATATATAACGCTTGCACAATGTGTAATTAGCGTCAACATACCACGTAAACAGGTCTGTAACTGCACAGAGCTGGCAGAAATTTCTCAGTTAAAGTAGCAAGAGGTATCAAAAAGTAGAAAAGTGTAGTATATTATTTGGATAATTCAAAAGTTACTTATCTAGTACTACAATTGAGAAAACAATCATATTAAAATAACTATTTGCAAAATATTAAAATTATAAATTTTAATGCCAAGGTTTTAAAAAAATAGTAAGATATATGCGAAAAATCGAACAACTCTACACCTACATAGTAACCTGCTTAGTGGCCGCTCTTTAGAAGAGTCTTATAGAATAGCATTGAAAAATTAATTATAATTATTCTAAGACAAATGCATCTAGCAAGTTCGAGTGCGGTCGGCCTAAATAATCAATTCTTAGAGGTTCTGGGATTAGAGAAACTAATAGTATAAAAATATATAACTTTACTATATACAAAGAAAATATTAATAACACAAGTAAATAACTGACAATAAATAAAATGAGAACCGGGGTACCAAACGGGGGGATGGGGGTATACAAATGACCAGACGGGTACGAGAGTCTGAGAGAGGATGCACGGTGATTGCTTCCAGAGAAAATGGGAGAGTGCAATTATCGGGGAGACTCACATAAAGCCTAATTGATTGGAGGCGTGAATATGACGAGTAAACGGGGCGCTGCAAAGTTGAACTTGCAAGATTCCTTCTTCTTTAACCTCGCTTAGAAATGAGCAAGGGAGTACTCCACTCATTGAACAAGGTCGATAACCGAGTGATACATGCCTCTCCGTGTCTATCGTCTGTCGGCGGGAAGTCTGGCCTTGGATACGAGCGAGGGCGAGTAGAGATGTGACGTATCGCGTTCGTAGCTGGAAGCCGTTGGGAGGTGAAGAAAGGCGTACTGAACTGTAAGTGACTGCTAACCAAGACGGAGCTGTATGGTACTGATTTCTCAAAGCTTTTCTGGAAATATTTATCTGCCTCGGCGGAAGCGGGTCGCCGGGGGCCCCCAAAACAGGGACGGGGATCTTAATACCCTTGGCGCGCCAGGGAGGGGGGAGGATAGTCTCGGCGTTCTCACAGCCTTGCGCAAAGGTCCTTAGCGCCGTAGGTCTGGCGTCGGTCAGACGATGAGACGGGAAGATAAAGAGAACCCAACCCGAGTAGCCGACCGCGCGAAGTTTCAATGCTCCCTTGGGGTTATCTGGCTGTGCAGGTGCATTTTTCAGGAGCCACAGGTAAACGTTGGATTCTAGGAGGGAGGGGGACTTTCTATCTGTGACACAAATTATATGCCAAAGTGCACTAATTTGAGCACGTAAGGGTGGGGGCGTATCATTGATCTTGTTTTCATCCCCTAGACACTCACTGCCAACCTCCTCCACGCCAAGTGCCAGCCTTTATTATCAACCTCCAAATTCTCCGTTCACGTAAGCTGCAGCCATTGACTTGAGCAATCAAGAAGAATTTCTAACGGTAACTGTCAAAAATAAATAATATATTAAATAATTGGAATGCGCTTATGTAACCAAACGTTCCATTACTTTGTCTCGCATTTAACCTAACGTAATCTTGAATGTAGAGACATATTCAGCACAACCTAATTATTAGTTTGCGCAGAGATTAATGTTATTTTGTACCTACCGACTAAAAGAGCATTTTCGACTATTCAGAAACGAATCTATAGAAGTTTCTAAGTTCTCTATAAAATACTGTTCGTGGTCTAAAAAGGATTGATCCTATATCGATAAATGTTCCAATAATAATGTAAACTATTTCAAAGAAGCTCTGCTATCATAGAAATTTTAGAATTAGAATTCATAGGACATTTTTATTAGAGATGGCAGAAATCGAGATGGATTCTATTCACTTGATCGCCTAACGTGTGTCGTGTAACCATGAAAACTATAATTGTCCTCGATGAGGAGGTTCCGTTTAATTATCATCAGGATAAAAAAAATGAGGTGGACATTGATATCGGACGCAGCCCGCGACCGCTGGCAACCACATGATGGCAAAATCTGGCAACCTCATGCCTATTTAGTGTCACTGAGAAGAGATGCAAAAGATATATCGTGTTTTTATCGTCTCGCTTCTCACTCCACCCCAAGTTCCAGCCCGCACCTTCAACCACCTAACTCTCCATTCACGCGAGCTGTAGCCACTTGACTTAATCGATAAAGTAGAATTCGTACCTGATCGTATAAATTTTGAATTTAAATAATTGGAGAGTGTTTGTATAAAAAAAAGCTCCATATTAATGCTTATATTTGATATATACTTGATGCTTTTTAAAAGTTACCTAACCACCGCCTAATAACTTTTGGGAGAGCGTTATTAATAATGGTAACGTGATTAAACTCAAATTTAATAGATTCAATAAGGTAACCATTAAATCTATATTTTGAAAGATTTATAGAAGTTTGGTTAAAAGACATAGAAGTTGTTTCCAACTCGGGGACGGATTCAAAATTAGAGTGTCTATCTCATTTGCTGAAATAATACTATTATCAAAAGATAATTAAGTAAATAAAAAGAAACTAACTGCATTATCTCTCTCCCCTTAGTATTATCTTAGCTAAGTCAATTCCTGCATAATCCAATGTTATTTCTTCCATTATGGGTTATTACATCGTAAAATCCTCCTCCAAATTCGATTTCCAGTTAATTATTTGGGTTTTCTTGCTAATTCTGTTGCCGAAGCAAACAAAATTGTCGATCCATAATTTTAATTTCTGTAATATTTTCAAATATTATTTTTTGTGTATTCGTATTTATACACCTTTCATTCATACCATGCTTTTTTACTGGATGAAAATACTCTCGTTTGTAAGAAAGGTTTATTGTTACTAAATGAAAGGAGAACAAAAAATCCCCCTACTTAAAGCAAGTGACTCGTGGATTTAAATCAGATCCAAGTGCTGAGAATCGGAGAGTCGGATTCTTGCGAGTGACTAAGTGACAGACTCGTCTGTTAACAAGGTCTGCTGACCAAAGTCGTGTGCTCTCACTTATTCTGATTTGTGACCTTACGAACTTCAAAACTTTCAATAATTTCAGGACTAACCTTGGTAGGACCTTGGCGATTTTATCACTCGAAAGATAATGTAAAACAACATAAGGATTTCTGGTTTCGTTAGAATCAGCCGAATAGTTATGATGTTATTGCCAAGTAATTCCCGGACTAATCTTGGGAGGACTTTGGCAATTTGAAAGAGAATGTAAAACAAGACAAGGGTTTCAAACTTCTTTATAATCAGTCGAATAGTTACAATATTATTACCAAAACAAAATAATTCTGGCACTAACCGTGGGGGACCTTGGCAATTATATCATGCGAAAGAGAATGAAAAACAAGACAAGAATTTTAAATTTCGTTAGAATCGGCAGAATAGTTAAGGTGTTATTGTCAAATAATTCCCAATTAACCTTGGGAGGTCTTTGACAATTATATTATTCAAAAGAGAATATAGATTAACATAAAGGTTTCAAATTTCGCTAGAATGGGCCGAATAGTTAAGATGTTTTTTCCCAAAAAAGATTCAAAACCGGGACCGACGGACCGATGAACCGACGACTGACCGAGATAGTCAGATATAGAGTCCCCCGCCACTAAAAAATAGTTGGGAAGTAACTTTGGGTAATTACCGTAGTGAATTTAAATCAAGTAAATGAGGAATTCAAAGAGTAATATAATCACGTTATAAAAAAGAATGATAAGATGGATTTAACACAAGAAGAAATGGATGACTACTCTTTAGGTTCCCTACCTCTATTAAGTGAGGCGCGCAACTCTCGAAAACATCCCCACATCTTCCAGTGGTTCTTCATGTTCCGTGCCTGTATGAAGTTAGGACAGTCGATGAGATGTTTAGTTTAGCCTGGGTCTTAGTAACATCTCGTGTAAGTTGGAGTTCTTTTTCTGCGGTTGTAATTTTGGAGGATATTCGAGTGGCCGGATCTTACATAAGCTCACCGGACAAAGAAATTAGTCATTTGTAACCATAGTAAGGGTCTCTTGCACGTCACTTTGCTCCATATGTTCATGCCATTGTATTCCCTGTGTAATGTTCTTTGTGAAATGGGTGGCGAAGAACCCGAATTGATGTTTTGTAGCAATTCCTGTCTGGAAGCAAATTTGCAATTACAAGCCTGGAGATTCTACGACGGTCCCTGTCTGCCAACACCTTCTCCCGTCTGCGATTCTGGCGAGAGTTATTCGCATTTTGGGAGTTCTGCCATTGCTTGTAAACCCGGATGACCGTACGCGTTGAAACACTGCCAAATTTCGCCATCTCCTTCACATGATGACCTTTGGCGAGGCCATGCAATCACACCTTTTTGACATTCTATGACGCCGCTTTTCCGGCCCATTATAACTAGAGCTGATTTGCTATCTACAGATCTCCACTCTGTCCACAACACAAATAAAGCCTAACTAACGTTTAGACGTAAACTAAACTACACCTCTCGGCTGCCTAAGGTTCCTACACGCTTCTGATGTTAAATTATGTTTTTTCTCCCTAGGTGACTATTTTTTGTCCGGTGAGCTTAGTTGGACTAAAATTAATCATGTGTAGTGATTTCTCTATTTGAAGTAGTGTTTGGCAGGATGTTGTTTAAGTGTCTGGGTGTAAGGGTAGTGTGGATGTGCTTCATCAAGTTGTAATTTGAGGAAAGATATTTATACTGAAATTGATTGTTCTGTGCTGGGGATACTCCTTTTTGAGTCTGATTGGAGGTGGTTTGTTGTGAAATGGTGGTGTAGGACTATGGGGGAGTTTTAGTTTCCTATCATGTTTAAATGTACTTTAATTGGTAGGATTTTGGTTTAAGTGTGTGAGTGTGGTATGGAACTGGTTTCTATGTATCAGTGACAAATTTGAGTGGGTTTTTTTTTTGCACTGTTTGGAAGTTCATTGCATTGTTTTTTAGATAATGTTCAGTGACAATTTGGTTCATCTTAATGATGGAGGTGCAGATTAATTCTTTTTATAGTGTGATTGTGACTACCACACTTCTCCAAAATTGATGTTTACAAGTGGTTTAGGGAAAAGTTCTGTTACCCTCGTTATTTTTATTTTTCGAGAGATTTACGCGCGTGATAGAGAAGGTTCTAACAAACAAACTTAAAGTTCTACTTTTCCAACCCGTGTCATTAAGACGTCTTTTCCATTATCTGCAGATGTGTCAACCAGAAAGTGAAAAGAATCGAGAACTCTTGTCTCCTTCGCGAGGCCAACAAGGGTCCGGCATCTTCAAGCGAATCAACGTCTGCCAGATGAACGTACACAAGGTAGCAGAGAGGCTCAAGAACGGGGAAGTCTTCAAAGATCAACCTCGTTCAAGCAGACTTCAACTTATCAACCGTTTAGCTGTGAGAAAGATCTTCGAAAGTGCTCCTCAACTCAACGTGACAGCGCTTGCGAAGAAGAACATCTTGGTAGCTACGGTGTTAAGGTAAGTCAAGGAGGATGGTGGCAAGAGCTCGAGGCGAGTAGAAAGTCTTTTGTTTACCGACTGTATGCTAGAGCAACGTCAGTAGCACTGTCGTCGTCTTCTGAACGACTTAAAGCGTCATTGGAATCGAATTCTCTCTTTTTTTCTGATAAAAAAACCTTCACGGTTGATTCGGTCATCAACAAGCAGAAGGACCGCGTGGTATGCTTCGGGCAGGACGTCACCGAGGTCCGTTACTTGTCCACGACCAAGCACTCTGCTACCGTGATGAGGCTAGTTACAGGTTCCCCGCGGCCGATTACAGGAATATCTTGACCAAGAAAGTTCTGCTCTGGATGAAAAAGATCACGAAGACGGTAGACTACGTCTTTCAGAAGGATGGTTTCCCGGGCCACATGACCAAGACCGTACAAGTGTGTTTGGGGTCGAACCTGAATTTTTGGACGAAGGAAGTTTGGTCGCCGTAATCGTCTTACCTCAACAGCACCGTCGACGAGCTGCTGAAGTCCTCTCTCAAGCGCGTATAGGCCAGTAAGAGGAATAACTTTGTCCGCATCGTGTGCACGGCCTTCAGGTCTGGCCCAGAGCACATGCTTTCCTCCGAGGGCAATCACATTGATTAATATTAAAATTTAAACACAAATTTATATGTTAAAAAAAATTAAAAAAACGTGTCTAACTGCATCAAAACTATCTGTTGAGTGCAGCGAAACGAGTGTAACATGATTTTTGCAATACCCGGTAGTAGTGCTCTTTGAGAGCTTTGTTTTTCTTTGTAACTAAAGGTGTTTTGTTTATTCTTAGAAGTATGGTATGAGTAGTGTTACCGATGAGTTGATTTTAGAGGGGGTCATTTAGTTGTGTGTGATCCATTTTTCCAGTGTTTATATATTATGTTAGTGTTATGGGTTGCTATTTTGACGTTGGGCTATCGTGCTGAGTGCCCAATTGCTGATTGGGGAAATATTCTCCAATCCTGCAAACTCGTCCCAAGCTCCCCTCTCCCCAGTGACGAGGCGAGAAAGAGCCGCTGTGTCTCGCCACTTCGTGCTAAATGATAATTCGCCTTGGCTTCCGGATTAAGATGTCTGGATCTCGTGACTCCTTTCTCCAAATTCCCCCTTCCCTCTCAGAATCGGGCATACAAATACTCGAGTTTTTCTGTAGTTCAAGGAGTCCAGCACGCACCTCAATGATGTCCTTATCGTCTCGTCCCGTGACTGTTATCCGACAAGCAAGACTTTCTCCACCTTGATTCTACCCCAGTCAATTGGTAGTTTCCATAAACGGCAAACCTTTGAATTTGCGCAAAAGTCTCCCATCGTTTAATGGAACCGAAAAAAATCTCCATCGATTACCTTTGAGGAAAAGAAGTTTCCTCTTCCAGTGGAATTACGAGAATTCACACATTTCCCGTCGAACGTCATTTTGAAGATTGGCTATCTTCATTGGAAGGTTGGTTCGGATCGTGCCCCACCTGTCTCATTTGGACCGTGCCCCACGTGCCTTATCGAGTCTTTCCCTACTCGCTTCATCGCAAGAAGGACCTTCCTCGAAGTCACCGACCCGTAAGACTGAAACCCCCTCCATTATTAGTATTATCAAGTTGCCCATTTTGTTCTGAGCCTAGTAACGAAAATCAATTAATTCTACTTGAAAATCCCTCCTCATAATAATTATCAAGAGACTATTTCATTTTAAATAATTCCCTTTTGCTTATTTTTATTCTTATTTTGATCTTTGTAAATAAAATTATATTTTTGTTATTACATCTCTAACTAACCTTGAACGATACTCTCGGCCTATTAAAGTAAATCTCGCCAACCATTTATGCACTCTGTCTGATTACACTGTCTAACAAAATTTAACTTTTTGTTGACTACAAAGATTAGAATAACATTTTTTTAATGTAATTTTATGTCTAGATTTCAAAAATGGAAGTCATTTTTATCGAAATGACTCCAGTTTTTTGTAAGTTGCCAATTACTATTTTTGTCAAATTTTGAAGATTTTAACCAATTTCATTCTTTTATTTCTTATTTTCAGGTAATTTAACTAAATAAAATTTTAAATAAAAGCAACAATTTAAATTAAAATGCCAAGAGGACAGTGTAAAAATAGCCCAGATAAATTCTGCTCCATATGTGGTTCAGTAACATTTAAAAAAAATCAAAGAAAAATTTCTTCTCTAGTGAAAAAACTATATAATTTGCATTTTGGATGTAAAATTGGCGACCAAGATAAACCATGGGCACCACATATCTGTTGCACGACATCCTTTAATTCTTGATCAAAATGGTCTAAAGGAAAAATAAAACGCCTTCAATTTGGTGTTCCAATGGTATGGCGAGAGCCCCAAGATCATGCCATTGACTGCTATTTATGTTTGGTAGACATACAAAGTAAGTAATTGTTTATTGTCCACTGTACCTATATTCTGAAGTAGTATACTGTAATAATATTTTTTTTAAATATCAAATTGATTAAGTTTAGGACCAGTTTATTGTAATCACACATACGAGTATGTACATAACTTTAAATTTTATCCATATAATTTCCATACCTTTAGGTAAAACAACGAAGTACGCTTCAGCTGTGGTATAGCCCAACATTAGATTTGCTATTCGGCCTATACCTCAGTCAAAAGACATTCCAGTACCTAAACCACTTGAAGAAATTGTTTTGTCTAACTCTCATGTGATGAATCAGATATGGAATCATGTGAACCAGAAACTGAAATTTATGTTCCTGAAACTGTTGATACTACTCCAAAACCTTTCTCACAACTTGATATTGACGCTTCTTTAAATAGTGTAAAGCCGTGTTTCTGTATAATGGAAATAAACTACCATCGATACCAGTAGCTCACTCTGTTGTTTTGAAAGAATCTTATGATAATTTATATTTCATTTTAAAAACATTAAATACAGTAAACATAAATGGTTGAGTTGTGCTGACCTTAAGGGAGTAGCCATTTTAAATTGTTTGCACTCAGGCTAAACAAAATTTCTGTGTTTTTTGTGCCAGTGGGACAGTAGAGCTCGGGGAGAACATTACATACGCTCAGTAGGTTGTCATGATGTCATACGTGAACCATTGGTTCCTAAGGAAAAACATAATTCTGCCATCACTTCACATAAAATTAGGTTTAATGAAACAATTTTTGAAAGCCTTAAATAATGACCAGCCATCCTTCTTATATTTACAAACAAAATTTCCAAAGATTAGTGAAGCTAAAACTAAAGAAAGTATCGTTGTTGGGCCTCAGATTCGACAACTTATGGTAGATAGGGAGTTTGAGGCAAAATTGAGCAGGCCAGAATTTGAGGCCTGGCATAGTTTCAAAGGTGTATATAATGGTCTCCTTGGAAGGCACAAATCAGAAAATTACCACATTCTTGTCCAGAATTTGATTAGGTCTTATAATAAGTTGGGATGTAGTATGTGCTTAAAAGTGTATTTTTTTTTGCATTCCCATCTGTCTTTCTTTCCAGAGAATCCAGCAGACGCCAGCGATGAGCATGGTGAAAGATTCCACCAAGATATTGCTACTATAGAAAATCGTTATAACGGAAAATGGAGTCCTGCAATGCTTGATGACTTCTGCTGGACTCTTCACAGAGACAGACAAGATGTTGTACATAAAATGAAGCCTAAATATTCTAAAAGATATATGACTATTGTATAGATTTCATCAATTTTGAAAAAATCTGAAATTTTCATTATATTTTTAAATATATTTTTATGATACCACACTCTGAAATGTATTAAAAGGACTTATTAATTATTTTGATGAATAAGTTTTTTATTTCCACTTATCTGTGTACTTTGTGTCAAATAAAATAAAAATAATAACAAATATTTCATACCTTTGTATACTGAATAATCTAATATTAATAAAAAATTAAATGTGCAGATTACAAAAAAAAACAAAGTCATTTCATGAAAAATAAAGGTCATTTTTGTAATCTACGCAAAAAACTACATAGAAAACTAATTTTTCATTTATGTAGCAAAATTATTGTTGAACAGTGTTATTAAGGATTTGAAACCCTACGCCTGAAGTTCGACCTCCTAGTCGGGCGGTAATCCCTGCGTTAATCCCTGATTAAGTCCCCCCACCCACATAATATAGGAGTAGTGTATGGTATAGAGTGGTGTACCACGACATATATTATATATATTTATTACTTATATATTATAAAAACTGATGTCAAGTGTGTGAGGTATATTACATAATAAATCAGTTTAGTTGATTTACATCCCCTTTGAGTTTTGGTAGTTCCCCCTAATTATTGAAGTTTCTTTATTTTTCTCAAGTTAGTTCTAGATCAGTGGAACTTTAGTCTATTAACTATTTAAAATTTAGAGTATTAGTTGGAACCCGTTCTGTGTGTTTGTGTATTCCATTGACGGGAATATTTGACTTAATTCCCAGCCGGATTAGAAAGATTAACCCGTCCTAACCGTGTAGGAAGAGTTTTAGTGGGATAATTTTTGAATATTTATTTTTGTGAAAAGTTAGGCTTCACGTATATTGCAGAAATTTCGTTACGTCAATAGCCCCGTTCGCATGTTACGCTCCCCCCAAGTAAGCCAATAAGATGTTTTCTTCGTTTGACCGTTTCAAGTGTCAAGGAGAGTCGTTGGGCCTTTCGGGCCGAGAATTATTAACTTATATTCAGGAAGAAGAGAGAAATGAAAGAGAAGAGAGAAGAGCGAAGGAACAAAAACTAAGAGCGCATGAACAAGAACTAAGAGAAGCTGAAGAGAGAAAAGCAAAAGAACTAAGAGCGACTGAAGGGAGAAAAGAACAACGAGAGATGGAAGAGCGTGAGAGGATAAGGCAGCATGAACTGGAATTAAGTCGTAATCAATTAGAGTCAATGACAGTTAACTCCTGCACGGAAACTCCACAGTCCCCGTCAATAAGATTCTTCGTCTTTAAAGAAGGAGAAAATTTTGGATCATATCTTACGTATTTCGAGAAGATTTTTGAAGTCAACAATTGGGACATCGAGGTAGATGGTGTCACTAAATTGCTCCCGCTCCTAAACTCACAGTTGAGAGACATATTAATTTCCCTTCCCTCAGAGTCTACTGTGGACTACTCTACCCTCAATTCTGAACTCTTAGCTGCCGTGAATATGACCCCGGACTTCTATCGTGCCCATTTCCGTTACGAAAAGATCCACCCCTGTCAGACATTTCGCTATTATCGGGAGACACTTCAGAAACACTTCCAATTTTGGTTAGATGCGTGTAAAATCCCCCAAGAGTACGAATCTCTTTTGGGAATTACGAGAATTCCCACATTTCCCGTCGAACGTCATTTTGAAGATTGGTTATCTTCATCGGAAGGTTGGTTCGGATCGTGCCCCACCTGCCTCATTCGGACCGTGCCCCACTTGCCTCATCGCAAGAAGGACCTTCCTCGATGTCATTGACCCGTAAGACTGAAACCCCCTCCATTATTAGTATTGTCAAGTTCCCCCTTTTGATCTGAGCCTAGTAACGCTAATCAATTAATTCTATTTGAGAATCCCTCATCATAATCATTATCAAGAGTCTATTTCAATTTAAATAATTCCTTTAGCCTTTTATTATTCTTATTTTGATCTTTGTAAATAAAATTATATTTTTGTTGTTTCATCTTTACCTGACCTTGAACGATACTCTCGGCCTATTCAAGTAAATCTCGCCAACCATTTTTGCACTCTGTCTGATTATTAAGGATTTGAAACCTGACACATCAATTGTGACCCCCTAGTCGGTCGTTAATCCCTGTGAGCAGTCCTTCAAAGGTTTGCGTTGCTGCAGGTGATTAACTCACCCCGACATAATATAGGAGTTGTGTATGGTCTAGAGTGGTGTACCACGACAGCCGTGATTGGCCAAATCCAGATTAGGCTACCGTCTGACGTAATAAGGCCTAAATTGTAGTCCATAAATAGCGCCCCCTATCGTGCGCTCCTAAACTGAAGTATTACCGCTCTATGTTCTCTCTCGATTGTTGCAAATAAGGGAATTAGAAGAATGACCCAGAAGAAGCTAGGATGAGGATAATTGTGGCTAGGGAGGGGGGATAACTTTCTGGAATCAAAGCGAAATTTAATTCAAAATTCAATTCTATTTTCTCGAATTAATATTATCTTCCTTAACTTTTGTGTAATCAATCTCCTTGCGAATTTATAGTTACTCATTTCCAATAGAGGTATCGGCCCCTCTAACTGTAAATCTTCGCTCTTTTCCTAGCCATGCTCTTTAAACTATTTAGTTACTGCTTTTTAATGCGATCACTTTCAAAAACATTTTAACTTTATTTGTTAGAAAAAAAAACTACCTCGGAATGAAACTAGATTCCACTGCCAGAGCAGTTTTTGCTTACGTAAACCCCTTCATTTTAATTCCTAAACTTATCGGAATATAAGAACCCATATCCTATGATATTGATTTTTTACCTCTCCCCTTTACTCTACCTCATCTTCTCCTGGGGTGGATAACGATAGGTCCTTCTATGATTGAGCGGCATCAAAATATATCCTGTTGGAACATTGGTACCTTTTGCATCCACTTGTTTATTGGAAGCTCAGCGTCTCCTTCCAAATACCAAAAGACGGCCCACTAAATCCACCATATCCTTGTCTGTTGGAAGTTTAGCTTCTCCTCCTTAGGTCTCATTCCAAAAGACTGTCCTCTACCTCCTTCATCTGTTTGTCTGTTCCGTTGGAAGATTAGCATCACCTCTTCAGGTCTTAAACCTACCAAAACAATGTCCGCTACCTCATTCACCCCCTTGTCTTACGTAGGTAGAAGCTTAGTATCCCCTCCCCAGGTCACATACCTAATGAGTCTTCCCTGCACCTCCTTCACCTCATTATTTCACTCTGTTGAAACCTTATCGTATCTTCCTCATTTTTCATAGTAATTTACTGTCCAATACCTCTTTCATCTTTTTATCTGTTGGAAGCTGTCGTAGGTCAGGTATATTTCACTGACCTTCACTTGCCCGCCCTAGACGCGCGAGGGGGGAGTCCCTTTTAAGAATGGGGATTCGACTGCGTGTATTCCGTTGGCCGACTTAGAAAATAGATCAATGGCCTTTTATGTGGTTCTGGGATTTTAAAAAGAGAAACAAAAATAATATTTACTATTATACAAGAAATAACATAATTTATACACTATGGGAAAACTAATCGTTCAGCAAAGGAATTAATTTATAATGAAATGCTTCGGCATGAGATATGAGTAGCACAATATTTACCCGAGGGAAAACGAGAGAAAATTAGGGGGTGAAGCTTCGTAGTTTGTAAGCGTCACGTCTCTTCAACGGTGATCGAGAAAAAGGTAATAGGCTTACGATTTTGCGAGAATTTGGAGGGGGCCTCGAGTGGTGGTTCGAGGGAGTTTTCTTGCAGGGCACGGAGCGAAGCGCGTATTTCAGAATGAGTCCTTACGTCCTTGACTGCCGTAGTTCTTAACAACTGGTTTCTTGCCTGCGAGTCCTTAGAGTAATAGGAAGTCGCGTATGAAGGAGCGCATTGTGTCCTTAGGCTGGTTCCAATGAATCCTCGTGATTACCTCGTGGATACCGTGTGAGCAGTGCTCGCCTCCTGGTTCAATACATATTTTATCATTTCCGCGCAAGGAAATATATAAGGCTCGCCGGAAAACACGGCGAATAAAGACAGCGCCCTATCGCTGATTTTGGTTTCAGGCTCCAGTTAGACTCGTCTGGCTTTGTTATAGCCCCGGGAGTTTACCGAAAGATGCCGGTCGAAGATTCGTTCGTCCGTGAGATACCCCTTTGGGCTTCTTTGTCTGCGTGAATCTTTCTATCTCTGACAGAAGCTTAGCGTAACATACTCAGGTCTCATGCACAAAGATTGTCAGATACCTCTTTCATCCATTTATATATTCTGCATTTTTTGTCGGATTCGATCCAACTTCAACAACACCATTCTTGAGTGCTCGATTCTGTCTTGGCTTCATCTCGCTTACCCATTTTACGGCCTCTCTTCCTGTCGTAGAATTCTTTCTAATGAAAACCCTACTAACCTGACACCACTTTTATAATAGTGTGTCGTAGAATGCCCCCTTCCCTTTTTTTTCTATTCTAAGAGTGCTAAGAGTGTCTAATATATATTGATATCTGAATATCTCAACAAACAGAGCCGTTTCGATACACGTAAGGATATAAGAGAAACGCAAAATAATACCAAAATAAACTTATATTTTAACTTTAACCATTGAATACACAACATCTAAACATTAATTACAGCAATACTCTGAATATTATCCTAAACAAGAATTAATTAAATTAGTTTACTTATAAAAATTATTTAATTTCTCTGCACGCAACAATAATATAAGAATTAGGCTTACGGACTCATCTGGAGTTTGAAGGGCCTCAGAAATGTTATTGACTCACGACGCGTGCCGTCTTGCCAGATGTAGCTGGGCGAAATCACACGGTTGTTTTGGCGAGGGTGGCAGCTGGGGGGTCCACACGTTCTTCCGGAAGGGGGGTTGTTCAAGGACGAGAACCATTACGGTGCTTTATGCAACACCTAGGCAGTCGTGGTCTCTCTGGCAAGAGTGAGTCGAACTTGGTTCTTAAATCAAGTTAACTTTGAGTGCGGTGTGACCACCGAGTAACGAGCTCAAGGGGGAGCTTTTCTCCTTCGTTACTTATTTCCTCATGGACGAGGACTGAACTCGGGGAGGGTCTTCTTCAAGGGCGAGGATCGATGAGACGGGGTTTCTCTGACGAGAATAAGTTCCTTAAAGTTCGGTTTGGTAACCCGGAACTAGCTCGAGGATGAGCTTCTTCTTAGTTCCAGTCTTCTTCAAGGGCGAGTATAACGGAGGGGGATTTCTCTGACGAGAATAAGTTGAACTTGGTTCCTTACCAAGTTAACTTAGGATTTTGGTGTGGCCACCGAGTAACGGGCTCGAGGGGGAGCCTTTTCCTTCTTCTTCTTAATTTCTTCAGGACGAGGAATACCCCAGGTGTTTAAGGTGCACCGGGATATGAGGAGTCTCTCTGGCGAGAGTAAGTTGAACTTGACAAAGTTAACTTATTGTTTGGTTTGATAACCCGGGACTAGCTCGAGGATGAGCTTCTTCTTAACCCCTTAAGGTAGGTAGCCCTGCCTCTCTTGCAGGGTACTTCTTAGTCTGGCGAGCCAAGTACACTACCTCTCCAGTCTCGGTAGTTCGGTTTGATCCGAAGACTTCGTCACCTAGAGACTGACGTATACTACCTCGATTTTCCTCAGAGTTCCTCATTTATACCTCGTCACCCCACTGGGATAGTGGTAAGGGGGGGAGGGGCTTGAGGACGGCCCCAGGAGAGTTCTTTTTCCAAACGGTTTTTCCCACCGACTCTTACATCGGCTCCTCGCTAGCCTTCGAGCTTGGGAGAAACACGTCTCCAATTTCTTATTTGACGTGAAACTGGATCTCACTCTCCTGGGGGAGATCTTACATTTTGACCTTCAGGGTCTTTCATGGCACCGAGTTGAGCAACGCTGTGGTCACGCTCTTGGCCCACCGATACCTGGGGAGGATGCCTTTGCGGTAACCACCTTGTGACTGCACCAAAAGTGAACGGGGAGAGGGGGAGGGAAAGTGACGATTCCCCTACACTTCCTCTTCGCAGTTTGAAGACTATACTTTCAACTCGTGAAATCCTGGATTAGAGGTACGGCTTAGAAGTTATCATTGGTAGCTCCGTAAACTCAAAATGTAAACTCAAAATCACAAGGCTTCACTTGGGGGGGGGGGCAAATGATCTGTTCCCATGAAACAGGGTAGAATGGACTTCCCTTTTATGTTTTTGGATATGGTGTTGAATTCTGGCTGTTGTACGGCCGGATTTGAATGTCTCTGTAGCCTAAGTGATTACTAGGCGACAGTTTTGCCGATCGGCTGCCTTATCTTCGAGTTGAAGATGAAGGGTGGAATCCTACAAAGCTTAAGCGTACGCTAAGTTTGTCAATAAACTGCTTCTCTGTCTACCGACTGACTGGCTGACAGTCTTGACCTACCAGTACAGCATCTGGCGTAAGATGCAGTTTTCAGGTATCCTGCGGAAGTGACAGACCATCTAAGTTGATGGGATATGACCATACACTCAATGCTGATAATATTTGAATTTGGGGAAGATGGTCACACCACGTGATTCGTATGGCGGTCTGGAGACAACAAACGTGGAAGGTTTTTAGCCTTCTGAGTTAAGCCCATAATGAGACGCTGCGTCTTTTTTTGTAGTTACATCTCGGTTAAGGTAAACATTTACTGTTCTCTATCGTAGCTAGCTAAATCATATCTTATCCGGCCCGAAACCCCACTTCGAAATTAAAAGTGAAGGAGAAAATGATATATATATATATATATATATATATATATATATATATATATATATATATATATATATATATAGTATATATATAAAGTTATGAACAAAGGTTTTGAGACTAATATATAATTTTTTATTTTGTTTCATTCGTTTTTAAAATTTATGTAATAGGAATAATTATCCTAATAAGTAATTATAGCAAGTTTATTAAAAACCAGTATTTAAAAATTAATTATAAAAAAATACATTCCTTCGCGAATCCAAAATTTCACTCGGGTTCTACTCCTGTAGGAGGCGAGTTAATGTCCCTCTATTTTTGTTATTCTACCAAAAGGGTAAAAGGATGACAAATATGGGGTAAATGAATGATGGTGTAAATTATAATCTATTTCGTAATATTTTATATTTTTACCCCCTTCCCCCTATAAAAAGTTTGGATCTTTTTCAATTCCAAAAATGGTTGTTTCCCATAAAAAGCGTGCAACCATGGTTGATCTGCACCAAAGTAACCTGAAATACAAGAAGATAGTTTTTAAAGGCATTGCATCAAGGAGCACCATCTTTAAGATCATTAATGACTTTAAAAAGACTGGTAAAGAAGTCTTTTTGTCGCCTGACAGCTTCTGACGAACGCCAATATTGCGTCCTGGAATGGACCCAGCTCACAGATCGGGTTGCCTCCAGTGTCTACGTTGCTCACGATTGGAAAGAAGCAAGCGTGAACGCTTGAGTGTGGACAGTGGGGCTGAATTTTGAGATGAGGCTGAGGGGGAAGTCTCATCTTACCAAGAAAAAACTAATGGATAAAATTCAATTTTGTAGGAAATATAGAGAATGATCTGTTGAAGATCGGGGCAAAGTGATATTCTTTTATGAAGCTCCTTATTGTTTTGAGCTTCTGGAATGTCGATCTCTTATTTAAGCGAGAAAAGGGAAGCGCTTTCACGAGTGCTATGCCGTGCCCACGTTGAAGCATCTTAACACTCTCCACATCTGGGTCTACTTCACATCTAAGCAAACTGGCGCAGAAACAAGAACACAACTATGAACTCAAAACATGTCTCATTACCACCTTTTTACAACAGTTCAGGACCAATTTGGTGAGGATAACTGGATTTTTCAGCATGATAGTGACAAAGCAAAAGTAATAAAAATGTTTTGGGGCTTAAAATAACATCAAACTTCTAAGACCTTGGACTCGGCATTCGGCAAATGGAGAAATTGTAGGCGATAATCATCCTGGCAGTTGAGGAGATACCACATTCATTTTTTCAACTTTTTACTACATTAGATTATCATATATGAAATTAAAGCTCATTAAAAGCCATTTTATTCCTGCCAAAATCATAATAACCTACGGCACTTTTTTGTTTGATTTTGCATAAATTAACTTTAAATATCTAAGAAAAATTTCCACGAATCTATACAATTTTGCATTATCTTAATTTTCACTATGTTCTAGTCATGTTGCTAAAAAAATAATTACACCATAAAAAAATGCATAGAATTCACAATTAAAATGATATACAAAACCAAAAAATGCGAATTTTGAACGAAAGAATTTGAAAAGTGACTAATGACAAAAATTTTTACTCCCTTAATAAACAGAAGGCATTCAATTTTGAGCAGTTGCGGATGCTTATTAAACAAAACTGGAACAATATAATTCAAGCTATCATCACAAATTTAGTCTCCATCATGCCTAAACGAATTAAGCAGTTCTGAAAAACAATAGACACCATTGTAAATATTGGCTGTGTGAAGCATTATAAGCTCACCGGACAAAGAATTAGTCATCTAGGGAGAAAAAACATAATTTAACATCTGAAGCGTGTATTAACCTTATGCAGCCAAGGGGCGTAGCTTAGTTTACGTTGAAACGTTAGTTAAGCTTTATTTGTGTTGCGGACGGCGTGAAGATCTGTAGATAACAAATCAGCTCTACTTAAAATGGGCCAGAAAAGCGACGTCATGGAAAGTCAAAAAGGTATGATTGCATTTGGCCGCACCAAAGGTCATCATGTGAAGGAGGTGACGGAATTTGGCAGTGTTTTAACGACTACGGTCATTCGGAGTTGCAAGCAATGGCAGAACTCTCAAAATGCGAAAAACATGTCGCCAGAATTGCGGACAGAAGAAGGTGTTGACAGATAGGGACCGTCGTAAAATCTCCAGGCTTGTAATTGCAAATTCGCTTCCAGACAGGAATTGCTACAAAACGTCAATTTTGGCCCTTCACCAGCCATTTCACAAAGAACATTACACAGGGAATTCTGTGGCATGAACATATGGAGCAAAGTGTCGTGCAAGAGGTCCTTACTATGGTTACAAGTGACTAATCTTTTGTCCGATGATCTTATGTTCTGGAATAACATCCTTTAGTTTACTGAAATTAAAATAGGACTTTAGGGGCTGAACCCATTGATCTATGTTTGAATAAAGGATGGCAAGGAATTTAATCGTTGAAATGACAACCCAACAGTAAAATTCAATGGCGTCAATGTAATGATCTGGGCAAGTTTTTTTCATCCGCAGGTATAGGCGGAATCCATAGTGTTAATGGAACTATGAATAGCTAAACGTATCCCAAAACACTGGAGGAACATTTAATATCCTTAATATGATCACTAAACCTATTACACGGTTGGATGCTTCAACAGGGCATCGACCCGAAACACACCCCAAAAAGCAATCAAAGAATTCTTCCGTTGGGGAAAAGCCAACGTTTTTGAATGGCCAAGCCAATCTCCTGACCTCAATCCCATTGAGAATATTTGGAATAAGCTAAAGATACGAATCTACGCGAGAAACCCACAACATTTGGAAGATCTTAAGGATTTATGCAAACAAGAATTGGTTGCCTTTACCACTGAATATTCGAATAACTTAATGCAGCATACAAAGGGGTTTCCGCCTCCAACTCTAGCGATTTGAGAGAGGAGGAAAGTGGCTGATTTGTATCCTCGAAGCAAAATTTCCCCTTCTTTGTCTGGCTATCGTTTGTTGACCAGAATTTTACAATTTAAGAAAGTCCTTTAATTTTTCCCTACGTGTTTTTATTTCCCTCTCTCAACTCATTTATTTCCCGCTTCCATGTGAGTTAGCTCAATTATTCCATTATCTTATCAACTTCCTCTCATGATTTTTGTTGTGTGTATATGTTCCTTATCTGTAGTTAGTGCACACTTGACTTACTCCGTAATTCCATGCTCTTTCACAATTCCTGCTTTTTATTCCCCCCCCCCCCAGAAACGGAGTTTCTCATCTGCCTTTATCAATTTTTAATGTTTTATTGCATTTAATTTTGTTTTCCATTGCAAGTCTCTTCAATTTAAATAATTAAGTTTGTTAAGAGACGTTCATTAGCATAGTTTAATGTTCCCTCTTGTCTTATTATGCTCACTGTCTTCTCAGCAGGAATGGCCTGACCCGTGTATGGCATGTACGCTTTAAAAACTATCATGGACCTAAATTCCCTATAGGACTCAACCATCTCTTGTGGGTGGGAGTAGAAATTGGCAGCAAATGGAAGGAAAAAGTGTGGGAGGAATACTTACACATCCCTGGAACAAAGAGTGAGGTATTGTTTGATGAAATTTATTCCCTGCCTTGCCTCTCTTTGAAGCAGATCGCTCACCTATTTGTAAGGAATAAACGTTTATTTCATATTAAACTTTGTATTACAAATAACGCAATGGCAACCTAGTTTGTATTCCAAATAACGCAATGGCACCTGAGATTGTATTCCAAATAACGCAATAGCAACTGAGATTGTATTCCAAATAACGCAATGACAACTGGGTTTGTATTCTAAATAACGCAATGGCAACTGAGTTTGCATTTTAAATAACGCAATAGCAACTGACTATGTATTCCAAATAACGCAAAGGTAAATGACGAGTTTATCATAGTTAATTCAAGCCCCTTTTTTTACAAATTTGTACTTAACTCTGAAGGGAGTATTAGAACGTTTGGAGCAAACGCCCCTCCCCCACCCTTCCTCGAGGAAAATTTCACCCATAGGCGAATTATTAATGCCCAATAATGAAGTCGGAATATTGAAGGGCTATAGAGCATTAAAACCATTTCAAAGCCAACGCTAATCACGCATATAAAATATTTTTTCAGAAATCCTAACTCTGTATTTACATTCCTCATTAATATTTATCATTCACTTAATTAATTTAAGTTTTGTATCGAATCTCTACTTGAGTTGAGTATATATAAACCTAACAGTGTTTTTTCGCCCGCATCAATTACTTGACCTCACCATCGCCTTAGTATTCGCTCAGAGTAATGATTCCAGCCTTGCGGCCACAAGAAGAGTCCAAACGCTCGATGGCTAGTAGCAAAAAATTTTCCTACACCTTGTTCCCAAATGTGGACCTGCCCCTGAGGATCTATGGATTGCCATAGATTGCCATTCTGATCATTATCTCTTCTTCGTTATCCGCTTGGAGGCCACAAAATAACTGGGATGGTGCTAATAAATTATTACAATGTGGCATTCTAGAATAGTAATAACTGCCCCATTACTAATGTATAAACGTCTTCAAATAACTTTTACTAACTTCTAAACCATTTGAAGCTTTGAATACTTCTGAGGTGGTTCGGATTTTAACAACGTCTGCTAACCAAAAAGTCGCGTGCTCTCACTTATTAATATTTATGACGTCACGACCTTCAAGACCTTCAATAATTCCCGCACTAACTTTGAGAAGACCTTGGCAATCATATTATTCGAAAGAGGATGTAAAAGAACATAAGGGTTTCAAATTTCGTTAGAATCGACCGAATAGTTACGATGTTATTGCCAAATCATTCTTGAACTAACCTTGAGAGTAACTTTGCAATTATATCATTTGAAATAGAATGTAAAACAAAATAAGGGTTTCAAATTTCGTTAGAATCGGCCGAATAGGTACAATGTTATTACGAAAACAAAGACATTGCAAAACGAGGGCCGATGACCGACCGACCGACCGACCGACATAGTGAGATGTAGAGTCGTTCGCGACTAGACTCGCACGCCACTAAAAATAGGTAGCAAGAGTAATGTGAAAAATTATAAGCCTGTTCGCTTTACCTCTATCGTTTTTGAGATTTCCTAAAGCAATATCTTGATATCAACATATAATACCGCCTGTGCACTACTTCCTTTATGTAGATGACATTGCTATCTGGTTGACGAGCTTGTCCTCGACGGTGGCCACTATCCAACACCAACGAGCCGTCGATTCAATAGTGACTCATGCCTCATCTAAGGATTCGCCATCTGCCTCCCTAATACAACCGCCATTACTTTTACCCAGCGTAAATAAATTCCTAAGATAATCCTTAACATTTCTGGATCGCTGATCAAATTTACCACCGAGGCTAAATTCCTAGGTCTTATATTCGACCAAAAATATGACATGGCCATATCATATTGAAGACCTTATTTTTTTTATTCTATGGGCGCGCCGACTTCCCTTCAGCGATTGTTCCCTCGCCACACTGTAGCCATAGAGATATTAGAAGCTATACACCTCTTGACTGGACGTTCTTACTCCATATCGTTATGTTAGTTGCCGGACACTCAAACGTCCAGGGAAATGAAAGGGCCGACCAAGAAGTTAAGAAGGTCGCCCTCTGTACCGTTATGCCCATCTTCCACCGAGACTACGTCCCTCTCATCTGTAAATTGGGTAGGGAAGAATGGGAGCGATATTGGAACTCTTATGGACACCCTCACCTACTCCAACTTAAGTAAAATGCTTCCACGTGGTCATTATCCTACTCCCTCACCAGGTGGCATGAAGTCATGCTGTGGCGCCTGCGAATCGGCCACTGTCGCCTCACCCACGGACACTTAAAAGCTAGGGAGGAACCACCATCTTGCCAGACGTGTGATTCTAGCATCTCAGTGCAACCCATCTTGCGCACCTGCCCGCGATACTCTGCCCATCGAAAGAAGTACCTCGGTCCTCACTCCACCATTTCCTCTATTCTCGGTTCTCGGAGATTCCCCTCATGTTATGCCCAACTTAGTACGATTCCTGGAACATGCTGGCCTTTCCTCCAAAATCTAATACCCTAGTTACCTCCTTACTAACCTATATTTTAATCCTATTTTACTCTCCTTAGTTTTATCCGAGCCTTGTCCATTCCTATTTTTACATGAAGGACTTTAACGAATTGCATGTGAGTGCTCTTTTATTTTGTTTTTAACCTTCTAGCTGAACTTGTATGTCCACATTATTTGATTGCCTCTTTTTGTGGCCGTACGTATTTTTTATCTCCTGTTTTTGATACCAACTTAAGCCAGATGAGCCAATAAGGCAAAAAAAGGCAAAGAGGGCAAAAAGTGCTATAAATCCTTAAAATTACATTAAATTTTCCCCCATAGTTTAATGAATAATGAGAAAAATACAGCTATGTTCCCAATAACTCAGCCTATTATAATAAATAATAAATGAGAAAATAAACATTAAAAAAAGATACAATTTTGAGAAGGATATTAAGGAAATCCATAATAAAAAATATAATTTCCTGAAGTGAAAAATGCGAAATCTGCTTGACTCTGAATGGCTCCAAATATCTGGCATTGTGCCACCCCAGGGCTTATAGAGTGCCAAAAAATGTATCGATGGATCCACACGTAGAAGATGGAGGAGAAAAAGAGTGAAATAAATAATAAGTGAAAAATAATTAATACAAGTGAAGAAGTAAAGAGCATTAAGTGTAAAAGAATGAAAGAAGAAGAAAAGGAATACAAACTAATTTAAGTGAATAAATTAAAATGGATGAGAGAAGTACTAAAGAACGATGGACACAAAACGAATAAAATAAAAAAGAATGAAAGAACAATAACAGAAAATATTTGAAAAAGAAGTGATGAAAGATGATAAAGAAGAATGAAAGAAGAACTAAAGAAAAATCAATAAAAGAAGAATACAAGAAAAAGAATTCAAATGAACACCTAATGAAATATGAATACAGGAAGAAGAATGAAAGAAGAACTAAAAAAGAATGAATGTAGAAGACAAAGAAAAATAATGTAGAAGACAGAAAAAGAATGAAACTAGAATAAAAAAATAATAAAATAAAGTAAAGGATAGAAGAGTAAAAGAAAAAGAATGAAATAACTAAAGAGTAATAGTAAAAATGATAAAAGAATAGTGAAGAAAATAAAAAGAATGATAAAATAATAAAATAAATATATTCCTAAAGTAAAAATAATAATGAAGTTTACGAAAATAATGAAAGAATAAGAATTAATACAACAAAAAGAAGGATATAAAGATAAAAGAAAATTAAGCATATTAAGAGAGTGAAAAAAGAATAAAATTAAAAAATATATCACTAAAGAACACGAATGAAAAGAGGTTAAGAAGAATGAAAGAAAAAGAAGACGAGTGAAAGGAGAGGAATGAAAGAAGAAGAAAGAGAAATAAAAGAATGGAAGGAGATCAAGAATGATGGAGAAAATTGAAATGAGAAGAAGAATGAAGGAGAAGATTGAAAGCAGAAGAATGAAGTAGAAGAATGAAAGGAGAAAAATAGTGAATGAGAAGAATGAAAAAGAAGAAGAATGAAGGAGAATAAGAATGAAGGAGAAGAAGAATGAAGGAGAAGAATGAAAGGATAAGAAGAATGAAGAAGAATGAAAGAAGGAAAAGAATGAAGGAGAAGAAGGAAAGTAGAAGAATAAGATTGAAAGAAGAATTTCATTTTCAATAAGTTCGATGACTTGGGACACCTACGACGTCGTTCTATAATTCCTAACTAGATGGTGCAACGAATCTTTAATTTGGTAGAGGCAAAGTGTGGGCGAAACTTTGATCCTTTATGCTAAAAGATTTCGTCCTATATGAATAACAAAATTTTGGAGAAATTTTAATTTAATAATTAAAGTAAACATCTAAACCAATTGCCAATAAAAGATAAAGTGGTAATCCAAGCTCTCAAAATGCTAATGCGAGTGGTATGCTTATAAATTAATGACTGTAATTGCATAAAGTGTTCTCGAGCAAGCATGAATACATTACCGAATTTGCGATTTAACAGATTCGTCAACGTCGTCTAATGTGGATGTTGTGATGGTGCAGGACGCGTCCTTAAGATGATCGAATGTTGCCTTCTTGTGGTCGACCTACACATGTGCGATACTTTAGGAAGCCTTTTGATGCAGCGGTTGAAGGAAATTTGGAGCATCTGTTTAAGTTAATTAAATTTTACGTGTAAATTACAATCATTTTTATCAGGTATTGATTTATTTTTCATTAACGTTTGCTATAAGAATATAGTTTTTGAAGTTATGAATTATATGATGTTTTAAAGAGTATATAAGTAGTACTATTGAAAGTAGGAACCCGAGTCTATACATACACACTCTCACACACATCACATGCACATACAAACACACACGTATACACATACACGAGCATACAAGCTCATGACCTTTTCTAGGGAACCTGATCTTCCCCACAACCTCAATTCCCCTTATTGGTTTGTGGCCAAAATATTCCCAGTTCCCCCATCCCCCCCTAGATCAGTAACGTTTTTTCGAGTAATGGTCAAGGTGTCTTGGGCGTGGTTTGAATATTCATGTATTAGAGGTAGGAACCCGAGTCTACACACACACACACACACACTCACAAAGACTCAAACATACATGCAAACACGCACGTACGCACATACACAAGCATACAAGCCCATGACCTTTTCTAATGGACCCGACCTCCCCCTCCCCTTATTGGTTTGTCGTCAAAATGTTCCCAGCGCCCACCCTCTCTCCCATAGGCCAGTGACGTTTTTTCGAGCAATGTTTAGGGGGTCTTGGAAACGGTTCGAATATTCATGTATTGTTTTGTATTAGCATATCAGCGGAGTTGCCACTTAACTATTTCCTTTTTACTCCGCTTCGTACTTGTTTTTTAACTTATTTGTCGCTAAACCTCTCCGTGTTCCACACGTTATAAGATGATCCTCTATCCACACCGTGTCACACCAAAACTTTGTAACTATTTTGCAACCGAAGATGTGTGTAAATCGTATTATGAATTTAGCCCATACTATTCATCTACGGTTGATTTCTTCGATCATCTTCTTCGACTTATTCATGAACACCCGATTGATTGGATTGAATTTTTGTATAGTGGGTCAGTCAAATCACCTTTCAACTAAAATAACGGAAAAGAAGCAATTGAAAATCTCCAGCTTATGGATTTAGAAGATCTAATCATTAGTGAAAAATTAAAAAAACGAGCTTATGGATCGTTTTTTTTTTGTAGGAGGCCTATCCGATCGTCACAGTAGGGGGGATGGCAAGTTTTTCCTGCACATTATGTAGATTCTAACATAGTGAATTATGGTGAGAAAGTAGTCAACATCGCTATATTTGACTCAAACCCCCTGTTATTTCATATCTCTCATGGTATTCCCACGAGCTCACTGATATAATGAAAACCACGATTGAAGAGGCAAGGATGAAAGAATTTTCCTTCTCACAAGATCAAGAGAATGTGATGAGTTATTTTGTAGGCAAATTAAAACCATGGTAGTATAATGCGTATTATTTCATCTTATTTTATTCATATTAATCGGAGAATAATAGAAATGATAAAATATTATATACATAAAGAGTTCATAATAAGTGACAAGGAGTCAATGTATAGTAACTATTTTTTAAATGTTATGTAAGCTCCCTTTGAAACCGAAAGGTAGGGTTGATAACTCCCTTGAAGTTCAACTCATTTACGAAATGTCTTTCTGAAAACATTTTCTCCTCTCACCTCTTTCACTCCACCATGTTCCTCTGCTCTGAAACCCATAAATGTTACAGGAATATGTCTATCAGCATTCTCTCTACCATCATCAGCTCCAACTAGGCGTTCCATAGTATCGTAGGTTATTATATCCTTCGTCTGAGGGTTAATGGTTAATCCTCTAGCACGAAGTATATACTTCACCCAACTCATCGCTTGGATACATAACAAATAGGATTTGGGACCCGTTGAGCCGAATGAATCTACATACGCCTCGGGACCGTACACATCTTTGATCTCATCGGTGAGATCACCTAAGAAATCTCCAAGTCGAGGTTGTGGGTCATCTTTCCTAGCAATGAAGATGGCACTATCTGTGTCACAGTAAAACAGCTGTTTAACTCAAAGAAGTTTAGCGACAAATGAGTTAAAAAAACAAGTGCAGAGGCGGAGTGAAAAAGTAGAGTTAAGTGGTAATTCCGCTGATATGCTAATAAGAGACAATACATAAATATTCAAACCGGGTCCAAGACATCCTAACCATTGCTCGAAAAAAGCTCACTGGCCTAGAAGGTGCGGGGGAGGGCTGGAAACATTTTGACGACAAACTAATAAGGGTGGGAGGTTAGGGGGGAAGGTCGGGTCCATTAGAAAAGTTCCTGGGTTTATATGCTCTTGTATGTGTGTACGTGCGTATTTATATGAGCGTGTGAGTCTGTGAGAATGTGTGTGTGTTTGTGTAGAATCGAGTTCCCTTCATTCAATACATGAATATTCAAACCACTTCCAAGACACCCTAGCCATTGCTCGAAAAAAGGTCACTGACCTACGAGGGGAGGGGGGAGGAGTTAGGGGGGACTAGAAACATTAAGAAAAGGTCATGGGCTTGTATGTTCGTGTATAAGTAATTAAGTAAATTTTATTGCTAAAATTATAATACAATGATACAGTATACATTTTTTTTGTTGGGGGAATAGGGGTTAATAGCTACGGCCAGTCGAGCCAAAGCTCCATGAGGGCACATTGAGATTCTTATATATTTAAAGGAATGGAAGTTAGATTAGAAATACAATGCTTACCTAAATTTACATAGTGTTATATAAAATATGAATGGACCTAGACTGAAGACAAATCTTAATAAGGTAATTTAATTGGACTAGGAATACAATTAAAAATTGGGGGGATAAAGTAAATAGTTTTGTTTTTCTATTTTTTCTTTTTTATCTATTAAAGTTGGTAGTCTGAAGAAGTTTCTTATCCATAGGCATTTTGTTGAAAAGTTTTAATGCAATTAAGCTGTTCCTAAATAATATTATTATTCCTAGGGTTTGTATTATTTTCAATTACCTTGAATATTGATTGACCTTCTTCCCAGACTTCTCTAGGTTAGCAGTAATGTGAAGTATTGGTGTATAGAAGCAAGTTTTAGAATTCACCAATCAGAGTAGACATTGGCAGTAGAATCAAATATTTTAGGAGAAAAATATACATCGCATTACTTTATTTTTCCAAATCGTTAATTTATTTGAGAAAGTGGGTCACGTAATTGCCCCTATGGATACACTGTAGGTGAGGTGAGGTAACATAGGGTGTAGTATATGCTGATTAGTGCTTCTGTAGTCAGGTTATGTCTGATTCTGTAAAGAATACCTATGATTTTAGACAGCTTTGTTCATGTTTGGTCAATATGGTAGTTCCAATTTAAGTTTTCATCAATAGTAACACCAGGAAGTTTAGTATGATTAACTTGTTTAATTACTTCACCATTTAAGGTTACTGGGGGAATAGAGTTTTTTTATAGAACCATTTTGAAATAGCATAAAATTTGTTTTTAAGATATTGAGTAATAGTTTATTAAATTTAGTCGATACTAACTTTGTTTAACTCAGAGATTAAGTTTGTATGCAAAGAATTTAAATGTTTATCCTTGAGTAAGAGGGTTTTATCATCAGCATATACCACAAAACTAATCTTATTCCTAGAATTTACAAGGTCATTAATGTACATATAAAAGAAAAAGTATTGGGCCTAAAACCGAAGCCTGTGGTACAACTTTAAAAATTATTTTAAACGAAGATTTAATATTATTACAAAACACACTTTTATGATGCTAAGGTAACTGCGAAACACTTTCAATTGCACACCCTTGCACACCCTTAATTCCATAGTATTCTAATTTATGAAGTAAAATTATATGGTCTAAAGTATCAAAAGTCTGATAAATCTATGAAAACTCCCACTACGCACATTATTTCCTCTAAACATGAATAAACATCATTAACAAAATGTAGTATTGCTAATTCAGTGGAGTCTTGTGCCTTAAAGCCATGTTTTTGTTCAGTTATTAGGTTGTTCTTTTCGAGATAATAAATTAATCTAAAAGAAATCATTTTTTCGAATATTTTACTAAATGCCGGAAGTAAGTAAATGGGACGGTAATTATTTTGATCACCTTTGTCACCTGAGTTCAATAGAGGAATTACTTTAGTTTTTTTAAGTTAGTCTAGAAGAATACTGGATTTTAGTGATGCTTGAATATGTGAGTCAGAGGGGAAGATATAACTGAAGAAGAGCATTTTAATATTTTCGAGGAAATGTCATCATAACTAAGTGTGTCTGTTTTCAAATTATTAAGAATAGTTTCAACTTCAATTTAGTTAGCTGGCGCTAAGGGAGGAGTTAGGTGGGCCTTTTAAATACTTTTAATTGCAATCATACTCATTAACTGTAAAATTATTACGAAGGAAGTGTTCATTAAACTTTTGTGACACATCCGTACATGGTGGCCTTAATTCAATAGTATGCTTGTGTACATTATCAGTTCTGCCCAGAAGAGATTTTAAAGGTTTCCTTGATTCTGATTCAGTTGGGTTTTGTAATACAAGTTCCTCGCTTCTCTTAACAGTGAGTTTAGTTTATTCCTATATTGTTTATAAGTGCGTTTATCCGTTACTGCCCATGCTTTCGAAATCTTTCTAATCTATGTTTTTCTTTTATGCTGTTATTTTTTAAGGTTTGTGTAATATATGGGTTGCATTTATTTTTCTTACTTAAGCTCATTTTTTTTTAATTGGAAAGTGTTTCTCAAAAAGTATGTTAAACATTTCTTAGAAGAGACTGTAAGCTTTCTCACAGCAATTTAAATTTAGTATATCATTCCAATTTACAACAAGAAGATCAGAAGGAAATTTTCCATTGAAAATTTGGTAACAGCTCTTCTATAAATAATCTGAGGTTCCTGTTTAGCTTGTTCAAGCTTAAACCGAGATAATGGGGGATAATGGTCCGAGATATCAATTTCAATTATATAGTTATCAATATTTCCATCCAAATGAGATGCTCCTATATGATATATGAATGTGTCTGATGTGCTGGTGACTCAGGTCGGCTTGATTATAAATGGGTGGAGGGAAAATGAAAGCATTAAATTCATAAATTCGATGACATTAGTTTCATTGCATTTCAGTAAGTCTAGATTAAAGTCCCCTATAATAAAAAAAATAACTTGATATTTTTTTTCATACACTGAAGAAAGAATGCCAGACATTGTTGTATGAAAATTATGAACATTACGTTTGGAGGTCAAGAAATTAATAAAAATAAATACTTTGTCGTTCCAACCGTCTCCTCCACACCGATTGTTTTAATAAAAGAGTGTGAAATGGTTAGGTGATTCACAACAGACGAGTCGTATTCATTTGACACATATAGGACCACACTACCACCATGAACATTTCTACATTTATTAAACATATAATATCCAGGCATTTCACACAGAGACACAAGGTTCGGGTCTAGTCCAATTTTAGTGAAACCAAAAACAGTAATGTTCAAAGTTGTGTTATACCTAACTGTCTCTTTAAAATATTGGAGGTTCTTTGGAATGGATCGTATATTGCTCACAAACTCTAGAATTTAAGAAGGGGATTTTTTGGAGTATTTGAATAATAATTTCCTCTTAGTTTGGTTATGACTTGTTTTTTTTTTATCAGTTATTTCTAATAATTCTTTTATAATATCAAAAAGAAAAATGGTGAAGTTCAGAAATAAATATAAGTATCGAAATTTTGTTATTTTTTTTAGAACCCAAAGAATTAAAAATGGAGAAGGTTAGAAAATTTAGTTTAGAGTTCCTTTTTAAAATTATTATAATTGGCAAAGTTCAGAAAATTTATACAAATTTAACCATGGCTGCTTTTTTGGAGATTTTAAATTTTAATCTTGGCAGCGAAGCGCAAGCTCCCCACGTAGGAGGGAGTGGCGAAGCCATTGCCTGGTATTACGAAACTATCATGCACAAAGCACTTGTTTAAAGTCATCTATATATAAGGGAACAAATTCTAAATTTCTATAATGACCTCCCTTGCCAAAGGATGCAAGAGCGGACACTAGTAGTTCATCACTTAATAAAGAGAAAAGGTAATTGGTCACATAAAAATCCTCTAGATACCATTAGAACTATCAGAAAAAAACATAATGTCGAACTGATACGGGGAGGTTCATCTATTTCTTACGGTTTCGTAGATTTTTTTGGCTGTCGCTGCACAGCATCGCTCCCGACTCGAAGGTCAGCACGAGATGAGGACGCAGCATCCACCCCAGGACCAGCAGGAGACATGGCCATAACACCAGCGGGAGACACTGCCACAGCACCAAAGTAGCCCAGACACCAGTGCCCGCAGGAACAGCTGAAGAAACGTCTCTGTCCCCTCCAGCTGTCGCTGCACAGCACCGCTCCCGACTCGAAGGTCACCAAGGGATGAGGACGCAGCATCCACCCCAGGACCAGCAGGAGACATGGCTATAACACCAGCGGGAGACACTGCCGCAGCACCAAAGTAGCCCAGACACCAGTGCCCGCAGGAACAGCTGAAGAAACGTCTCTGTCCCCTCCAGCTGTCGCTGCACAGCACCGCTACCGACTCGAAGGTCACCAAGGGATGAGGCCGCAGCATCCATCCCAGGACCAGCAGGAGACATGGCCATAACACCAGTGGGAGACACTGCCGCAGCACCAAAGTAGCCCAGACACCAGTGCCCGCAGGAACAGCTGAAGAAACGTCTCCTTCCCCTCCAACTGCAACGGCACAGCACCGCTCCCGACTCGAAGGTCAACACGGGATGAGGACGCAGCATCCACCCCAGGACCAGCAGGAGACATGGCTATAACACCAGCGGGAGACACTGCCGCAGCACCAAAATAGCCCAGACACCAGTGCCCGCAGGAACAGCTGAAGAAACGTCTCTGTCCCTTCCAGCTGTCACTGCACAGCACCGCTCCCGACTCGAAGGTCACCAAGGGATGAGGACGCAGCATCCACCCCAGGCCCAGCAGGAGACATGGCCATAACACCAGCGGGAGACACTGCCGCAGCACCAAAGTAGCCCAGACACCAGTGCCCGCAGGAACAGCTGAAGAAACGTCTCTTTCTCCTCCAACTGCAACGGCGCAGCACCGCTCCCGACTCGAAGGTTAGCACGGGATGAGGACGCAGCATCCACCCCAGGACCAGCAGGAGACATGGCCATAACACCAGCGGAAGACACTGCCGCAGCACCAAAATAGCCCAGACACCAGTGCCCGCAGGAACAGCTGAAGAAACGTCTCTGTCCCTTCCAGCTGTTGCTGCACAGCACCGCTCCCGACTCGAAGGTCACCAAGGGATGAGGACGCAGCATCCACCCCAGGCCCAGGAGGAGACATGGCCATAACACCAGCGGGAGACACTGCCGCAGCACCAAAGTAGCCCAGACACCAGTGCCCGCAGGAACAGCTGAAGAGACGTCTCTTTCCCCTCCAACTGCAACGGCACAGCACCGCTCCCGACTCGAAGGTCAGCACGGGATGAGGACGCAGCATCCACCCCAGGACCAGCAGGAGACATGGCCATAACACTAGCGGGAGACACTGCCGCAGCACCAAAGTAGCCCAGACACCAGTGCTCGCAGGAACAGCTGAAGAAACGTCTCTGCCCCCTCATAGCTCCGGCACCACTAAAAGCACCTTCGATCACTGTGATGTCACCACCAGCCCTCCTCGTCGGTCCGTTACTGGCAGTCTCAGGTCGTTGATTCATTCGTTCCTTGATCATTAATTTTGAAGAAAGAAATCTTCCCTTGGTTTTTGGCCTCCTTCAGTAAGGGAAGTTGTTTATTCCTGATATCTTTTGAAGCCTGACATAGGTGTTCGTGGATGTAGATTCCGGTGCCCTTTAGTATTCTTGCGTTTCTAAGTACTGTTTTTCGATTACCAAACACCTAGAATCTTGCAATAATAGTTCTAGGTCGCGGGTGGTTAGCTTGACCTGACCGGTGTGCTCTTTCTAGTTTCATGGGTGGTATTTGGAGCTTATCCTCAAGCAGCTTCGTTACAATTTGAGCTGTCTCTTTCCACGATTCACCGCCGGGTTGTTCTTGAATCCCGGTGAAACGAAGGTTGTTCCGCCGGTTATAATCCTCTTGACAATTTGTTCTCCTTTATAACTCCTCAACCTGTGACTTCATATTTTCTAGAGTTGCCTTATTATCATTTTTTGTTATTTTTTGAGCACCAACACTTTCCACTGTAGCTTATTTACTTCCGCTTACATAAATTCAAGGCTCTTTACCAAGTATAGTATTGTTTCCTCTGAATGGTGAATTCTTGACTTCAGTTGTTCTGCAATAACGTCCAAAGCAGTCTTGAAGGTTATGTCCTCTGTCTCAAGAAGCAACTTAACAGCTTCAAGGTCCATGGCGAGGGTATTCTGGGTCTAGAAACACTAGATCGATACAGTATGTGCTGCACTGCTTAGGTCTAGAAATACTTGATCGTTACAGTATCTGGAGCACTGATTAACCACTTCCGCTCGCTACCACCACCACTGAGTGTGTTTGTATGTGCGTGTGTGAGAGTATGTGTGTAGACTCTGGTTCCTACCTTCAATACTACTACTTTTGAGAACACTAAATTTTCTCTCTAGCCATATTAGTTTTTCTCTAATTAAACCAATATTTTTAAAGCTGTCAAAAACTGTCATAAAATAATGGCTATTGAATAAATGTTATTCTGTTTTAATAAAGTATTTTATTTAAAAATTATATTCAATGAGAAAGAGCATTAAAGTATTAAGTTTCGGTATTGAAATAAAAATTTAGAAAAAATTCTACCCAGACAATGCGAGATGAAATATTTGGTACACAATGTAAAGTTGAATCGTTTTACCATGGTGTTTGTATAATAAATTAGGTCACTGCTTCGGGTTACCATCATCATCAACGTGGTAGTAGTAGTCTAGCTTGTTGTCACATATTAAGACCTTTTACTACACCTCTCTTTGATGGCTATTTCAAGTTTTTTAACCCAGGGAACTTTTTAACCACGGTCCAATTTTTCTTAACCTAAGAAATTTGTAAATAAATTTACCCTACACTAGCCCTTAAAGTGGCCCCTATGGACTATCCCGCGAACGAAGTGGTTATACCTTTGACAACGACGCAGTGAGAAAGTACGTTGAAACAACGTCGGCTCACTTGGAGGTAGTTTGTGGTTGTAGGACTATCATATGTCGACGTTTTCTTCGAAAAACTTTCCCATCTCTTCCTCCGATAAAGTACCTTTTGGGGTAAGAATGGTGTTTGACAACCTAGTAATCACTTTATTTTGACTTTAGGGGGACCATATAACCTAATCTCAATTCAGGCAAAGGTCCAGAACATCTCTGAGAATCTGCATATTGTGACATCTTGTCTATAAAACTCCTTCTTTCGCACCTGGTTTGCAACTACAAGCGGTGGCTCTTAGCATTGAGCCATCGCATGTAGTGTCTCACCTGAGTACACGACCCATCAGTAACAGAGATGGACTGTACCCAAAGCTCAGAGCGGTAGTTGGATGTACAAAATAGGGGGTTCCCCCTCGACTGTTTTAGCCAATAATTCTTTAATTGTTTTTATAGCTCGTTCAGCCTTGCTATTCATTTGCGGATACTCAGTTAAACTTGCTATATACTAAAAACTATATTTCATATAGAAATTGCAAAATGTGGATGATGCGTAGTGGGGTTCTCTTTGGGAGTGAAAAAACTGAGAGACTCCATGCCTGGCAAAATGGATTTTAGATAATCTATAAATATCTACGACCATTAAATATTTTATAACAGAAAATTGGAATAAATCACTGCCTACCTTAACTCGTGGAAATTCTGGAAATTTACTACCTATTAAAAGCTCAGCACCGTTTTATTTTCACATTTACATACATGGTACCTGCTGACAACATTTTTTGTATATCACTGGTAATCCAACCTGACCATACTGACATTCTTCCCTCTCTTGTTACCTGACTTTGCCTTGATGTCGTTGGTGGATAATGAAAAACATTTCTGCGAAGATTATTTTAAGAATCCCTATTTCCATATACTTTATTAAATACCATTCATAATAGACAGTTACATCGTACTCAATAAGATGGTCAGAAGTCGGATGTGAGTACACATGGTCAGGTACTCTAAAGAAAGCCTTTAATACTATTTATAACTACATCTCTATCCTAACAACTTCTTATTTCCTCCGAATTTCTTTCTGAGGCAGGTATACTCCAGTAGCATCCAATTATAAAGTCTTCTAACAGGCTTTGTAGTTCAAGAGCGAATGAGAAAGTAGAGTCAAAATTGGGTACTCTAATGAGAGCACTCTGTATAGATGTGCTCCTTCCTCGCAAAAGGTGAAATATTGAATGAAAATCTTAGTAATCTTACGAAAAATCCTTGTACTCTGATAATGAGTTCAATAAGCCTTTTTTATAACAAAACCACTAAAGATTTATGTTTAGTTTGTATTGAAAAGTGGGTACCAATTAAGCATTGGTAGAAACGATTGCATCCCCAGGTCACAACTATGGCCTCTTTGTCCATGGTAGCATATCTGGATTCAACAGTTGTCAGTGTTCTAGAAGCTTGTTCTAGAAGTTATACTAGCTTACATCTGGATTCAGCCTTTGTCAGTGTTCTAGAAGCTTGTTCTAGAAGGTCTACTGGCTTGCCTCTGGATGTAGCCTTTGTCAGTGTTCCAGGAGCTTGTTCTAGAAGTTCTACTAGCTTACATCTGGATTTAGCCTTCGTCAGTGTTCTAGAAGCTTATTTTAGAAGTTCTACTAGCTGTATCTGGATTTAGCCTTTGTCAGTGTTCTAGAAGCGTATACTACTGGCCTGCAACGAGGATCAGACAATTGCATGAGTACTGATCCAACACCTATAGGGCACGAATCAGCTAATACTAGGGTTAGGCCTTTAAATCATAATGAGTTAGAAAGTTAGTGGGTGAAAATACGGAATTTAATTATTGAAAGACTTCTTTTGAGCAGAATCCAAAGAGCACATATCTTTTCCAAGTAAACAATGGATCTGGAATGTCAAATCTGCCAAATAGAGTATAAACTTTGACATTTGATTTACAATCCAAAGGAATCTCTTCACTTCAGCTATATTTGGGGGAGAGCAGGGTATTCAATAATTGCCTTAATCTTCTTTGGGCCTGCTTAAACACCCTTCTTATTAGATATAAATCTTTAAAAAGCAAGAGAAGGCACACGGAATTAACACTTAGCTTGACTTAAGGTTATGCCAATCGCCTGTAGCTTAGCTCAGTGTTTTGCCAAGGACGTATCGTGATATTCATTTATATCCCCAATGACACATATATATATTGTTCATTAGACTAATAACTCATTTTAGGGCTTCTAACAGGGATTTCAATCTCCGACGGGAAATTTATGGGGCATTACGTATTTCCTTTGGGCGTTTTCATACCAGCACCTACCGAAAAGTATAATAAAATCAGTTAAATATGACGACTCTTTATTCAACCTAATTTGAAAAAAAACAGAGATGCCATCTAACTTAGTAAAATAACTGGTTTTACCTATTGAAGCTGTGGATTTAACATAAGTCAGCTCAAACCTTTCCCTACAGACAAACTGGTTGGCTTTTGTGAAATCAGTAGTGATATGTATGGTTTCATACGTCTTTGGTCCCAGCAATCGGTACAGACCACTCTGTTGGCTGTGCTGCAAGCTCAATGATCCTTTAGTCTATTATTTTATTGATCCTCAAACTTAAAGTGAAATTTTAGGGCTATCTTACGAGAAACTAGAATTAAACATGGGATTTCACCCTCAACTAACCTAGTTTTGTACTCTAGCAGCATGGTATCTAAGCCTTGAAAAATCGTTGGGGGCTTTTAGGTATACTCCTAACACAGGTCTACCTATCAATGATTTCTTAAGACAACGTATGACTTGTGCTAACTGTATCTATAACTGGGAGCGTAATTGCACTTAGACCTGAGTAACGCTCTGCACTCGACTTGACTGAGAGATATAGCACTAATTAGCTTAGACTTGTACTCCTATTGTGATATACACGTAACATCAGCCCCTGAATCTAATTTAAATTTTAAATAAATTATGTTATCAACTGATAACTCTAAATCCAGGATCACAAGACGGAGTTCATTTGCCCCCAAAACATACTTATTTCTTCTGGCTCAGAATTGACTAGATTGAGATTTGGAAACTTCTGACTTTTGTGCCTGACGCTCTATGACTGCAATCTTTTCTCTGCCAAGACATACTTGGGTAAAGTGAACGATTTTTAGGAATTTATTACAAACACTTCTCCTACAGGGCATCGCTGGTTATACACCTAAGCAGGATGGCCTCAGTATTTACACCGGGGCAAATTTGCTTTTGTTGAAGGTGCAAGATTCTCTTTTTGGCGAATAACATTAATTTCTTTAATTGCCTTTAACAGTGAGTGATGTGTGGAAATCATTTTCGATTGCATTACACGTGATACTGCAGACTACAGGTTTAGCATTTAATCTAATTGTAGTTTTTTTCCTAATGTTTCGTCCAGTATAGTCACAACTATGCGGTCTGGTATCAGTACAACATTTAGGCTTCATACTGGCATTTGGAATCCAGCACATGTAACAATGCAATAAACTGTTCAGTTGTCCCGACCAAATAGTGTCGTTTTGGATTGAAAATTTGTGAAATTTTATCATTGACTCATACGATTTTAAGTTTTTGTCTTTGATATGCGACGTGTCCATAATCTCCTCTGCTTCTTTAAGCAAAGATAAAACTCGAAATTACTCTAAACTTCTGATCCAACTCTCCCATTCACTAGCCTTGAACGAAAATGGCTTTAGTAAGGGGAACTAGAGGAACATGATCTAGTGGACCAACGGCGAAAATCGCCAATTTAGCACCTCTAGCCATTAGGTGGCGCTACCTAGTGGTCAATTTATATCATATTTGAACTCAGTCACCTCAATTACCTTTGTTAGCATTGGTTTTAGCTGGCTACATTGAGCCAGTCACTCATTGCGGACAGGAGATGAACACAACACGAGAGTTGCATAACCCATAGACCTTGTTACTGACTGTACTGTGATCATACTTAAATTTCTACGCAACAACAAAAAACTAAAAATTTATTGCGGTATTTACCAATTCACAAAATCATCAGAATGCAGTACTTACAGTAGCACTTCCTCACCTAATTAAACGTATCATCTCAATGATTTATAAAAGAGCAAAAAAATGCGCGCGAAAATACGATTTAAATGTAAACAATCTTTTGCAGACGACGGCAGTCAATTCTCACGCGGAACAATATTTCAAAAATTAAGCTTCACACTATCGGAAAAACATTGAATTCGTTCGAAATTAGTTCGGGAAAGTAACTTTTAAACTAAACATAAATACTTTTCTTACGAGAACTTTTAATAAATATACAACTGCCGTCTTATAAAGTTTGACGGTCTTACCTTGATGTCAGGATACTGACGTCACTGGTACCGTTTACCAACCTCATCGACGCTGTAGCAGCGGTATAGTTTATTGCCATAGGATCTTATACTATTACCAGGCAATGGCTTCACCACTCTCCCCTCCTCCTACGGGGGGGAAGGGGAGATGCGCTTCGTTACTAAGATTAAAATTTAAAATCTAAAAAAAAGCAGCCATGATTAAATTTTTATAAATTTTCTGAACTTTGCCAATTATAATCCTCCTTAACTCTATAATTTATCTTGGTGAATTTTTGAAATTTTTGAAAATGTTTTTTTTTGCTTAGTGGACAAGTAACCTTTCATGTTTTTGAGTTTAGGTTTATTTGAAACTTTTATTCGCAGGGCTGTTTTTTGTATGTTTCGATCTTTTATCAAAGTTCTTTCTAAAAGTTCAGAAAAAATAAATATAATTATCGAATGATTTGGAATGAAAAAACATACAAATCGTGAAGTTCAAAAATGTATTAAAATTAGGGCTTTGGCGCTTTTTTACTATCATTTCGTATATAAAACAAATTTAGATGAAAAAAGAGATCTGACGAAGGTCTTTCTATATATCAAACCGGGTGAAATAACTTAAGGGTTTCCGGGTGTCTATGTTGGAAAAAGTGTTGGGAAAATTCTCAACTATATATAAATCTTCAAGGGATAAAGACAATATAATAAAAAGGTGAAATAACTTTAAAAAAATGTTTCAGGGTATCTATGTTGAAAAAGGTGTTCAGGGTGTTAAAATAAAGTCTATAAAGGAGATTAAAAAAAGCGGTTTAGAATAGCAAATAGGCCGTAGGCCACACGCCAAAGGAGTGCTTGTGGAACCAAGTTCTTTCTGTAAGAAGGAATACGAAGTATGGCTTGTAATTTTAAAAAAGGAACTCTAAACTAAATTTTCCTCCTTTCAAAATATCACGTTGCTAAACTAGTTATAGAAGAAGATATAGAAAAATAAATTTTATGAACTTCACCATTTATATTTCTTTGGGTTTTAAAAAAATTCACAAAATTTCGATACTTATATTTATTTCTGAACTTTGCTAAAAAACATAAGTCCTAACCAAACTAAGATGAAATTATTATTCAAATACTTAAAAAAATCCCCTTCTTAAATTATAGAGTTAGTGGTGATTATGAGTTTCCTCGTATTGGGAAGGTTAGGATGGGAGAAGATCCGAGAAATTCCAAGCAATTAGTCGACAAGTCCAATCTAGCTTCGGATTTACCGACAATGAGTTACTTACCTAAATCGGGAGTGTCTTCACAATTAGGACTTAATAGTCCAGGACTAGAGAAAACCTACATTAAGAGGCTAGAGTATGTGTGCTTCCGTTGCCCATGTAGTAAAATGGGCCCATTTACGACACCAGTTCGTGTTAAACTTTACAACTGTCTGATAGTGCTCGATGAGACTGGTGGTCTTAGACCTATTCTTCTTCTCTGCTTTCCCTATTCGGGGTCGCCGTTTTTGATGAGTTGTTTCTCGGTAAAAGACTCATCCATTAAGGTTTTGGCAGAGACTACGGACGGATGCTCTTTCTTGCTCAAACCCTTTATATTTATCCGGACTCGGGACGGGCACTGAGTTGGGCTTGCTTGCCACCCCCTTAGTTAGTTAGTTAAATAAAAAAAAAGATCTCTCGTTTTATTTTTTCTAATTCCGCTTTTCTTTCCTAAGAGCAATCTCGAAGTCTGTCAGGTCGCTCGATAACACACTAATTTGCATTCTCTAGTGATTCTTTGTCTTGTCGAAGCTTCTAAACTTCTTAGACGACCCTTCCAATTTGGGTTATTGACTACGCCTTTCCCTCAAAGGTTGTAAATGCGAGACACTCGAGCTCATCGGTAGGCTCCCGGCTATGCATGAGCGAGTACTTCGATTAAGAGTACTAAATCCCTGAGGTGTTTCGATGTAATCCAGTTATATATGAAGAGAAGAGAAGTTTGCCTCAGCGCTCAGAGCTTCGACACACCATAAATTTCATATTAAGAGATAATTGGATTATCATTGATAATTTTGAGGTGTGGAGGAATTGTGGTAGAGAGAGATACAAGGCGGGAGTGAAGTAGTAGTTTCAAAGAGCTGTCTACTTAGAGGATTTGAGGTGGAAAGTAGGATTGAACCAGATTGAAAGTCTAGGGTCAAAGTGAGTAAACGGAAACGTTGTGAAAGAAATCACTAAGACAACAGAAAATTTTCTCGAATTGGAGCAACGTATTTTTAAATTCAGAATATTGCAAACTTATACTTAGAGTTTACGTAGAATTTTCGGCTTTAATTAACATACATGTGGTATAAGAGAAAAATGTCAAAAGGTTCATGTCCGGTCATTTACTTCCCCCGTAAATAAAGACTTACAACGGACTACCCATGTACCTTCCTGTACCTTTACCAGTTTTCTCACAACATTGTTTCCTTTACCATTTCCTATACATTTGCCTCCTGTACCAGCTTTTCCTTACCCTTACCTCGTTATTAGCTCATTAGTTCTATACATTTGACTACTTTACCAGTTTTCGATTGACTACTTTACCAGTTTAAGATTGACTACTTTACCAGTTTTTGATTGACTACTTTACCAGTTTTCGATTGACTACTTTGCCAGTTTTCAAATGACTACTTTGCCAGTTTTCGATTGACTACTTTACCAGTTTTCAATTGACTACTTTACCAGTTTTTGATTGACTACCTTACCAGTTTTCTATTGACTACTTTAGCAGTTTTCGATTGACTACTTTAGCAGTTTACGATTGACTACTTTACCAGTTTCATCTACGGTACTCAACTGATAAAAAGATGCAGAACTCCTCGAAACTAGGCTCTGACTAAAAAATTCAATGTACTTGATTTAACCACTCGTACCCGATACCAGATAGTACTTATTTCTAAGATGTACTCGATTTTCTATTCAAGTTAGCACTTTTAAGTATCTGTGTTTGTAAGAATGAGTACTATAATACAATTTTTCGGCCCCGGCATTAAGGACGTATGTTTACTTTGAGTAGGGTCGTTATTAATAGTAATTTTTCTTTATCTGTTTTTCAACACATTAATTTTCACTTTTTGTATAACCCCTTTATTTATTTTTACTAATTAAAATTGAAAGTAAAACCTCTTTTTTTCTTTTGTTTTTAACAAAAGATTCATTTGTAATCTTGACTAAGAGAAACGACCGAAAAAATCAGGAAGTATTCGCCTATCAATAAATTATTGTCATTTTGTCTGGAAAGGAAAATAAAATGTTAAATGTATTAAATATGAGTTATTAATCAAGAATTTCGAGGTGGATTCAGCGTCTTTAGGAGGGTTAGAGAAGACCTCAAAGATACCCGAGACAAAGATAACCCGAGACAAGGAAGACTTTCAACTTCGAGTAATAAAAAAAATATGGTTGTACTGATAAAATTAAAGGAATAAGACCGTAGAACTAGAAATAATTTGATAGGTTATGATGCTCCATCTCGATAAGGTTTCTTCCATTTTTTCTCGACTATCTCAACCTTAGCTCTGCTCGATGGATGCCAAAAGGCGATGCGCTCACAAAACCCGCCTCAAAGAGCCGATCTTTTATTAATGGTTTTAAGTAAGATTGAGAATGAACCATACCCAGCTGGAAAAACTGTATTTTTTTAAACTCTGACCACTCTGTATGACTAGTTAAAAGGAGTGGTAGAGTCAGGTCATTCTCAAATGGATTTGACATGACCACTCCACCTGGGTGCAATTATTGAGTTTATACCACCCCCACCTGGATCAATTCTAATAAGGTTAAGTTGCAATAAAACTTCCACATCTAACCTGTTAAATGGACCGCTATCAGATGAAGGATGTTATAAAATTGCCGCAGCTGCAACAACCTCCCTACATTATAACTTTGTCCCTCAGGACTGCCTCGCATAAAGCGTCACCCTACATAATTGCAGTAACGTTGGCGGGCTGGTCCTACAGCAGATGCGGAAAGATCAAAAGCTTTCTCCCTTAATTTCCCAAGCGGTCGGAGGGAGCAGAGATGTTACCTGCTCCCGAGCGATAGACAACAACAATGAGAATGAAGAATATCTTTTTTAGGTGGATCCTCATTGGGATGATACTTTGATATAACCAGTAAAAGCAGAGAGGAAAAATAAAATCCAGTCGAAACAGTAGCTACGAAGGGGATTAGCTGGTTGGTCAATTTCAAAGACGAGAGGTTGGCGCAAAGCGTTAAGGCCCTAATTTGGGGAACTTCAATTTTACTAGACTTTCTCGAAGGGCAATGGACGATCTTAGCTCCATATTACGATTACGTTCTTAGAAAAGTAAAAACGAGCAGAAGTGTAAAAAACGACCGAAAAGGCTGAATTGAAGACTGCTCTTTCAGCACGTTCACGCAACAGCTCATCTTTCGTGTTTTTAGGTCTACTTTGCATGAAGTTAGATAAGAAATCTTACCCTATCCATCAACAGCCCCGACCATAGTCCTCCGGAAAGAGATATTTCTTACATACCCTAAATTATAAATAGTGATATTTGTTTAATTAATCTTATTGTGAAGATTATAGTTTGTCCTTAATCTTCACTGTTATTATAATTATGAAACTCTTTTTGGGGGGGTGGTAAAGTTGGCCTACCGATACTTTTCATATATTTCGCCTCATCTTCATAACGTTTCGCACAATCCGAGTAGATCTCACATGAAATCGTCCCTTTGGAAGTAGATCTGATGACAGCTTTTGTGCTTCTACTTGTCTCCATATGTCCTTTTGGCTTAAATGTCTGGCATGAATATTACCCCGATAGAGATACACCTTTGAAACGTAGTTGTGTGTAAATAACTTGTCTATATAAACATAGCATAAATGATAAACTTAATGTATAAATCTAATAGTCTTAAGCGTCTATATAAAATATATGTATTTAATTTTAATTTCACTGTTTCCCAAACTTCCCTTATTAAATTTTGATGGGCGATAGTTATCGGGTTTTGATTAAACAACTAGATCGACTTTTAGGAGAAGTAATCCCATTTATTCATTGAACAGTCTCAAATAATCTCTAGGGATTTATTTTATTCCCCCAAATGAAAAAAAAATCGCGATTTCGTCCGCTCGATCATGCATAATTATCAGCAATTCAGACGTGTTGTGATTTAGCAGCGCTCAGCATTCTTTCAGAGAAGGGTCAGAACAAAGGAGAGACATCGCCAATAGAATTTGAATAACGTGGGAAAGATGTAAATAAATGATAGGGTTTTTGTATAATAAATTATTACTTTGGTGCATAACCCTTTTTTTAAATACTTGATATAAATAATGGAAGAAGACCTAAGAACTTTCAAAAGCTATTTAATGCATCACATTCAAGGTATTTTATATATCATATTTAATGGATTTTGTGCATCATTTTTGAGGTATTTTATATATCATATTTAAGCGATTTTATGAATCATACTCGAGGTATTTTATCGATCATATTTAAGGAAATTTATCGATCATATTTAAGGAAATTTATCGATCATATTTAAGGAAATTTATCGATCATATTTAAGGAAATTTATCGATCATATTTAAGGAAATTTATCGATCATATTTAAGGAAATTTATCGATCATATTTAAGGAGATTTATCGATCATATTAAGGAAATTTATCGATCATATTTAAGGAAATTTATCGATAATATTTAAGGAAATTTATCGATCATATTTAAGTAAATTTATTGATCATATTTAAGTAAATTTTCCATCATATTTAAAGAAATTTTTATATGATATTAAGGAAATTTATCGATCATATTTAAGGAAATTTATCAATCATACTTAAGGAAATTTATAGATCATATTTAAGTAAATTTATCGATCATATTTACAGAAATTTTTCTATCATATTTAAGGAAATTTATTGATCATATTTAAGGAAATTTTCTATCATATTTATGTAAGGAAATTTATAAATCATATTAAAGTTATTTTATGCATCATATTTAAATAGTTACTAAACAACAAGTATTATTACTAGTACTTTGCACCAGCTGTATTTCTCTAGTGGATGAAATTCCCTGGTTTTGAAGACGAGATCTCCTCGAATGGATAATGAAATTCATATAAAGATCAGAGTGACAATCGCGCGTGAGCAAAAAAAAACACGAGGGGTCGTTCCCCGTGGGGGTGGAGGGGGGGCGTTAAGGTAGAATTTTTTAAAACATATGTAACTATCTATCGTGGTATCCTTCATGGCCCCAGGGTTGGTAGAAGGCACTCATTTCCCGTCGGTGATAATGGATAGGGGAACCCCATCGGCCTGGATCCGGAACGGAGGAGTATGTTAAGTTGTGAAGACAGGAGGGGAAATGATAGCGGTGTTATTATTGATCATTTGCGTGATGACGTGTATAGGGGTTACATACCCACGGTCGTGTTAGGACTTCCCACCCTAACTCGCGGTTAGCCAGACCCTCTCATAAGCTTGAGATTTGCCTCAGCACTCGCTCGGATTTCAACCCGACACCTCGACGTCGGAAATCCAACTCCCTATCGACTAGCTTATCTAGCAATTATAACTGGCCAATCTAAGCCAATTGAGGAATGGATGAGTATTTATGACGATATATCTAGTATCCATTTAAATTTGGGTGAGGGTTAGGTTAGGTTAGGTAAGGTAAATTGGTTTAGAATGTTTAATTATTTTAACTAGCCTCACCTAACTCCTAACCCAACTCCGAAACAAACCCTTAACCTAACCTAATCTAACCCACCTGATACAACCACTAACCTAAACTATCTTAAAAATAGCATAACCTAGTACCTAGTATAACCTAATGAAACTCCTAACGTAACGTAACCTAACCTAACTTAACCCAAAACTAACCTAAGAAAACCTAACAGAAATGATCCTAATTTAACCTAACTTACCCAACTCAAACTACACAACTACCTACACATTTTGTTGAGGTAGCAAAAGTCTAGAGGACATCTTTCGTAGTTTTCGAAAAGAGAAGAAGCGAAAATGTGAGGAAGAGTACAGGGTGGTCCAAGAGTCCTGTCACATCTCCGAAAAGTAATAAAAAATAAAAGAGGAACAATATCAAACACATCTGAAATATAAAATTAAACCAATATTTACGGGGGTTGACAAGACTTTCGGACCACCCTGTATTTCATACATTTGGAAACATATAGCTTACTCACCTGTCTAGAATTTGCCCTCCTTTCCCCACCAGTGGCGATGGGATCTACACAGAATGTGAGTTCTTAAATATGACGATCGGAATTTCATTCTTGTCACTTCAAAACAATAAATTTCCGGGTATTGATATTTTTTTTTTAGTTCGATTTTACAGCTACTAGGATGGGTGTGCCCCCCCTCCCCTATCCTCCCTTCAAACCATTTATCATCACCAAAATAGCCTCCGAGAATTAACGACGGTAAGTGGTAAGGATTGGTTAGAGTAGGTGGTAATTTTTGGACGTAGTAGAAATTGGAAAAGGCTTTTAAAAAAGACATTTTTGATTTCAACCTCAAAAATATCTTTGAGGATTAAATTTTAGGGCTGGATCCCTAATCCTTTATGGTTTAGAATATCTCATTTTTATCCTAAACAAAAGCCTGAACTTTCGTATTCTTTATCAATAAATAACTTAAAACATTACCATAGATGCGTAAGTCCTCTATCAAAATATATCAGAAATACCAATTGGGGTCGAATGGTACAGCAATGATTCTTACCACGAAGCTATTCAAAGTTTTTTTTTCATTAAATTCTAATTCAAAATTTTCTTTTTATTTTTTTGGGGGGAACCAAAAAATAAAATTCCCGTGAAACATTTTTAGGAAAAAGTGATAAATGTGAACAAATTCTTCTAGTTCTCTTTAACAAAATCTTGACATATTTATGAGGGGTTGGTTATGCAAACACGCTTACAATTAATATTAATTGAGAAGGTGCACAGACCCCGTAAGGGGCGCAGCGATTTGCCTTCCTGGTCGCCATGCTGATGGGACTCAGTGCCCCGTCCGGCCCCAGCTTGGCATTCTTTTTCTCCTTCTGATAACGCCTACTTCGTCTTCTGTACCAAATCTCTTTCACCCTGCACCCCGTAAGGGGCTCGGCAATTTGTCTTCCTGGCCGCCGTGCTGACGGGACTCAGCGCCCTGTCCGGCCCCAGCTTAGCCTCCTTTCTCCTTTCTTTCAGCACACTGAGCCCTAAATAAGGACTGTGCGTACAAATTATTAAATAAAAAGAAAAAAAGAAGGTGTACAAGAGAATTCTTCTTGGTTGCCTCAAGTCAGCGGGATCGCAGCTCGCGTAGCTTTCTTTGAGATTGATGAGAAGGCTAGTACTTGGCGTGGAGCGATGAGCGTTGTAGGAATGGCAATCCTGTGCCTTTGCCGTTCGTGCCAAATTAAGTAAGCCTCTAACGGCCTGTGGTTGCCACTTTTCGTCATCACAGTGTTGCCAGAGGTCGTTGGGTACGCTATTAGTTCATAATTCAGCCAAATTCCTAAGATTCTTGAAATCCTGTCGCCTTCACACGACCTACTGACATGTCAACCTTGTAACTCTAAGACAACCAAATCTCTGGTACCAGAACTTTTTTAGTTGCGTGCATGTGACTCTATGGTTCGTAAGTCGGTCGGTGGGACGGTAATCATTATAATTTTCAATGAAGTTTAGAGCAATAACATCATAACTATTCGGCCGATTCTAACGAAATTTGAAACCCTCATTTATTTTTACATGTGGATTGCAAATTTCGTTAGAATCGGCCAAATAATTAGTATGTTATTACCGAAAAACTCATTGAATTATAAAATGCTTACCATCCAACTGACCGAACTACAGACTGACATAATCACGTACACGCGACTAAAATTATATTAGGGGCAACCGATTTTCCTGTAATTTAGGTCAATACAAAGTTCAAGGAATCTTGAAGTTATTTATCATCAGTGGGAAAATGTTTGTTCTGTTTTTGATGGATCTTCAGATGATCTTCACTTTCACACATACTTAGTCATTGTGGATTAAAGCCACCTTGGGGCAGAATTACATATTCATTGTGTTTAATTTACACAAGTTTAATGTGTTTCATTTTTATTTTCATGGACTGGCCATTTTTTATTTTTGCAGGTTCAAGAGAGAGAAACATAACTGTTTTGAAATTTAATCTTCTCTTTATGTCCTTATTTGGGTGGTTTCTAGGGTAAGAGGGGCTGTAGATTTCACCAGATTGCCAAAGAGATCCCGCAATCAAATAAGTTAAGAACTACTAGGACACCAACATGCTTTTTTGTGCCATCATATTTCTTTATTTGTTGTCAAAAACGTCTTTTGTGATAGTTTACTAGAAGTGATTGAGCCAAATATAACTTCGCTGACAGTTAACTAAAAGGCAATGAAAAAAACAACGACGATTCTCACAGTAAACTAGAAGGCAATAAACCTAAACGCCTTTTCTGATAGTTAACTAGAAGGCAATAAACCTAAACGCCTTTTCTGATAGTTAACTAGAAGGCAATAAACTACAAACGCCTTTTTTACAGTTAATTAAAAGGTAATGAACCACAAACGCCTTTTCTGATAGTTACCTAAAAGGCAATCAATCTAAACGCTTTTTCTGACAGTTAACTAGAAGGCAATAAACTACAAACGCCATTTTTACAGTTAACTAAAAGGCAAGAAACAAAAACGCCTTTTCTGACAGTTACCTAAAAAACAATCAATCTAAACGCCTTTTCTGACAGTTAATTAGAAGGCAATAAACTACAAACGCCATTTTTACAGTTAACTAAAAGGCAATGAAACACAAACGCCTTTTCTGACAGTTACCTAAAAAACAATCAATCTAAACGCCTTTTCTGACAGTTAATTAGAAGGCAATAAACTACAAACGCCATTTTTACAGTTAACTAAAAGGCAATGAAACACAAACGCCTTTTCTGACAGTTACCTAAAAGACAATCAATCTAAACGCCTTTTCTGACAGTTAACTATAAGGCAATAAACTACAAACGCCATTTTTACAGTTAACTAAAAGGCAATGAACCACAAACGCCTTTTCTGACAGTAACCTAAAAGACAATCGATCTAAACTCTTTTTCTGACAGTTAACTAGAAGGCAATAATCTACTTTGGTGTTATTTTACCGAAACTCTTTAAAAGGTTTTTGCTATTCAAACGGTTTAATACATTTACGATCATTTTAGAGTCTCTATGACTTATTTTCGATCGCCAATTTTGTCAAACTATGAGTTTCTAGTTACCGTGTAGTGAAATTTGATTATAAATTTAATTATAAACTCTCACTGGCCGTTGTTTTACAAAATATATCACTTCATAGAGGTTTATTTTCGCAAAAAAGCCTACTTCACAAAGACAGGAAAATTGACTTTTAAACGGACATTGATATACATCGGTGAGAAATCCCGGGTTACACATGTACGAGCGTGTGTGGCATTAGAGCGATAACATGTCGAAAACACGCGCTGTCGAGAAGCGGAAATTTAGTTATTGATTATAGAACGAGCAAATATGTACTCTCCCTTACTCACATGTAGCAATACGCACACAAAAATACACGCGACCTGTTTCGGGTCACTGTGTAAAAGTCGTGGAAAAAGAAGATAATTTTATTCTCTCCCAAAATAACAAGATCAATGTAGTAGCGAGAATTGTCTTGAAGGAAAAGAAGATGAAAGGGAAGATGATAAAAATGAGAGGAGGAAATAGAAAAAGGAATGACAAAAAAGGGATAAATGTATCAACACTCTAACGAAATTAGCAATCAATAAATCAAAATAACCTCCCTCTCTGACTATAATTTAGTGTGCAACCCCCTCATACTTGTATTATGATGTCATATAAAAACCTCTTTGGCTCTTTAGAAATTAATCTCATTTCGACAATATTAAAAAACAAGAGCTTTTTGGCAGTTCAAAAATTAATCTCGCTTTAGCAACGTCTAAAAGAATTCTTTTTGTCTCTTGAGAAATTACAGTATCGGGCGGGCCAGCTTCATCCTCTTCATTAATTTGTTTAGGAAAATACAAAGAATTTACAGTGATAGTCAAATGTTTTGAGACTAATATATCATTGTTTTCCCTTTTCAAAATTTACGTGATTGGAATAACTAGTTTAATATTTAAATTATTACAGGATTATTAAAAAGTCAGTATTTGAAATAAAATACGAAAAAAAAACTGCTTTCCTTTGTTGATTCCCAAAATCGCGCTCAAGTCCTGTAAGTGTAGGAGGTGAGTTTGATTCTGTGGGGCTTTGATATTCGACCAAAAAGGTAAAATGGTAGCAAATATGGTTTACATGAATGATGTGTAATTATAAGCCATTTCGTAATATTTTTTTGGTAAAAATAAATGTGTTAATCTTTTTAAGTTCCACAAGCGAAAGAAAAGCGTGCAACGATTGTTGCTCTGCACCAAAATGGCCTGAAAGGCAACAAATGTATTATCCTAATAATGACTTTAAAAAGACTGTGGTTACACTCCTGTGAAGAGGTCTTCTGGACGCCCAAGTGCTTCAAATGAACGCCGAAATCGCCTCCTGGTAAGGTTCCAGCGCAATGGTCGGGTTGCCTCCAATGCCAAGCTCACGATTGGAAATAAGCAGGTGTAAACGGTTTAGCTGCGAAAAGCCTTATCTCACCAAGAAAAACCTGACCGAAAGGACCCCACTTTTGTAGGAAATATAAAAAAATGGACTGTTGAAGACTGGGGCAAAGTGATATTCTATAATGAAGCTCTTTTCCGCTCGTTTGGAGCTTCTGGAAGATCCCTCGTTAAGAGGAGAAAAGGGAAGCGCTTTCACGACTCCTGTGTCGTACCCACGGTGAAGCATCCGAACTTTCTCCATCCCTGAGGCTGTTTCTTATATAGGAGAACTTAAGCATTAACAATTTGGCACTCTAACACTGCCATGACCTCAAAATGGTACCCAAATGAGCTTCATTAGCAACTTTTTCCCAACAGTTGAAGACCAATTTGGAGATGATAACATATTTTTCAAATCAAAGTAATAGAAATGCTCTTGTCTTAAAATAACATGGAAATTTTGGAATCTTGGCCCGGGAATTGGCCAGATTTAAAGCCAATACAGAATTTGTGTGCGATATTCAAATTGGCGGTTGATAAACAGAAGCTATCGAATTGTAAGAAGTTGCGAGAACTTATTAAACAAAAATGGATCAATATTAATCAAGATATCATCAAATAATACTTGGTCTCCATCATGTGAAGACGAATCATGGCAGTCCTGAAGAACTCCAGACATCATTGTAAATATTGACTACCCGCATCAATTGACTGTATCTATTAAAAAAATGGGTTTTGGCTATAAATCTTTTTATATGACACTTGAAAATTATGATACAAAAAAACTAAAACAAATGTTACGTTTAATTACATCTATTAATTTACTTATATGAAATATATTACAGTCTCTAAACCTTTAGCTATAACCAGAATTATATAAATTTAGAAATAAACTGTATATAATATATAAAGCAGTCATTGAAGGAGGAAATTCTAGACACTGTAGAATAGCGCCATTTGAAAAATTAATGTCGTTTTTACTATATTTAAAAGAAATAAATCTCGGATGTAACATAAAAGAGGAAAGGTTTAGAAATTACAAATGTGGCTGTCCAGTTATTTGTCTTTTGACAAATAACTTTTAAGCAAGATATATATATATATATATATATATATATATATATATATATATATATATATATATATATATATATATATATATATATATATATATATATATATATATATATGAATCCATTAAACCACGTTGAAAGAGAAAACGGAATAATTTTTCCTTGCAGTAATATTTGTATTACTTTTTTTCGAAAAAATCTGTGCAAGGAAAAATTATTCCGTTTTCTCTTTCAATGTGGTTTAATGGATTCATTTTCATCATTCTCTCGTACTACTTTGAGATATATATATATATATATATATATATATATATATATATATATATATATATAGTCAATTTCCTCTGGCAACTCTAAAATTCTTCTGTCTTTTTTATTCCATCTTGTAGATGGTAGATCACTTGTCCTGTATTGATCTGTCTTTTAAAGGGATGGGTTGGGTAAAAACCAAACTAAATTGCTGAGCTTTCGATCTTATTCGATCATCTTCGGAGCGTCTTTAGGTATTCTTTCCTCCTTTACCAATGAAATGTGTGGAGTCAGAATCGGACTGAATGAAAGAATAATAGGTTAGAGAAGAATAGGGGATAGTGAGAATATAGCATGAGAGCTTTTTTTCATTATTATTATTGAGGGGCGGGGGATGAGTGTTAGTGTGTGTGAGAGAATAGAAAATTAAAAATGCCAGGATAATGGCTGATCTCTCTTTTTCTTTATGATCTTTTAATTGCTTTTCGGATTGTGTTTTCTACTTGGTTACTTGTAAGGTTTTTGTTCTGTCTTCTTTATTATCTCTGTCTTCGTTTTCAGGCATTTATGCCTTTGTGATAGTTTTTGCTTGTTTGGTTGTTGTTGTTGTTTTAGGTGATTATTGGGTCTTTCTCTCGCCGTAGGCGGAGCCTACTGCTGGGGAAGACTCAACGGTCCTAATTGATGTTTTCTATTTCTAGAATTCTTGGAATCTTTTGGTTATTTGCTTCAATTTTTTGCCGAATTCTTTGGTCCGTTTCTCAATAATTTTAGTCATCGAGTCCAGCCCCCCTGCCATATCCATTATTTCGAAGAGTCTTTTTCCTTCTCGGCGCCTTGTATTAGTTATTAGGTAGGCCACTTTATTTTGTACTTTTTGTACTTTTTCTTTGTTTGTCTTAGTTGTTGGGTGGATGGGGATCGGTGGATACACCAGCACCGACTCTACAAATGCTCTGTAGACGTCTTTTTTACGTTTCGGGTCCAGACTTTTTAGGTTAAATAACAATCTCAGGCCTGATTTGGTCCTGGCAATACTGGTATTCGAAATGAGGATACCACCAGAAAACATCGAAAGAATCATAAATGTGCAGACCTATTTCCAATTCTATGCGATCGAATATCACGTGATAAGGAACTGCCCCCCTCCCCAAAGACATTAAGATCTGCTCAGGGGGCAGCACAGTTGGCCATAATTTTCGCGAATGCAATGAACAAATAAAAAAAATGCATCAACTGCCAGGGCCAGCATCGAACTATGGCCATTAACTGTACGAAAAGAAAGGCCATAGTAAACAGGAAAGAGGAAGTGGGAAGAAAAAGAAACACAAAAAAGAGCAAACCAAACACACCCCAATATAGCAAAAGCCACAGTAAAAGAAATTAAAGAAAACCAGGAGCAAAAAATTAACATCAATATATATATATATATATATATATATATATATATGTATTTACCTAGATTTCTTCTACAAAACTTGAGTCTTATATTCTGTAAGAAGGACAAAACGAGGAAGGCGGGTCCCATCTTTAATTCCAACGTTTCGGGTTATTACAAAACCCATCTTCAGGAGCTAAAAACAAATTATAAATGAGTAATCTATGCCTAAAAACATTAATTAATAACAGCACAAGTTCAAAGGTAAAAACTACAGATCAGAGATAATCACAAAAACGACGTGGTTTTTAACTCTGGAATTAAAGATGGGACCCGCCTTCTTCGTTTTGTCCTTCTTACTTAATATAAGACTCAAGCTTTGTAGAAGAAATCTAGGTGAATATATATATATATATATATATATATATATATATATATATATATATGTGTGTGTGTGTGTGTGTGTGTGTGTGTGTGTGTCCGTGATTATGAAGTAATTTTGGCGGGATTCAAAAACTCAAAAACAGTAATGGTGTCATTAGGAAATTTAAGCTGATATTTACGTGGTTTTGAGTATATTTTCCTGATTTTGAGCTGAAATTTCCCTGTTTTTGAGCTGATATTTCTATGGTTTTGAGCTGAAATTTCCTTGTTTTTGAGTTGCTATCTCCGTGGTTTTGAGCTGATATTTCCGTGGTTTTAAGCTCATATTTCTATGGTTTTGAGCTGATAGTTCCGTCGTTTGAGCTGATATTTTCTTGGTTTGGAGCTGAAATTTCCGTGGTTTTAAGCTCATATTTCTGTGGTTTTACACTGATTTTCGGGGGTTTTGTCAAGTCTAAATTAATGAAGAGAAAGCCAAAGAAAACAGTGCTAATACCACTAGGGATTGTTCAGTCCGTGACTTTTAATCGTTTTATCAATAAAGGATGGATTCAAGGAGTGTGGTCAGTTTACTAACCTGGATTCGCCGTTGGATTGAGAATCATCTTGGTTGGAAATATCGACTCAAAACCACAGAAAGCCAAAAGATGGAATTTTTTTAATTTTTTTAAGTGATTTTTAAAACTCAACTAAAACCATTTTAATTATGCTCATTCTCTACCGCATAACCCCTACCTAGACCATCAAACTAAATCCCGCAAGATGTCCACACAAAAGTCAGTTGTGAACCTATCTCATGTACGAGTTTAACCTCTGATCTAAAGTATGATTTGTCCCCAGGAAACAAGCTGGAAATGAACCATTTGAAGTTACTGGAAAGCATTCATGACGATGAAGTTTGTTTATTACTATTATTGAACAGAATTTCCGGTTGTTGGTATAGTAACCGAGTACGTATTCATGTGATCGCGTGATTCCAGTGTGTATGTGCGAGATCGAGTGTACGTATCCATAGAATGCAGCAACCAGTTGGCACGCCATGACGCCAAGGTGTGCGTATGTGTACGCGTGTAGAGAGGCGTTTGTGTGTATACGTATGAGGTCATGGCAGCAACCGAGAGGGATTTCAAACAACCGGTAGGCTCAGTGTTTATGGTCGTGGGGTGATCAAAGTTAAGCGGTTCCTTCTTCGTCTTGGGATCTTGAATTAACAACTTTCTTGACGCATCGCATAGACGCCGAACCCGAATGAACGCCATCTCGTGGCCGGCCTAGACAGGTTAGGAGGCTCCAAGGTGCGTCAACATCAAAGTAAATATAGATTTATTGTATTGCGTGCAAGGAATCTCGAGGTATATATATTTTTTTCGTGTGCATCTGTTTATTTGGGAATTAAATGTGTATTATTTTTAATTCGTGTGATTTAAGTTCGTTTCTGTATGCGTCTGATAATAGATATAATCGGTGTACTTATAGTTACCTCGGCTTTCGTTTCTTGATACCACGTAGGCTTTCTAAGACGACCTCATACTCGGCGTATTTTCATCATACTACGTAGTCGAATGGCGTATTTATACGATCATTTACTGCTTCCTTTTATTCTAAATCGTCTAGAGCTATTAGAACATTTTCGGCACGTGATATGACTCTAGTTATTTACCATACAGCAATATTCTTTGACCTAACTTTTTAACCAACCGACTTTGCTTTAATTATTTTTGTGATCCATTTGAGATGAGGTCGGCTCTAATGACCTATCAAATTTAACCATTAAAGCCTGTTGGAGGAAGGCTCATTTTTGTTTGTGGCGAGATAACATGTATGTCTGTTGTTAGGTATTCAATCTGACACAACTGTAAGCTCTGCTTCTATTTAGTCCGTCATCACACTCAAATTTTTAGCCACATTGTTATGAGTGGTTATTGTTACTATACTAAGTTGCTACTGTCTAATACTGTGTCTCACTTTTCTTTTTATTTATTTTATCTCCAGATTGAGCCACAGAATACATTAGAAATTGTTTCTTCTTTTGGATCTTCTCCAAATCATTGGAAGAACTGAAAAATACTATAATTTATTTGCTTAGTTGATCTACCCCTGCAAAACGACAGAATGCTTATTATCTGGCATTTGTAAAACTAAAAATATAAATCCATACTTTAACGACGAAGAAAGAATCATTCTTATAAATATTTCTAATCCTCATTTGTGATACAAACCCCAAAAGCCAAATTCCATTCTATCAAGAATTTTTCTAAAAATAGGTTAAAAATTAGTTTCACAATTGTTTTCCTTATAACGGGTGGCCCAAAAGTTACTTGACATTTTAAAAAAATAATAACACAAAAACTAATTAAATTATAAAAGTGGATGATATATAAAATAAAAGAGGAGATCTTGGATTTTTATTATTTAAATATAATATCCTTCAAATGTTCTCCATTATTGTCCAAACGAAGGCAGATTCTTTGCACCATATTTTCCATGACATTTTCCAAAACATCAGGAGTGATTTTGTCGATTTCTTCAATGATGTTTTGTTTCAATTCTTGAAGATTATTAGGTTTATTTACGTATACCTATTCTTTAAGGTATTCCCAAAGCAAAAAATCTGAAGGGGTCAAATCAGATGATTGTGGTGGCCAAGAAACGTCACCTAAACGTGAAATTAACCGACCCCCGCAATTATGTAGTAATTTTTAAATATATAAAATAACATTTTATTATTCCATTGCGAACAACAAACAAACATTCTTAGAGAAAGAGAGAGAGAGAGAGAGAGAGAGAGAGAGAGAGAAAGAGAGAGAGGGACAGACAGACAGACAGACAGATAGAGAGAGAAAGACTAAGAAATAGATAGATAGAGAGAACGAGAGGGTGTGAGGGATTGAGAGAAAGATAGAGAGATATAGAACGAACACAGTGAGAGAGTGCGAGCACAGATAGAGAGAGAGATAAGGATCGAGATATAGAATGTGATAGAGATAGAGATAGAAAGAGAGATAAATATGAACTTACTTAATCCCTTCTCTTCCTTGACTTTAATTCATTGTAAATACCACCCAAAACATGGATGCACACGAGCAAAGAAGCAAAAGTAGAAGCAAACGCATGGATGCACACGAACAAGGAAGCAAAAGTAGAGGCAAAACATGGATACACACGAGCAAAGAAGTAAAACTAGCAGCAAAAACATGGATGTACACGAGTAAAGAAGTAAAAGTAGAAGCAATCCGCGATGTGGATAAGTGTTTATTCCTTTCTATTACACGAGAACTTATTGTCCTGCCAGACATTTCGCATGTTTACACCCTTTTTCAAGGCGCCATTAGACAATACATATGCCGCACTCTGATCCGATCATTCATGTCAACATCTTTTCTGTTACTTTTATATTTCCATTACAGTTTCTGTCACCTCAAAGATTGCGAAACTGATTTGAAATTTAGATCCAAATAGCGAGATTCTTTCTATTATGCTTTGAGTTATATACAGAAGGGGATGATGTATACATTCGTAATCCCCCAGCACAAATTTAGAGGTTATTCGTCCATTACACGAAACCCCCTCACTAAAGAAACGATAAATCACCTCAGTTGAGCAGTTCCCACTCAACCTCCCTCTTACACACCACTAAATTGTCTTATTTTCATCACTGTAGCATTGTATAGATGGAAAAATGAGTTAGAGACTAACATCCAATGCTTATATTTCATTATAACCAGTTGATATTTGTAAGTCACGTATCTATTGTGGTGTTTAGTGTTAAGAGGTGGTCGTAATAACAGTGATAGCCTTATTAAAGTTCCTATTTTATGGGGGGGTGTTCTCTTTTGCGGAATAAAACATTAATTTCTTCTTTTGTATCCACTTAGCAACTTTACATTTGTCAAAGCAAACAGTTCAAAATGTTTTATGCGATACACTTGGCTTCCAAGTATCAGAAAACTCGTGGGCGTGGCCCATTGTTGATCAATGACAAGGTTTGGGCGGAGCTTACTCTACAGTATGTTTATTTGTGTGTGCACGGGGATAGAGAAAATCTTTATCTCAAATTTAGAGACTAATACATCGCCTTTAGAGGATAGTTTCAACAACATAGAGATTCAATTCCCCACATATTTTAGCTGTGATGACTTTAGTTTATAGGAGGTCGTCTTGGTCACTAGTTCTGGCATCTGATCTACAAGTTAGTAAGTATTAACACCTTGGAGCTCGCTGGTTATAGGCCGGCACTTGGCCTATAATGGGTTGATTACCATTTTATCGGTAGAGGTCGACACGGCTGTTTCCCATCAAAGTACTAAACTTCCGCAATGTTGCTTATCTTCTACGTAGGGGTATTGGGGTATTCGGTTAACCGGCGCTGACCTTGGGCTGACTACAATTATGGGGAAGATTATCCTCTTTCTAGGTTTTAGTGAAGTAGGCTGGGTAAGGAGACCAGTTGGATTACTCTCCGGAAAAGGATTCTCGGAAAGTGGATTCAAAGGACTCTTTATTGGGTTGAGGAATCCGTAGGTTTAGGCAGAAAGAATTTGATTGAACTTCTGTTCGGTAATTGAGGCAGGTCTACTAATGTATAAGCCTAATTCCGACTATCCTTCTGACTACCTAACCAACTGACAAACTACCTTTTATTCTTTCTTGACTCTTGACTCACTTGGTTCTTCTGCCACTAGGCTCTAGCCAGAGATTTATATAATGTATCGAAAACTCGTGGGCGTGGCCACCTTTTGATCAATGACACAGTTTGGGCGGAGCTTACTCTACAGGATGTTTATTTGTGTATGCAAGTAGATAGAGAAAATATTTATCTGAAATTTAGAGAATACAATTTTGCGTTTCGCAGCCTTCTGACAGTAAATAAAGTCCGGATCTTTCCAGTCTTCACCTCGGTATCAATGACTGCACCTGTTTTGATGTTTGTTTGTACAGTTGCGGCGTTTCTCAGAACCCTCCTGATCGTGAGGTGTGTGTAAGTGTATATGACTGTGAGTGTGTAAGTGTGTGAGCGCGTATGCGTATGAAAATTCGTTCTGCCTGTAGCCCTTTATAAGAGTAGTATATACTATTCTTTACATGATCAGATGATTTATATTATTATTTCTTTAACAAAAATGTTATATATCTTACTTTTAAAATGACAAAATGTTATATATTTTGCATGCGCATAATTATGTGCGTGCTCATTTCAAGCTTTCATAGGATTTATATGACACTCATATGTGAGGCTTAATTGTCAATCCTATTCCGCCTTGCAATGTATCACTACAAGTTTAAAACTTCTTACTATTATTTTCAAAAATTCTGGTTTTATTGCTATGGGTACTTGCATGGTTGGATAATTAGTCACACCAATACAACCTCCAAATGAAAAATAATAGTAACAAGTTTTTTAACTAAAGTCATCCAAGTTCAAATATGTTGTGAATCAAATCTGTGTTGTCGAAACTTAATATTATTTTCCAATTCCCAAATTCTTATCCAGTTGCATTATTCATTCTTCTTTTCTCATGGGCTAACTAAAAGGCTTGATTTATAAAGCTACTTAAAGCATTAAATTTTGTGAATATGGATGGTAGTAATTGGTTAGAGTATTGGCTCAAAGAGGTTAATATTAACACATTTTCAACGGGTATAGTTTTATTTTAAAACCAGAAGGTTGTTAACAGAGAATTCAAATAATGAAAAGCAGTAATTCAAATCAGACTCCACCAATTCGATTGTTTTTAGATGCCAAAATTCGTCACCTTAAGTTTAAGATAATTGTATACAACAGAGAAGAAATACTACTTATGTGAAGTATACACTGGCATGTATTGGTTAAACCATCTAATAAAATTTGGATAATCAGTTAATAAATAGGTGTAAATAACAAATCATGGACAAGGTCGTTTCTGGTTCTTACAGAATTACACAGAAATTCAGCATTTTTTCAATAATTTTAAAAGTAATTTCAAATAGGTGTAATTAGCTTGTAACGCTAAAAAGTATTAATTAATTTTAGAGCACAACTTATTAAAATATTTCATAACCCGTAGAGTTCTGAAATACATTTAATATGTTTCACTATTACCATTTAAGTAATGATAAATAATAACTTAAATATGCATACTACCGGTCTTAGCCACGATCCTATAAAAATGATTATTAATTTGAAGAACTTTAAACTTAATTAATTAACTTTCGTATATGTACGAGGCACAAATATTACTAATAAGTTATAGATTTATATATCACACTTTATGAGCCCCTTGACACTAGGGATATTGAAAAGTAACCACCAAACTAATAAGCTAAAACAGATTCTAAATTTAATATGAAATTGAAAGATTAGTTTAGTGACCAAGAAACCAGGAAGGAAAGAATTTAAGCTCTAGATTTGACAAATAGGCTCCCTATGTTCGATTCGAGCAGGGTGCGTTATTTAGAGGTAAAAGAGAGATTAAATGGAAATAAAACCGAATAGTCTTTATTCTTAAGTCACTTTGCACTCTTTTATACTTCTAAATAAGACACCTTGTTCGAATGAAACATAGGTTAAGAGTTTGAACTAAAGAACAACATAGTCCGAATCGAGACACAAGTGATCCTAAAAGATTCGTAATGAGTCGCCGTCAATAAAAATTCAAATGAAGATCAATCGAAATAATAGAATTAAACATAAAAGATCTCAAGTGAGACATTAAATACAAAAGAGTATCGAAGTGGGATAAAACCAAAAGAGAATCATAACAAAGCATGAGCTCTTGATTGGAGATGCCTCGCTCACAGGACACACTGCAACACGCTTTTCTCCATTCCCTTTCATTATTTCTTGCACCCCTCCTTTATCTATTAGTTATCCCCTCTCTCTCTCTCTCTCTTTTGTTCTAAAAAAAAGAAAACAAAACAAAGTAGAAACCGCATATTTACCCTTCGTTGATGACCGCTGCTTTCTGCAACTCTTACCTGCAAAGGATAAAAATAATTAAATATTTAACTGAGTGCTGAGATTTTGGGACTAATGAGGAAAACCAGTCAGTTACAAAATCTTTCTCTTATATAATTATATATTTTTTATTACAAAAATATTTGCTTAAAAACGGCCTGTTCCTCCTCAAAAAAGTTCTTAATTCGATTTCCATTGTCAATCCCTTTGCCCTTTGTTACCTACCATCTCGCCTTCTGAATTGTCCTTCATGTTCATCTCAGATAACGCAGGCATCTCGACCAATTGTTTACCTTCTTGTCCGGCTCACATAAAGTAAGTATCTAGTGGAAACAAGTGCTTCCTATGAGTCTCACATAAACCAAATATCTTCATTTTTCATCTTTTGGGGAAAAATCCACTAACTCTTCCCTCCTTAGTGTTCTGACCCAGGACAGATGCCCCCAAGTGCCATCCCTTCCCAAATCATTGATGAGTGGTTGCTAAAACGCCGAAGAGGGATTTATTTTTAGGGCGTTTGATGGTTTTTGGACAGACTCAATATCTTTACTATCAAAATTTAGCGTTTAGGTTAGAAAAGGTTAGGTTAGATTATAACACCTTAGGTCAGTTTGATTAAATTATACTAGTACGACTCTCTTAGAAACAATTCTAACTAAACCAAAATATATGAAACTAGAGAGGAGTGGCTTTGTCACTCTTTTACAGGTGGAGCTTGTGCTTCGCATGCAGATCTTTGGTCTCTGGTCTACTGCTTATCCATGGCTCTAGTAACGGGTTTTGGTCTAAGAAAAATTAAAAGATTTCGAATATATATCATCATCACTAACTCTATAATTATATAACGGTTTTTTTGTAGATTGGTGAAAATTTAATAAATGTTTTTTCCTCAGTGGACCAATGACTTAGGTGTATAGGGTCAGTCGGAAGGAACCATTCAACAACACCGTCAGGGTGGGCTTCGAGGATTGATGGATCTGCATCAAACCGATCCCTTGCGAGATAATGAAGGATCCGCCTGCATTCGTAGCCACATCAGAAGATGAATAGTCCTTATTATTTTTCGTTTTGAGTTTTGAAGGGAAGATTCACTACCCTCAGCATGGTCCTTCCCAAGGATTTATCCTAGGGTAGGGGTGGGGAACTTTTCAAAGTGTGAGTACCATAATCTGCCTAATCTTTCCATCAAAGGCTCAATACGTGCCCTCCGAAGTTGTAGAGAACATATTAACTTGTATTTGGTGTCTTGTAAGTATTACAAGGAGTTACAAGGAAAGAAAGTACCCTAGGAGACCTTACGGTCCATTCAAAGAGGGTACCTTTGGACTAGCAATCGAGCGGGCACATGGCTGCTCAATTGTTTTGCGTCCCTAAACGGCCACTTTTCAAGACTTTGTCTAGTCTTGACTTGAACTGGTCAACAGATTCACTGTTGACAACTTCCGCTGGAAGTGCGTTCAACTCACCGCAGATACTGTAAGTGAAAAAATTTCCACACATATTGCGGTTGTAACGCTTCAGTTCAAGTTTGAATCCGTGATTGCGCGTTCTGTTCTCACTCAGTGTGAAAATATCCCGGTAGTTAACATTGTCGAACCCTCGAAGTATTTTGAAAACTTCGATGAGCTGACCACGCAGTCTACGGGTTTCCAGCGAGAACAGATTTAATTCCCTTAGTCTAAACTCATAACTTTTATGTCGGATAGAGGGGATCAGCTTGGTTGAACCTGGCTTGTACGCGTTTCATCCTTACGATATCCTTTCCAAACGAAGGACTCCAAAATTGTACAGCATACTCCAGGTGCGGCCAAATGAGGGAGTTGTACATGCAAAGTACTATCTCCTTGTTACGGTATCCAAGCCGGCGCTTTATGTAGCCAAACATCCTTTGGGCTTTCTTCTCTGCCTCGACGCACTGTTTCGAGAACTTAAGGTCGCTAGTGATAGTTACACCCAAGTCCTTCTCAGTGTCACTCGATTCAATAGCAGTGCCCTTAAGGATATACTGAGATTGGGGGTTTCTGTGGCCGATATGCATTACTTTGCATTTCCCCACGTTAAAAGGCATTTGCCACGTGTCCGACCACTCCCCAATCCTTTGGGGGATCCCTTTTAATATCAAAACACACTGGGGCGGCAAAATCAAAATATTGCAATTAGTTTTTCAGGATTTAGCGAAGGATTTAGCGACTTTAGTCAATTAATATTAGTAATAATTAAAGTCATTTTACTCGGTTGATAGACAGGCGTCTCAAGACTGCTGTTTACCCTATGACGCTTGTCTATCTCGGGATGAGTTTCTATCTCAGGACGCGTGTCTATCTCAGGACGTCTGTCTATTCCAAGATGCCTGTCTATCTCAGGACGTCTGTCTATTACACTGGTCTGCGTCAAAAATGTACCTTAGGTTTTCTATAGTGTTTCTTAATAAAATTGACCTCCTAAATCCGAATCTGTCATCGGTTTTTCTCTATCACCTCCAGTTTTTGCGATACAGGGGGTGATAATAATTTTATAGTTTATACATCTCCTATATTACATCAAATTTCAATAGTTTTTGCACTGCTCTGTTCGCAGTAAATTTTGTGTACATTTTAAGCAATTTTTGCAAATAGGTTTATATTTTGCAGGTTAAAAATTGCTTAGCATTATAATAATAAGAATAATAATAATAATAGTGGTTGAGTTAAAAATGAACAGAAATTGTAAGAATAGCTCCGACAGATTTTGCTATGTTTGCGGCAAAGTGACTTTTTCCGAGCAGCAAAGTACAATCCCTCCTGGAATTAAATCTTTGTATCATGCATATTTTGGAGTAAGGCTAAGAGATCCAGATAAAAGTTTTGCACCACATATATGCTGCAAGGGATGCTACATAAGTTTAAGACGCTGGAGTCAGGGCGAACAGAAGTCCCTCTCTTTTGGTGTTCCCATGGTGTGGAGACATGGCAAGGACCACACTACGGACTGCTATTTTTGCATGACAAATCTTAAAGGTGAGCATTGTATCAAGTATTTAAGCTTTCTGAAAATGTCATTATTATGCAAAGACTTAGCATAAAATTAAAAACTAACATAGTTCACTTCAGCATGAACATATCCTTCACTAAACATTTATGTACTATCTGCAACTCCAAATCAATTCCTTTATGTAATATGCAATTATATTTTCCACAGGTATAAATAAGAAGAATAAACATAGTGTGGCATATCCAGATGTTCCTTCTGCCATCAAACCCCTGCCCCATGGCCCAGGAATTCCTATACCTTCTCCCCCTGAACATATAGAGGTACATGAAGAGATTAATATGGAAGTTGACCAAGATTATGACACATCTGAGTCTTATCAGGTTTCCACACATGATATGGTCGCAAGACCATTCACTCAAGTTCAGTTAAATGACCTCACCAGGGATCTGGGGGTTTCAAAGGCGAATACACAACTTCTTGGCTCTCGACTTCGTGAAAGTAATCTTCTCGCTTAAAAACAACATTTAGGGGGGTACAGAAATAGAGAACAAGAGTTTCGAAGCTATTTTTTACAGCATTCTTCCAGCTCTTTAGTATACTGCGCCAATATTAAAGGACTTGTTGAGGCCCTTGGAATTCCCTACAACCCATTAGAATGGAGACTGTTCATAGATTCCTCCAGTAGAAGTTTAAAAGCTGTGTTACTGAATATTGGTAACAAGATAGCTTCCGTTCCTATAGGCCATTCAATCCAACTTACTGAAAGTTATGAAAATATGAAAAAATTGCTGGATGCAATAAATTACTCTAGCTATAAGTAGAGGATATGTGGTGACTTAAAGGTAAGATCATTTTACACTTGGCATTTCTAAGCTTTTTGATATTGACATTTTCATTTTTAATTGTTAATACTTGTATACACCTTTTGGTCAACTTACATTTTACAAGAATGCAAATCTGGAAATCATGAGTCATTTTTGAGGTATATTTTTTGTTGACGTGTGTCCCTATAGGTTAATGCATCCTATTGGGTTAATGGGGAACTTATCCTAATTGAGAAGGTATACAACACAACTTAATAAACTCAAAATAAGATGTACATATATCCAATTAGTTCCAATACGATGATTTAGTGCATCGGCATACAGGATTTTTCAGTACATATTCATATTCTTATTGTTTTAAGAAATATTACTTTGAATTTGTTTTTAGAAATATTACACTGAATTTACATACCGCGCTAAATTTTTTTCAGGTAGTCTTTCTTACGCTTGGGACGCAAACAGGCTACACGAAGCATCCCTGTTTCCTATGTTTATGGGACAGTCTTGCAGATAGTATGCACTATGAGAAGAAGGTTTGGCCTCCACGAGAAGCATTTAGAATTAGATCAAACAATGTGATAGCTGAACCTTTAGTGCCTCCTCAAAAAATACTCCTCCCTCCACTACACATAAAGCTTGGCATAATGAAAAATTATGTCAAAACCCTTAATAAAGTAGGCCAAGCTTTTAAATTTCTTCTTCAAAAATTTCCACAAATCAGTGACGCTAAGCTCCATGGGGGAATTTTTGATGGACTTCAAATCAGGAACTTGATCAGCAATTTGATGCATCAATGAAGGACATAAAAAAAGATGCCTGGAAAGCTTTCAAAGCTCTAGTTAACAATTTTCTAGGCAATAAAAGAAGCCTAGAAGAATATGTTGCCCTGGTCAATCAGCTCTTAACAAGTCTCAAACATTTTGGAGCTCGAATGTCTATAAAGATACACTTTTTACAGTCCCATCTGGATTATTTTCCCGACAACTGCGGGGATTAGAGTAAATAACAGGGGCAAAGATTCCACCAAGACATAAAAACAATGGAATCCAGGTACCAGTGTAAATGGAACGAACGGGAACATGCTTGCTGACTACTGTTGGTGTTTGAAGCGTGATGCACCAGATGACAGGCACAAACGAAAATCGTCAAGGGCGTCTGTTCTTCGAAATTATAATTATTTTCTTTATTATGTTGCATTCTTTTATTTTTTTTTATTAAAAGAATTATAGTTTATATACGTGTATTCATGTTTATATGATATAACAGTAATAATGCATTATTAGATAGAGAAAGGTTTTTTTTTTTAAATTCAGAAAAAATGAGGTAATCTCAATGAAAATGGTGTATGCTGTACTGAGAAAATCTGACCTGATTGAACAAATATACATTCATTTTTGAGCTCAAGAAGTTTGATTCATTAAGAAACCACAAAAAAATCCTGGGAACATAAATTTTTTTTTCAAACGCAGGCCTGTGTTATCTCAGTCACATAAGCCACATACAATGTAAAACAGGATGGAGTGTTTCCCTAGACGGTGCAATTTCCGGACGCTTCCGAACATGATAGAATGTAAATACAATTTATAAATGACCCCACTGATAGGGGGGGAGGGGTAGAGTTCCCCATGATACAAAGAAAAATACGTACTTTACGTACGTATTTAAGCCATTCAGACGTTTAGTCAATAGAAATTTAACTCAAGGACATTTTAAGGAACGTAGCATGTACGTAAAATTAGGAGCAGATATACTCATGTAAACTGTTTGTGTTTATTGCTAATTTACATCTTTGCTATTAAGTGTAAAAAAAAATGTGAGTTGTTTAGGCGTTTCCTCATTTCTGCAGCTGAGAAGACTCTAAACTGGTCCAGTAATATTTCCCATAGAAACTTGTTAAATTGAATGTGGTTCGACTCATTAAAAATTGTTTTCAAATGTTAAATATTATATAATGATGGTTATTATTTAATGGATTTAGTGGTTTGGGTTCGTTGTTGTCTTAGAATCTTATAAATCGATTCCTTTTGGTCTCTAGTGCCAAAAAGAGCAGGGCGAGTTATGGAAATACACTTTGAAAATTCTCTTCATTTGTACAGTTCCTTTAATTTCCACACAAACTAATTACACATTAGCGTAAGAAATGAGCATTTCTTATATTTTCGTTTTTTCTTCGTTCGTCTTATTTATTTTAGTGATATTAGGTTATCGGCAGATTTTTTTTCTTGAATAAGACAAATAAAACAGCTTTTTCGAATATTGACATTTGTTTGACAACTACTATAAACTATTTTAAAGAAGCTTTACGAATATACGAATGTAGGTTGTTAAGATTATTTCAGAACCGATCAAAAGATGGCAGCTAATTTAAGGGCCATATCGATATGACGTCATCAACATATCTGTACCATACAACATTTGGGTATGGAATAATCGGGGGGAGTAGAGACACTTCAAAATGTTCCATGAAAAGATTGCCTATTCTATGCAATCTTTTCATATGTTGATGACGTCATATCGATGTGGCCCTTAAATCAGCTGCCATCTTTTGATAGGTTGTTAAATAATCTTAACATCCCACCATAAAATTCAAAGTTGAATGGGAAAATAACAATTGTTTACCTTTCCTTGACGTTAAAATTGCAATAGTAAATGACCGATCTACCTTTACTGTTTACCGAAAAAAAAACCAATTCAATCTCTTACATTCATTTTCACTCATGTTAAGGTTAAAAAAAGCCGTTGTAATGTCCATGTTTTTGAGAACTTTGAGAACTTGCGATCCATGTTTTTTGTCCAATGAAATTACATTCATTACCTGTATATTTATAGGCTTGAAATATCCCCTCCACATCCTTAAAGAAAGCTTATCCAAAGCCAGGTCGAACTTCTATGGCTCCAAAAGTAGGAATCCTGATAGTAAGAGAAATTGTTTATCCCTTCCATTTTCCCCATTACTGAAAAGCTTAAATAGTATCCTTTCCCCTAACCGCACCACTTTCAAATACCCCTCGACCATTAAAAACTCCTTGCCTACAACTAAACCTACAGATGAAACTAATGAAGCAGGTGTCTATTTAATCTCTTGTAAAGAAATTAACTGCCCCTTATTTTACTTTGGCGAGAAAGGAAGAAATCTGGAAAAGAGGATCTATGACCACCCAATAGATTTCCCCCAGGGTAAAATAATTTACCCGTGTAAAGATTTTGGTAAAAGAAAGGCAGTTAAATCTACTCTTATCAGCGAAATCCTAAATTTCAACCTTTCGGATGGGCAATTCAAATGCAGCCCTTATATCAAATATACGACTGAAGATGGTATGGCAAACTCCATGCCAAAACTGGTTTCGGGATTAAAATACTACGCTCCTAAACACTGGTTTTATTAATATATATATGTGATCCGTTATTGGACTCAATAATTTATTATATATATTTATATATATATATATATATATATATATATATATATATATATATATATATATATATATATATATATATATATCAGTGCAATGTTTCCCCTATTTAAAAATAGGAAAAAAAAATTACACCCCAGCAATTAATATGACAGCAGAATCAACTTTAATGTCACATTTATGCTTGCCTATACTTGTATACGCCATACGGTACAGTTCAATTTAAATCGAATTGGCGTTAGACCCTGATGAGCCCGACTTCAATTGAAGAAATGCATCCTTTTCGTCGAGATTTCTACTATTTTTTTGTCTTAATTTCAATAATAGTTCTGCTTGTTGGTGCTTGCAAGGAATAGTTTAAAAGATGTTTTGCTTTTCTTAGCAATAATTTACAGTAATTAGAGTTTTATGATTCTTATCTAGATATTTCAACGACGTGTTAGAATTAAGAAAAAATTAAACTATTTTTTAATACAGAAAAGGAAGCAAATTTGGATCTGCAGTCATCTGCTTGCATCTGGCAACCCTGCCGAGTTGCCAGAATCTAGGAAAAAGCAACAAAATATCTAAGACACATTGACGTAAATATTATTATGCTCTGAAGCTTAAAAATTTTTTTGGTTATATCTAAATACTGGTTCTAAGAAAGAAAGCAGCTAAATAGCAAAACTCTAGTACGGTTAAGCTCTCATATCTTAAGCATTTCTTTAATATTTCCGGGATTCTGGCGGGCCTAACATAGTCATTAGTCACCCTTCGTCTCATTGAGATCAGCAGCCCTGAGGCAGTGCTTAGATAAGTGTTGCGTAATGTCTATTCATTGGAATTCTGCTAAATTTTTAACAAATATAATGACTTTGTTCGAAGAAATATTGTCCAATGCTTATTCATTAATTCCTCGCCTGGTCTCTTTAAACTAGACCCTGTTATTAAAAGGCTTATTTATAACGAAATTGTCCATTTTAAATCTTAGCCCTTTCATTTATTAAGTTAGTTATGTCTCTCTTGTTTATTTTTATGTATTCACAATCGGGTATGTATGTACTTAGTTAAGTCACATAAATGTCTACATTCTCTGCGCACAGGTGGAAATTTTCCGGAAGTACACCTCATCTATTTGGTTTTATACTTCATGTTGTGGCAAAACCACTCTATACAATACAGTACTGCTATATTATGTGGGGGAGGGGGGACTTAATCACCTACTACAACGCGAACCGTTGAAGGACCGTTCGCAGGGATTAACGACCAACTAGGAGGTCACACTTGAGGCGTTGCATTTCAAATCCATAATAATCAAACATAGTGCATAAATCGTTGGCGAGATTTACAGAAGCCACAATTGACAAGGGTAAAATCACGGCTGAGAAAGTCTGCTGTCTGACGAACGCTTACGGGATAAGAGATAAGGACGGCTTGAGGTGCGGGCTGGACTCCTCGAACTACAGAATAACCCGAGTATTTTATGCCCGATTCTGGAGAGAAAGGGAGAGTTTGGAGAAAGGAGTCACAAGCTTCAGACATCTTAATCCGGAGGTGGAGTCGAGTCATCATTTAGAAGCAAGGGACGAGGCAGAGCAGCTCTTTCACACCTCGTCACCGGTGGGAGGGGGGCCTTAGGACGAGTTCCCAAGATTGGGAAATATTTTCCCAACGTGCTTATGAGTCAAAAATTCAAAAAGGTTCGAACAGAAAATGACGTCATCCATGGTGGGATACCATAGCACGTGGTGTCCGATAAATTGGGGGGTGGGTCAGAGGTTGTTCTTTTACACCCCTCCCTTCTATTCGATGGAAATTTTGTGAGAGAGAGGGAAGAACAAGGGACAGCGCAAAATTTGGATAGGAGAAATTATTATTTAGGCGTCAGCCTAATAAAAAAAGGAGGGAACTGACCTGTATTCGACAAACTTACAAAAAGGCTATGAAATTCATCTGAGCAAAAATTAATGTAAATGGGTCGACAAAAAAAATTACATTTAAATTAAGGAACAAAATTAGAATTTTGTCTAAAAGGGTATTAGAACACAACACACACAAAAACACTATATTAAATAAATATCTACAGGGACCATAGATATATGTACAGAGTAAAAAAAAAAGAAAAATAATATATACATGATTAGCTGACGGGTTTATAGGTGACCTATAATTTAGGTGATTAGCCAGCATTGTCGGCTAATGGATTCCAGGCAAAATTATCAGCTATACAATTTTTGATACTTCGTATATACCAACTTTGAACTGATATTGTTGGAGTATCAAAATCCATCGCATTATACGTCCGTTCTGGCTCTTACTATTTCGGAGGTACGACAAAGGGCGTTGGTCAGTCTCGACAATAAACTCTTCCTCTATTAAATAGATTACATGCTAAACTTGGTAATACTCCATACTTTCGCTCAAACTTCCCAATCTATTACCGAGTAATTACGTTGACGGGGCAGTAGCTTTCAGCTCGCGTAAGCCACCGGGTGGCTTTCACCTTCGTCGGAGTACTGGAGCAGCATGAATCCAATACCTTCGTCACTCGCATCCGTCCTGATGACGAAGGGTTTAGAGGGATTAGGGAGACTCAAAATGGAGGCGGACGCTAAGTTGTCCTTGAGCACCTGGAATCTGGCAGTAGCTTCGGGATTCCATAAAAATGGATCTGGTGATCTCTTCTGGAGGAGGGCACTTAAAGGGGTGGAAATAGACGCGAAGCTAGGGATGAATCTACGGTAAAAGGAGGCCGATCCCATGAATGACCTCAGCTGTTTCTTCGTGCGGGGAAGGGGCATCTCGACAATGGCTCGGACCTTTTCGTCCTGGGGGCCCATCTGATTTTTCGAACGAACGGGCTCTTGAGTAGTAGGAACGATGTTATGCTCAAATTGATTAGAGCAACCGGGGGTCTCGGGGATCACATCACACCTTCAAATCCATTTTGCAATTGCTGCAGCTGACTTTTTTGTAGAGGCGCTAGCCTCGTGAAGACATCTAGCACGGAGGATGATGATTCCAGGGGTCCAGGTAAAGATAAGATAGGGTAATCACTATCTTGAGGGGACAGCGGGATACACCTCTTCCAACAGGGACTCTACACGCACGGCGGTGATATTTCTTCAACATATTCATGTGGAAAACCTTATCTCCTGAGGGGGTTTGAATTAGGTAATCCACTGTTCATTTTACCTCTAGAACGGAAAAAAGGCCCTTCCACTGGTTCAAGCGTTTGTTACTCTCCGTGAGAAGTAGCAACAGCACCTCCTCGCTAGGCTTAAATTTTCTTTTCTTCACCTTTAAATCGAAATAAGTTCGATACTTTTCCAAATTTACCTTAGCATTTTTGTATGCAATATCAGCACATATCTCTAGACGGTCTCAGGAGAGGCCAGGGGCTAAGAATCGGAAGACTGGATTTCGTTATCCAGACGAAGATTAGTTAAAGGTTTATTTAAAATAGTAAAGGGGAAACGATCATTACGGCCATACAGTCATTCGAAGGAGGCAAATCCTAGGGTTCTATGGGGGATTTCACGGCATGCAAACAGTGCCACGGGTAGATAGCGGTGCCATTCTTGGGGCTGATCGATACACAATTTTCTGAGGATTGCTTTCATTGTGCCATTTAACTTTTCTAAAATTCCGTTTGCGGCCGGGTGGTATGTGGTGGTAAACAGAGGTTTTACCATCAGAAGCTTTCCGATATACTCCATAAGCTCGGAGGTAAATTGTCTTTCTCGATCCGACAATACCTCTTTAGGAATTCCTACCCGAGAAAAAATGGAAATAGGGGCTTCAGCGGACGAAACGCTATCAATGCACTTAAGGGGAACTGCTTCAAGTAAACGGGTAACGAAGTCTACCAAAGTGAGGACGTGACTGTGTCCTTCACTAGACGGGGGATGAATGGGGCCAATAAGATCAATGGCCGAACGAGAAAAAGGTTCCGAGATGATCGGGCTTTTCTGAAGGGGGGCTGGCTTGACGCTCCCTTTTGCAGATGTCCTTTGGCAGGCATCGCATGTTTTGCCGTACTCTTCAATTTCTTTGGCCACACCCGGCCAATAAAAATACTTAAAAACCCTCTGAGAGGTTTTATTATGCCTAAAATGACCGGAGAATAAACTATCTTGAGAAATCTGGAGGACTCGGGGGACGTGAGAGCGGGGAACACACAAGGTGTGTGTTTCAGGTTCGGTTCCGTCGGAACATTTACGATGTAACAGCTCATTTCTGACAAGATATTAGATGCTTTTTCCACCATGGGAAGACTCTTGCTCATGAATCATGGCTTTTTCCCAAAGGGAGAGGAGAGTTGCGCACCCCTTCTGGGCGCGGGCAAACTCCTTGTTCCGGAGGGTTTCGATCTTAGGATCGACGGGGTTTTCTAAAGGAACGGGTTCCAGGGATGCCTTGGCGGCCAGGGTACGGGTTACTACGGGTTTTGCTACCGGGTTACTTGTAACTTGGGGGCTCTGACAAATCGGTACAGAGCAAAACTTGATTGGGGCTACTACCACTTCGATCCAACCAGTCAAATACTCACATTCGATGTGGTATTTTACAATAGGGAAACGATTCGCTCGGCCGAGGTAATCATGAACCACAGCGAACTTTTAGCGGTCAGGACCGACTAAGGGGAGTAAATTTTTGGATACCAGGATGCATGTGCACTCAGTGTCACGTACAAGGGTGGACACACAGCATCCGTTCACGGCTCCATTTTCAAATTTAAAACCACCGGGGGAGCTCTTATTAAAGAGAAAATTTACTTAGTTACTTGAGTTGTTGGTCGACGAAAGAGACGTGTGGTATCTTGAAGAGACGGGGGAGGAGAAAGAGTGGCACTAACTTGGTGTACTTGATGGGAGGACACGCTTCTAAATTGAGAATTTTTAGGGCAGTTCCTGCGTACATGACCTTCTATTTCGCACGTGAAACAGATTATCTGCCTTCTGGGGAATAACGACGCGGGAGGAGTGGTAGTTATAGACTTACTCTCTCATGGTTCCGAAGTAGGAAGGTTCATGGGTTTCAAGGAGCCTTGTACTTTCATGAATTTAGGGGTATTTCTTAGAGGAGGCCTGGAGTTATTAATTTTAAACTTGGGAGGAGACGGGGGAGGCTTTTTATTAACCTTCGGATACAACTTGAGGCTACTTGGATAAACTTCAGCCTCTTCTAGGCATTCCTTGAACGTAGAGTAGCGCTTGTCCTTAAGGAAGGCACGGATTTCGGGGGTTAGGAAAGCTATAAATTGATCTTTTAGGACGAAGTCCAGAAATGACTCGTACTCATGGGGGACTTTACACGCATCTAACCAAAATTGGAGGTATTTCTGGAGAGTATACCCAAAATGGCGAAAGATCTGACCGGGGCGGATCTTTTTGTGACAAAAACGGGCATGATAGAAGTCTGAGGTCATATTTATGGCATCTAAGAGTTCAGACGTGATGGTAGATTATTCCACAGTAGACTCTGAGGGAAGAAAAATAAATATGTGTCTCAACTGAGAGTTTAGGAGGGAGAGCAATTTAGCGACACCATCTACCTCAATTTCTCAATTGTTGATTTCAAAAATCTTCTCGAAATGCATAAGATATGATCCAAAATCTTCTTCTTTAAAGACGGGTAATCTTACTGACGAAGACTGTGGAGTTTCGGTGCGGGAGTTAACTGACATTGACTCCATTTGATTGAGGCTTAATTCCAGTTAATGCTGCCTTATTCTCTCACGTCCTTCCATTTCTCGTTGTTCTTTTCTCTCTTCATTCGCTCTTAGTTCTTGTTCCTTTATTCTTCTGTCTTCTCTTTCAATTCTCTCTCCTGAATATAAGTTAATAATTCTCGGCCTGACAGACCCAACGACTCTCCTTGACTCTTGAAACGGTCAAACTGAGAAGACATCTTGTTGGCTTACTAGGGGTAACATTACACGCGAACGGGGTTATTGGCGTACGAAATTACTCGGCAATATACGTGAAGCCTAACTTTTCCAACACAAAATATTGAAAAATTATCACACTAAAAGAACACTAAAACTCTTTGTCGAGGTTTAGTGAGTGGGTAATCCCAGTCCCACTTCCTGTACATATATTTTATTACAGCACCGAGGTGAAGCGGAGGTTAAAGGTATCCAATAGACCTACCGTAGCCACTTCCGGTGAATAAAAATAACCCCGGTGCGTACATTTGATTAAAACTAGGATTATGATCCCCTGAGTGTGTCCTCACTCAGTAAAAGCCAACCATGGGTGGATCGGTGTAATATTGAGATTTAATAATTGCCAAATAATTGCTTAATAATTGCTAATGGATCGTCCAAAATAGTTAAACACACATATACAAAAATAATCTTCAATGTATATAAATTTGAAATAAGCAACAGCGTATATAAATATAAATAGAATTAATCTTGCACTGGACTTATAAGTCTACAAAAATGTCGTGGGGATTACTTGAAAATTACTCACTGGGATGCTTGCGTCTTAATGACACCCGACAGCATAAATGGAATATTATTATTGAGTTAAACACTGAATTAAGTAAGCACTTATAATACTTGAGGTTATGGGCTCGGGATGGGAATTCTAGTTCACAAATAAACTGGTGAAGTTAGGGCAGGGGATAATTCAATTAACGATACCTTTGAGTTCATAAGTATGTTTTAGAATCACGGTGAAGATCTTCTTCTGGTGACGATGATCGCACTTAGTCCGGCCATCCGAGGTTACCGAATGAGAGGGCAATCCTAGACCGGTGATACACTGATCCTATGCCGGATCACGAAGGTGAGCCAAACGGTGACTCAAATTCTATATCTATATATCTATATATATATATATATATATATATATATATATATATATATATATATATATATATATTTATTGTAGTTAGTGGGATCGAAATTGAAGCCTTGTCTTCTTTAGTTTCTTAATCGTTAAGCCTATGATCTTTCTAATTATTTTAGTTGTTGTAATAAAAGACTGTAGTTCTTGGATTGCACTTCATTAATTTTTCAAAAGTGTTTAAAAAAGAAAAGAATTATAACTTAAACAGTCAATGATGGCATTTGACTCTTACTTTGAACATTATCTTATCGTACATGATAATGTGCTTTAACTAGTACAATGATTTTTTTCCAGTGTGCAGTTTTATTCCTTTGTTTTATTCTTTATTATTTAACTATTAACTCTACTAATTGTTATCTGTTTGAGGAGAGTTTTTTTAAAGGGAATTTCAGTGCCAATTTTAAGCTGTCGTTTCGATTGTTTTAAAGAGTCTTTGTTTTCAATGTATTATATGTATGTTCCAAGATCTACCCAAGTGTCCTTTCTTAATAAACTTATTGAGTTGATAATATTCGATTCCCTTTGTTATTACTCCATTCTGTCTCCTTTTTATCCTTGAATCTCAGTCTTTTAATTGCCTTTTTTTCTAATGGGCAATCTACCAATTAATCATTTAGTTTGTCAAGGATTAAAAAGAATAAATGGCAAAAGTTTTATTCTAGAAAGAAAGGAATTAAAATTTGGATTTTTTTATAAATTTTTTTACTATTGTGGTGCGAGGGTGAATGAACTTTTTCGGGTTTCTGCCTTTATTCAATTCTAATTTGTAATTATTTTTCGGGAGTTGTGTGTGGGGAAGGTGGGGGGGTGCAGTCGACCATAAGTAATTTTTAACAATATTTTGGTCTCAGTTGAGCCAAGAAATTAAGAGAGAGAGA